>JAJJWW010000235.1:0-515784 GCA_023531295.1 Papaver armeniacum | reverse complement strand
ATTGTAATATTTAGCGTAGCCATAGGTAATTCTTCCTTTCAAGAAAATATGACTGATCCTCGTGAAACAACATGATATTGAAATCAATGTTGGTTTTGTATTGTCTTGGGACCCTTCTACTTGTATTTCTTTGGAGATACATTTCTCATTTTATAAGTTCTTGATTACGTAAAAGCCTAAAATGACATCTATTGAAAACAACATTCTAAACAAATGATTTTGTGCTACCTTGCTCGAGGATCGGGAGATTAACCGAGTCAACTCGCTTCGAACAAGTTTGCACTCTCTTCCCCGTTTTGTTTCTTAATCACAGTTCCATGATATTTTAATTCAATTTTTTTCTTTACCCTGTCTTTATGTTAACAATTCATCTCTAGATTTAAGTTTATTTCCATCTTTTGAACTAAATTTTGGAAAAGATTTTCTCACTGATTTACTATGTTTTCAAACTAATCCTTCATTTTCCCTAAATGTGTTTACAGATAGTTTACCCCTCAATGGCGTTTGCCTACTTTGAAGTTATGATTATAGCGTTTGCTCTGCCACTAATGTTGCTTGTTGAAGCTTTTGTGTATCCATGGTTTCCTCATTGTGAGAGTCATCAACTCAGTCAGAACCGATCCAGAGATAAGAAGAAGGAAAGTCAAAAAAAGAAAAGGCGAAAGAAAAGGGAATTTGAAATTCAAAAATGGCGTTACAGATTGGGTAACAAAATCCTTAAAACTCTCTTTGGATTAG
Source organism: Papaver armeniacum (assembly GCA_023531295.1). NCBI lineage: Eukaryota > Viridiplantae > Streptophyta > Magnoliopsida > Ranunculales > Papaveraceae > Papaver > Papaver armeniacum. The sequence continues at coordinate 515,046 of JAJJWW010000235.1, read as the reverse complement.
CACTCATATATTTTCTTGCTGCAAATAAAAAGGAAGACCATACCTATCATATATCCTCATGCCAAAAATATCGGGGTATTTCATTCTCACCGCCCTGTGAAATCCCTAATCTCAAAGGTTTGCTCTACTATATTAATCAGAATGAGGGAATCGATAGGAAACCAGTAAACAACCCAATCAACAAAATCAATATGGCAGCTGAGAAGGATGTACAAGTCATTGATCTAGTAGAAAAATTCAAGCAAGCAGCCCTGGAACTGGATAATGAAGATGAATTGAATGAGCAATTGTCTGAGGAGAAAATCAATGAAATTACAGGAGAATGGGATAATTGCTTAATAGGTATGATAATAATGGAGGAAGGGTCAATGAGTTTCAAGGCAGTGGCGCACCATATCAACTTTTCTTGGCCTTTTATCCCTGATGATGAAGTGAAAGTGGTGGAGATTGACAAAAACATCATGGTTTTCAATTTCAAGGATGCAGAAACAAAGAACAAGGTCTTCATTACCCTGGAGTATCAATAAGTACTTAGTTATTCTGCACAACTATGATTCTGAAGTACTATACAAAGAATTGGATTGGAACCATCAATGTTTCTGGATACAACTGAAGAAGCTTTTACCGGAGCATATGAATGTAATCTCAGTGACAAAGATAGGAAAATTAATGGGGGAGGTGATAGCTATTGAACCACAAGATGCAATCCCAGTGGATAAAGATGGTGTCAAAGTATGTGTCAATATAGACATAAACAATCCATTAAGAAGAGGAGCAATGGCAAAAACTGAAGCAGGATACACAAGGTGGATCAAATTTTACTATGAGAAGCAACCCCACAATATATGCCCATCATGTTTTATTCTAAAACATAACAAAGATGCTTGTTCTGCAGCAACAGATTATCTTACAAAAGCTCATAAAAAACCTTACTACTTTGGTGTAAAAAATATCGCTGGGGGTAGTAGGAAAGCAGATGGAAAAGCTGTGGAAGATGTTCCAACATGTCATAAGAAAAAGGTGACCAAAAAGGCTTCCTTGTGCCACCGGATGATGGTTTCCTAATCTCCCCAATGAAAGCTCAACCAACTAATAACGAAGATGATAATGAAGCAGTCAGACTTGGGAAAAGAAGAAGGATTGAAGACTCTCAAAAATCTGCAGCAGATTTCAATTCAAAAACCTCTCATGATGGGAAACCAATGGATCCACAAGCGGCAGATGGAATCATAACAAGGGGGAAACAAACTGATAGCACTATAAGGGAAATTAAGGTATACCTTAAACAACCTCTTTCTTCAATTTTATCCTTTAATATTCTCTGTGTTTTTGATCAAAAAATTTTCTCCTTACATAGTTTCATAAAAATCTGCAATAGTTTTACAATCTGCTCTCACAATATGAAAATTATATCATGGAATGTTTGTGGTTTTGGAAACAAACACGCTAGGAATCACCTCAATATGCTTATTAGATCCCAAAACCCAGACATCATTTTTTTGTCTGAAACTAGAAATCAAAAGAAAAGAATGCAGTATCTTTTAGCTAGATTCAAATATCCCAACATCAAATTGCTTGACACCATAGGCTTGTCAGGTGGGCTTTGTCTCTTATGGAAAGACAATATTGATTTGCAGGTTATTGATATGCAAATGAACATGATACACTGCTTGGTTAAACTGGATAGCTAAAACAACAGCTCCTTGCTTACTTGTATCTATGGTGCTCTAAATGAGCAGGATAAAACCTCTCAATGGAACCAGATTAGGGATATAAGGCACAATCATAACAACCCTTGGGTAGTTATAGGGGACTTAAACTTCATACTTGATAGAAGTGAGAAGGAAGGAGGGAATATTCCTAATCAGAATGACATAGATGATAACATAAATCTTATTCACAGTATGAATCTGTTTAGTATGTCTTATATAGGAAATCCTTATACTTGGTCCAATAAGAGGAATTTAAATGATCTAATTCTTGAGAGACTTGATAGAGCCCTTATCTCTTATGACTGGAATGCCATTTATCCTTATGCTGCCCTTTACCACCTGTCTGTAGTAGGGAGTGACCATTGCCCAATCATGTTGATAACCAACAAAAAGGATGACAACACTAGAAAACCATTTAGAGTCAACAAAGCTTGGTTTAGAGACCCTACCTGCTCTGAACTTATCAAGACAAATTGGAAAAGTAATTCTAATGGGTCTGCTGCTTTCCAACTGGCCATGTGTCTCAAAAATACTAAAGTTGATCTTAGATATTGGAATTATCATCATTTTGGCAACATACAATCTCAAATAGATAATCTTGAAACTCAATTGTCTGTTATTACAAATAGTTCTAACATAAATTCAGCTGCTAGAATCAATGACTTGACCCAACAGCTTAAATATTGGTATGATGTTGAGAACGATTTTTGGAGACAAAAAGGTAAAGATGATGCTCTCTTATTAGATGACAGAAACACAGCTTATTTTCACCAAAAGCTAAGTTCAGAAGACAAAAACTCAAATTGAGTCTCTTCGATCTAGCTTAGGTGTTTGGTTAGATAATAGGACTCGTATTCATGATGAATTGTTAAGACACTTTAGCAGACATGAGTAGGACTACCAATCCCCTAAACCTACAGATTATATGAACAATATGAATGCTAGCATAAGTGATTCCGATAATGCCATGTTAACAGACCATCCCAACTCGAAGATGAGGTTAAAAAAATTGTTTTTGAAATGAAACCCTGGACAACACCTGGCCCATATGGATTCCCTCCTGGTTTCTATAAATTAATGTGGGATACAGTAGGAAAGGATGTAGTTAGGATGGTTCAAGCTTTCTTCCACTCCCAACATCTCCTAAAACAATTAAATCACAACTTTACTACTTTGATTCCCAAAACCAGTTGTCCTAAAAGTGCTGTTGACTTCAGGCCTATAAGCTTGTGTAATGTCTCATATAAAATTATATCTAAGCTTCTTACTTCCAGGCTCAAGTGTGTTTTGCATAAGATTATTTCTCCAGCTCAAACTGCTTTCTTGTCTGGTAGATCAATCCATGATAATATCATTATTGCTCATGAACTAATCCATTCCATGAAAAAAACAAAAGCTAAAGATGGTTGTGTAGCTGTTAAGTTAGACATGTCAAAAGCTTTTGACGAGGTAGAGTGGAGTTTCCTCATGGATAACCTCGTAAAGCTTAGTTTGTCTGAAACCTGGTGTAGCATGATTGAGCAATGCATAACCACTGTTTCTACTTCTATTTTGCTAAATGGTTCTCCAGGTAATGTTTACTTGCCTCAAAGGGGATTAAGGCAGGGAGACCCCCTTTCCCCCTACTTGTTCATTCTTTGTATGGATTGTTTCTCTAGGAGTTTAATTCAAGCTGAACATCAAAACCTCATCCATGGCTTCAAAGCAAACAACAAGTGTCCCTCTATTTCTCATTTATTTTTTGCTGATGATTGCCTTATCTTTATAAAAGCTAGAAACAAAGATGCTAGGAATTTATCTTCTCTTATTGAGCAATTTAGTAAGTTCTCAGGTCAGGCTATTAATTTTGATAAATCAGCTCTAGATTTTAGCATCAAAGTCCCTAACTCTGTGAAAAATGATATAGCAAATATTCTAAGAATTAGGAAAATGTCTTTAAATGAGAAATATTTATGCGTGCCTCTACTACTTCAAAAAAGGAAATATGACTCCTTAGTTCACCTCCTAGATTCCTTTAGAGAGAGACTTGATGTTTGGCAAGCCATCTTCTTAGCAGGTCCAGGGAAAACAGTTATGAACCAATCTGTTTTAGGTAACCTTGCTAATCACCACTTAGCTGTCTTCCCAATGCCTAAAGAACTCACTGATAAGATGGACAACATTCAAATGAGATTTTGGTGGGGGAAAAAGGATAATGAAAAAGGTTGTTTCTTGAAAGGCTGGAGTGATATTGCTCTTCCTAAAAAATTAGGTGGTCTAAATATTAAAAGAATTGATTTGTTGAACCTAGCCTTACTTACGAAGTTAGCTTGGAGGATGATTACTAATCCTGATGAACCTTGGGCTATCATTTTAAGAGAAAAGTATTTTTCTGGTTTAAACCCTCTTACTGATTGTGTTAATAAACAAGGTTCTTGGATTTGGCAGGGCATATGCACAGGTCTTAAAATAGTTAAACAGAACTATATCTGGGAGATTGGAGATGGTAGTGCTGTACAAATTTGGAAAGATACCTGGATACCAAACATGCACAGACCACCATCCTCTCAGTTTTATTCTTCTAGCACGACTCATGTCAGCCAGCTCATTAATCATGACCAAAAAACTTGGAAGCTTGATGTTCTTAATCTATTGTTTGATGCATCCACTGTGAAAGAAATCACTAACCTTAGAATTCCTTTTACAGGTATGGATAAAATTAGATGGGAACCGGCCCACAATGGGAGTTTTTCTGTCAAATCTGCCTACAATGCTATCTTAAATGCCAACCTAGCTACTAAACCTACTAAGAACAATCTTAACATCTGCTGGAAATCCTTTTGGAGGCATAAACTCCCACCTAGAGTTCAACAATTCATATGGAAATTCTTGCATAACTGCTTACCAACTCAGTCTAGGCTTGCTAGGTTCAGTGGTCATCATGATGATAAGTGTGCTTTTTGTAATGTCAGTAGCGAAACCCCCCAACATTTGTTCTTTGATTGCTCGATTACTAGGTCAATCTGGAATACTGTGAATTCTAACCTGGTAAACTTTTTGCAGGGACAGGATTTGCATCAGTGGCTATGTAATCTTTTCTTGAGAACCAATATTGTGGCTCATAGAGACTTTAGGATGTATGAGACAGTCTGTTTCACTACTTGGCTAATCTGGAAAGCTAGGTGCCTAAAAGTTTTTGAGAATAAGAATACTAATGTTTCTGAAGTAGCCAATAACATTATCATGCAGATGAATGACTGGGATAGAAACATGGCAACACAAAACAACCATAATGTTTCAAGATCTATAATAGTAAAGCATTGGTTCCCCCCAACACAAGATGTTTACAAGATAAATTTTGATGCTTCTTTTATAGATAATAATATGTTGTCAGGATGGGGACTAATATGTAGAGATCATACAGGAAACAACAATGGACTGCGAGGAGGTGCATCTCCAGCAATGGATCCAGAGCAAGCTGAAGCACAATCCCTATTGGAAGCAGTAATGTGGGAAAAAAGGAAGGGATGGAAGAAGGTACATCTGGAAGGAGATTGCACAAATGTAGTGGCAGCCTTAAATGGGAACCAATCTGCAGTGAAGTGGACAACTTACAATCTAGTCCATGATGCACTGTCACTTTTACAGTCTTTTGATTTTTGGTTATGCACTTATGTGCACAGAGATGCAAACCATTTAGCGGATTCATTAGCAAAGTTTGCAAGAACTCACTCCCTATGTTTTCAGTGGTTTAATAATGTTCCTGCTTGGGTCTCAACTTTAATCCACTAGGATATGAACAACTTGTATTAGTTTTATCTTGAAATGATTAATCTTTCTTATTAAAAAAAAAAGACATCTACAATCGCCAAGAGGATGAATTACTTATCCTGTACAAGCCATCGTGACACTTCGTTGTTAATCTTGCTATTGATAGAAGGGCTCAGAACCATACTTTGATAGTTTTATCGCGGGTGAAGACACTCATCTTCTACAAATTTCTTTTGGCGACATACATACAACCAACATTAGAAGACAACTCATTGGATACCGATGGAGAACAAAGATTTTCAATGAACTTGAGGAATTATAAATGTAATTTTATCTTTTTAGGCTCATCGCTCCCGCTAATTCTAAAAGTCGGCTAGCCATTAAGGTATCATAACCGTAGTGAAGGTATCATACCCTCTATTAGTTGTACATTAAACACTATTAATCCTTTTCGAGGTTTGATGAAAACAACAATTTATCGTATCGCAGGAAATTCATTCTAATCAACTCAATAGAGGGTATATTAAAACGAGTTTTTTTGCGTAAGAAAACAAGAAAAGATGGTAAGAAGGTGATGGTAAGAAGGTGTTGAACAAATATGGTCTTCCAACTTTGACAAATCTATCTCTAAGGAGGTAATTAACAAAAGAATCAACAAATTAAATTTAGAATGATGCTCCCAGTGCCATGAGTATTCGTTGTGATACTTGAGTTTTAATTACAAGTCACGTTTTATAATGTTGAATAACTTTTGAGACAAAAGCTTATGCACTAATAACTAGCTAGCTCTATAATACTCCACATGTCAATATGTCATAAGTGTTGTCATCGGCAATTTTTTTTGGGACCGAGTTCATTGGCGAGTAACAGTAGGATGACACTATCCGAAAAGAAGATGCTCTATCAACTGGACAAAAGATAGGAGAACGAAAACCAACCTTAGTTTAACCACGTCGAGGTTTGACCAAACACCTATCACAAAAGGTTGAGCCTCGGCCGTAGGCCGAGGTGATACCTAGTATATCCTTAAGCTGAGCTTAACGCGATGTCAACTGCTTACTTGCTTTCTTATAGTAACTTTTACTTCATGATGCAAACAGCAATCTCATGCTTAATCAAACTATAAGTCTAGACTTTTACTGAAGATTGCAATCAGTCTTGGCTTGATAGGTTTGTGTTTCACATTGCTTATCTTTTACTTGTTTGAGTGACATATTTAAGCCTTAGGCGTAGATAACGTGATGTGGGGTTTAACGCCTTCACTGTGTGATAGCTAATTTGTTGTACTGACATTGAATTATGATGTAGGACATCTCGACCTTAGTCTACAAGTTATCTTATTTCCTTTTTAGTATTTCTCTTTATTTAGAACTCTTGTTATTTTAGTTATCTAATAGCCTATATAAACAGGCATACGATTGTCTTAGAAAAATCAATCTTTTATTATTATTATTATTATCATCGTTTAATACGATTCTCTATCTTTTTTTCTCATCTCTTTATGATCGTCAATTCTCATCCTTTTCATCTCTTCTCATCCCTTGCAATCTCCGTATTGCCTTCTTCCTATCCGTTCTACATTAAATTATAAGTAAAAAAATGAGGAGTTGATCCTGAAAAAATTAGATCGAGCATATGAACTATAGTAAACACTTAATCAAATGTTAGGAAGTTGCGGCCAAACAGATTTAAAAGAGGCCAACGCATTGAATTGGAAGGGAAATGAAAGCTGTGGATCTGAACCCACGCCCTTTTGGACCAGAGCCTAAATCTGGCGTAAGACCACTTGGCCAAACTGTCTTAGTGATAGACTAGTGTTGGTGATATCTACAAATGAACAGTGTAATTTTCTACTTCTTACATAGGGTTGTACACTCAATGGTCATCTTAGGAGTGAAGTATGTGCAACTGTGCAAGTACTGGTACAATCTTCGTAATAGAGTGTAGTTGTTAATATTGCAGTACTAGTTTGTTCGTGTTTATAGTTCGTCCGAAGTTAATTTATTGAAAATGACTTTTGCATTGTAATTGGTATTTGATGTTTTCTTAACTTGTGATGATGCTTTCAGAAGATGGACATTGATGCAATATGAAAACTTCTTGTATAGAAAACATAGGATATTAAATGAAAACCTACACTGTGAAACAGAATGTTTATGTCCAATTAATACTTCATAGTGTGTTCCACCAAGATCATCCCTCTAGCATTCTCTTAGAACTTGCCATTTAGTTGCTCCAGAATCCTTAAATCTTGTCACTGCATAACACCAATATTGAATGCTAACTTGATATGCAAGGAGCAAAATCATGATACTTACCATTAGCCCCAAGGGTGTGATGATGGTTGCTTATGCTGTTTAATACGGACTTCTAATATTGAATGTCATCTAGTTTAGATTATAGAAATTGGATGCCATTTACTTAGACCAAGTATGGCATTCTTATCTTACTGGCCATTCATCGACCAAGTAGATTAGGTTTTCTTCACGCTTAGTTACTTATATGAACTAACCAGGACATTTACTCTGAGAGTGAGTGTGGTTTTGTGGGTGCTATCTCAGTTGATATGTTATAAGAAGACTATCAATGAATCATGTGGAACTTTTTGTTGAGTTGTATTGATTTCAATATATGAATTTGTGCTTCTCATGGGATAATTTGAGTAATTTTGGTGTTTTTATAGAATGGGTCAATGTTACATTCCGATGTAATGGCAGCCGCCTCGGTCTTGTTTGGTTTTGCACCACCTGCTTCACTTACAGCTGAAAGTTCAATTCAGGTTAGAAGAATTATGATACTTCACTAGAATCAATAATTCACGTGCTTTAGGTGTTTTGTTCTTGAATTCCTTGCTCACGGTTTTTATACTTGCAGCTGTATGAAATTCTATCACCAAACCCATTCTACATATCGGTGGGTTGAAATCTCAATGATATCGGTGGGTGAATCCGAAGGTTCTGAATGCAATACAGCAGGCATGAATTATCGATCCGGTCATCTCCTTTCTTGACTGGTTACAATTTATAACCACTAGTGAATGTTATTGTATGCCTCTATTTCTTATTGTACTTGTATATGAATTTATGTTCAATTCCATATCCATTTCGGTTTTTGATTCAGCTGATTCTTGATCCGATCCATTGATCCAACCGTGGTTTTGGACAATTGCAAATGTATAAGCCACAGGGAAGATGCTAAAGTTTCTGCTGCCAACGATGAGCTGTGGTAGGAATGTGTAAGTATAAATAAATCGTATAATTGGTTGGACTGGAAATTGAGCTTTTTAGAATTGTTGTACCTCCAGGTGCTACTTATCCTGCTAAATCTAAGCCTGTTGAAGGTAATTGCTTGCTGCTTTTACTTATGGTTTAAACAGACAAGCAATTTTTAATTTTTGTTTATGTGTTTGAATTCCAGGAGTCTAAGGTACTGTGATAGTGACAACCATAACAATTGAGATGTTGAAGGCAAACATGGTCAATGTTGTCATTTGTGTTCGGAGGTAGCGAAAAAACTGTATTGAAGATAGGGTGAAACTGTTAGATGTAGTTTACTTTCATTTTTTTTTGCTTTCAGTGAGTTGTTAAATCTTGTTCGATTATCATTGATGCAGCTGGGTCTTCCTTTTCTCGTTTTGCTTCTTCAGCTGGTTTGTATTTCATCCTTTGATGTGTTATTGACGCGCACAGCCTAAAGCTCATTGATATTAAGGTATCTCATAATATTGTCCTGCACATACTTTTGGTTTTTCCTTTTTTTTTTTTGATTATAAACATCGCAGCTTTGCAGATTTTTCTTACAACATGAGCTTATTTATTCCCAAGACAATGGGTCACTGAGATTTTGAATATATTGTTGTATTGCAGGTCAACCGGGTCTTCAAGTGTCCGAAGAACCTGAGCGAGAAGGAAATGGATATTCCGGAGAAGGTATACAACATTTCAAAGATATATTTGCCATTTTCTTAGAGAAATCAGTATTGCGAATTGTGAAGGTATACAGTGATTGATTCATTCTTCTTCTGTCCTCAAATTATGATTCTCCATTATGGTTATCACTTGCTTGCGCGTGTTAGGCGTTGAACCCTTAATTCAAATTACTAATAACTGGTCGTTGTTTGTGGTCTGTGGAATCTGTTAAATCCAACTACTGAGCATTGTTTTATTTTGTAGTTAGAGCTGATGCTGATGACAACAGGGTTCAGCTTCTTCCTTCCTTCCGAAGTTAAGGACAAGGACAACACACAGCCAATTGCAAGTGGAAGGGAGAAAATGGCTTCCGTGCTTTCTAGTGGAGTGCATCAACAGTTGTTAAAGAAGAAATTCGACTAGTACCTGCTAGATGAGGTTAAAGAAGGTTAAATTCGACTAGTAACAGGTTACTTTGATTTTTGGTTATGCACTTATGTGCACAGAGATGCAAACCATTTAGCGGATTCATTAGCAAAGTTTGCAAGAACTCACTCCCTATGTTTTCAGTGGTTTAATAATGTTCTTGCTTGGGTCTCAACTTTAATCCAACAGGATATGAACAACTTATATTAGTTTTATCTTGAAATGATTAATCTTTCTTATTAAAAAAAAAGACATCTACAATCGCTAAGAGGATGAATTACTTATCCCGTACAAGCCATCGTGACAACTTCGCTGTTAATCTTGCTATTGATAGAAGGGCTTAAACCATACTTTGATAGTTTTATCGCGGTGAAGACACTCATCTTCTACAAATTTCTTTTGGCGACATACATACAACCAACATTAGAAGACAACTCATTGGATACCGATGGAGAACAAAGATTTTCAATGAACTTGAGGAATTATAAATGTAATTTTATCTTTTGAGGCCATCTGCTCCCGCTAATTCTAAAAAGCTGGCTAGCCATTAAGGTATCATAACCGTAGTGAAGGTATCATACCCTCTATTAGTTGTACATTAAACACTATTAATCCTTTCGAGGTTTGATGAAACCAACAATTTATCGTATCGTAGGAAATTCATTCTAATCAACTCAATAGAGGGTATATTAAAACGAGTTTTTTCGTAAGAAAACAAGAAAAGATGGTAAGAAGGTGACGGTAAGAAGGTGTTGAACAAATATGGTCTTCCAACTTTGACAAATCTATCTCTAAGGAGGTAATTAACAAAAGAATCAACAAATTAAATTTAGAATGATGCTCCCAGTGCCATGAGTATTCGTTGTAGATACTTGGAGTTTTAATTACAAGTCACGTTTTATAATGTTTGAATAACTTTTGAGACAAAAGCTTATGCACTAATAACTAGCTAGCTCTATAATACTCCACATGTCAATATGTCATAAGTGTTGTCATCGATACAATTTTTTTTGGGACCGAGTTCATTGGCGGTGATATGAGAGGATGACACTATCCAGAAAGAAGATGCTCTATCAACTGGACAAAAGATAGGCGTAACGAAAACCAACCTTAGTTTAACCACGCCGAGGTTTGACCAAACACCTATCACAAAAAGTTGAGCCTCGGCCGTGAGGCTGAGGTGATACCTAGTATATCCTTGCTTGAGCTTAACGCGATGTCAACTGCTTACTTGCTTTCTTATAGTAACTTTTACTTCATGCTGCAAACAGCAATCTCATGCTTAATCAAACTATAAGTCTAGACTTTTCACTGAAGATTGCAATCAGTCTTGGCTTGATAGGTTTGTGTTTCACATTGCTTATCTTTTACTTGTTTGAGTGACATATTTAAGCCTTTAGGCGTAGATAACGTGATGTGGGTTTAACGCCTTCACTGTGTGATAGCTAATTTGTTGTACTGACATTGAATTATGATGTAGGACATCTCGACCTTAGTCTACAAGTTATCTTATTTCCTTTTTAGTATTTCTCTTTATTTAGAACTCTTGTTATTTTAGTTATCTAATAGCCTATATAAATGGCATACGATTGTCTTAGAAAATCAATCTTTTATTATTATTATTATTATCATCGCTTAATACGATTCTCTATCTTTTTCTCATCTCTTTATGATCGTCAATTCTCATCCTTTTCATCTCTTCTCATCCCTTGCAATCTCCGTATTGCCTTCTTCCTATCCGTTCTACATTAAATTATAAGTAAAAAAAATGAGGAGTTGATCCTGAAAAAATTAGATCGAGCATATGAACTATAGTAAACACTTAATCAAATGTTAGAAGTTGCGCCAAACAGATTTAAAAGAGGCCAACGCATTGAATTGGAAGGGAAATGAAAGCTGTGGATCTGAACCCACGCCCTTTGGACCAGAGCCTAAATCTGGCGTAAGACCACTTGGCCAAACTGTCTTAGTGATAGACTAGTGTTGGTGATATCTACAAATGAACAGTGTAATTTTCTACTTCTTACATAGGGTTGTACACTCAATGGTCATCTTAGGAGTGAAGTATGTGCAACTGTGCAAGTACTGGTACAATCTTCGTAATAGAGTGTAGTTGTTAATATTGCAGTACTAGTTTGTTCGTGTTTATAGTTCGTCCGAAGTTAATTTATTGAAAATGACTTTTGCATTGTAATTGGTATTTGATGTTTTCTTAACTTGTGATGATGCTTTCAGAAGATGGACATTGATGCAATATGAAAACTTCTTTTGTATAGAAAACATAGGATATTAAATGAAAACCTACACTGTGAAACAGAATGTTTATGTCCAATTAATACTTCATAGTGTGTTCCACCAAGATCATCCCTCTAGCATTCTCTACAGCAACGTTTTCGCTTGCTGCACTATATGAATCTTTAAGTATATACGGTATGAAACTTACCCATATGGGGGAAGATATAATTGCATAAGATTTGTGCACAAGCCATATATCTTCCCAGGACTATGTGCTGTCATGTGAAACAAGCCACCCTTACTAATATTGGGGATCAGTCACACTTTTGTGTATTTCCTCCGATCAATAGCATAAGAATGTACAGTAGGTGGAATGAGTGTCAATGATTGTATGGTAACTGTTTCCTACAACACAAATGGACCAAAAACACCATCCAAATAGGTTATTCAAGAGAGTCATCCCATTCATGAACATCGAATGGTTACTACAAAGAAAAATAAAAGTAGGTGCCTGATGCTAACTTATGGACAAACAAAGAGATAGAACAACTGGGATAACATGTTTTTCAAATAAATAAAATGTACAACCATACGGAAGTGGAACACCTGTCACACACGAGAACCTGCAGACCATCTCATAATAAGAAGTCAAATATTATATCAGGGAGGCGAAGCATACTTGTCTCACGTGAGAAGCTGCAGATGATCCCATATCCCGTGCAAGGCGTTGAAGAACACGAGTTAATGGCATAAGGAGCGGGAACTTCTGCACCTCACAGATAGAACAAAGCTTATCATGGAGTTTGCAAGAGGATATCACGGCATCAAGATGCTTTTGTATGAGCTCCTTGACCCTTTTATCTTGATATATTCCAGGAAGCATCCGCAGACGGTTTTACTGATCCATTCTCTTCCGGTTGCTTTGTCGCCTCTCCATCAATTACAGATGATTCATTAACCAACACTGAGGAAGCTTCTAACGGTTTTGGCAAACTCACTTTTCCATTTGCACCTGCACCTTCTTTGGCCTTCTCATTGGTGTCTACAACAGCAGATTCAGTGGTGGGTTTTGAATCCCAAACCTGCAAACAGAGGACCCCAATAAGACATCATTGCCCATAATCAAAAGCAAGTTAAACTCTTCTCACAACAAATGTAATGCCTAGTTCCAACACATTTGACAAATGAAACAGGAAAACATTTACCCTCCAAGGTATATTCATGAAGTGGCAGAATAAAGAAGTGGACAACACCACAAGGGGAAAACCGAAGAAAAAACAATGTAACATAGACAGTGTAACATACCCAAGTCGAATACCTACCTTATTTATTTGGTATAGTAGAACTAAGCCATTGGGCGCGGGGTAATAATTTCCCTACGATGGGGCAACTATTGCCCATAGATTTAATTATGTATTAATCTCTGTAGACAATCTTCATGAGCAAAATGCCCACCTGTGACATTAAACTCAGAATATCGCCATCTTCAAAATCTTCAGGTCAAAACATACCTCATCTCTTTCATGCTGAACTCCATCAAAAACCATAGTAGGTAGAACTAATGGAATCTGTGGCTGTTGAGTGGCGGAAGAGATTTCTGGTCGGTTTCTGTAATGATATATCAGGGCAGCAAGAAAACACAGGACTATCAAAAGACAATTAGGCCTGCTACCAACGGTTTTCACGCAAAATTCAAGAATCCCAGATTGTTACCTGTTAAAAATATTGAATAGATCAAAAATTTCAGTATCTCTGAACTAACAAGGAAATCCACATTAGTGGGTACACAATATCATCAGTAAGGTCACCAAGTCATGAATCATACAGAAATTATCTAATGATTTGGGAAGTCAAGTGGTACTGGTAGCAGATTTTTAAGTACCATGGACTTAACCACGGGAACATAACTAAATCAGCAACAACAGATGCACTAAAACAAGCAAAGATATTAAATGGGTGAGATTGAAGTACACCCTTTGTTAGTAATTCTACATTGTCAGGTCTCTTAGGGTGACCAACAAATAATCTTCACCTAGGTTTAGTCCCAATTACCATGTCCCATTTTCAATAAGACTCTCAATTTTGTGTTTCTTGAATCACCTGAGACATGCAAGCCCAGTTCCTATCAGATATCAATTGTTATATTTCTTACAATTTCTAAACCCCCAATGAAATTCCCAAACATGAAACCCTAAGTTTTCAATTTAGCTAAAATTCAAGAAACAACTGAAGCTTAAGTAGGAAATAGAAGAATGATTCATACCTAATTCAGTAAGAATCACTAATTTCTCCAGATACTCATTATTATTGATCGAAACGTATAAAAAAATTGATAGACAAGTTATAAACCCAACTAGAAACACTCTCTTCAAACAAGTTCATGCATTTTGTCAAAATAAGTCTCAAAGACATTTATCAAACAGCTTAAAAGTATTTCATTTCTGAACTATAATCTAGATATAGTACCATGACTCCAAGAGTTCTAAGTAGAACTCAAACTAATAATACGATAATCTTTATAAAGGCTAGATATAATCCTGTACTTATCAAAATAAGATATCTTATTCCACTTGATTTCTCTTCATATGCAAAACTGAAAGTTGGGTTTTCAGAAAAAATCCCCAAATTGAAATTTAGGGTTTCAACATTAATTCTTCCTGGTCTCTGGATTGATTTTTCTTTCCCTCATTTATTCCCCCATCACATCTAAACCCACTTTTGGATTTTTCATGTGAAATATGATCTACTTCGTCAGAATCATCGGCAGCAGGAAGAAGAAAGAGATACAATCAGTTTTGTGCTTACTGCAATTTTATGAAAAAGATTAAAAGTCAAGAAAAAAACACCAATAACAATTTGGGCGAATAAAAAGAGCCGGAATGTGCACCCCCGTTTTAAAGGGGGTGCACAAATTTTGAATTCACTAGAGGACATTAATTAACTAATTATATTCATCAAATCAACTTAAAGGAAAGATTATAGCGGTAGTAAGGCCCAATGATTCTTCAGACAAAATTCAAATATTACTGTATAAAATTTTCTAAAATAAGAAAAATGAGACAAACTCCCACCACCTGTCATATCATCCTCCATGTCGCTTTGTACAACTAAAACAGAAAAAGAAGAAAAGCAAGGAAATTAAACAGCCAAAGGAGGATGAAAAAAATAGAGAACAAACGAAGAACAAACTTACCTCCTTCATGTGAAGAACTTTGACCATCTGCCATTTCTTTCTTCTTTGTATTTTATTTTTCTTGGTTTTAGTGCAGAAACTATTGAGAAGAAGAAGAAAAAGTAGGAATAGTCGAGTTATTCCACACTCAACGACTAAAGTAAAACTAATTTCAGTAGAAAGAGCTATGAACAAGTCATTCATTCTCTGTATAATTCTATATATGTCTGTTATTTGTTTCTAGTCGTTTTCTCGGAGAGTGAAACCCAAATCAGTGAGCACTATAAACTATAAACCATGCAAAATATGGAAAGAATACTGGAACCTACAAGGGTCCACTTGGCGTCCCCACACCCAGTTGGCAAACTTGCAAGAATACATACGCACCATTGTGTAGTAAATATGAGTCAAGTACCACATCTTCAATAGGCCCCGCGAGAAAAAGCATATACATATTCGGTTGCACCAACATTAATTTGCTTGGAAGAATTCAAATGGAACACCCCATAATGGTTATGCCTGTGATACGACTACAAATTGTATTTCTCTCAAAATTCTCTCTTACAAAATTGTCTCCCATAATGGTTTGGCTGAATAACAAATGCACACTAAATTCCACGGCACCACAAGTACCAAATTAAACCCCATTTTTACATTTCAAAACTCATAGAAGAATGGACACGACCAAAAAAGGCAAGAAGCGACGGAAGAAGAGGCAGGTACTTGGCATCGAGCAAGTCATCACATGAAATGTTCACAACATTGTTTTATTGTTCTGCAAAATAACAACCTTGAAGAACATTCGAACGAACACTGGTGGGAGATGATATTCTGCATCAAGAAACATTCCCAAAGCTTCCTTACCTTTTTCAACCAAAAAATAAAATAAAACAGACACATCCGTGAAGATTTCTTACGGCTTCACAAGGATTGAACGTCATGCAGAGATGTTGGCAGCCAGATTAAGATCAAGATCGATAATTCTTTTAAGGAAGGATAGCACATCCATTTTTTAAAATAACCCTAGAGCTTGGTGAAAACTCGGTCTTTAACATATGAAAGGGAACACATTTGGCCGCGTTAATATGCAGGGTAGACCTTATGGTGCGGTGCATAAACATGACTTTGAAGCACTGGATAGGACATTCATGCATCCAATGAGTGGAAAAAAAATAATCTTGTGGGGAAATTTTAGGCAGATATTACCCATGACTTTCGAAGGAATAAGGAAATGACTCTTGACGCACCAACAAATAGATCAAACCTGTGGAGTCATTTCTGAATCTTCAACCTAGATGGGAATATGCGAGTAACTTTTGGGGCAACATCTGCAAGGGAAGGGATTATTCTCCCACCATCATATGCTTTACGTGTATCATTGACAAACAAGAGATCATTGAGTCTTACACCATTTCTAACACAAACTGGATGCTTGGTTACAAAAGATATCTACGGTAAGACCAAACTTCCCACAACTTAGGAAGGGAGAAACAGAAACACAAATAAGAACCCTGGATAATTAATTACAATTTCATATCGCAAAGTTTTTGTCTCATTTAGACACCAAGTCTTCAGAAAATAAACCCCTTAAAAATCTACTTTGGAAGAGCTCACTCTGACAACAAAGCTTTTATAGATATTCAAAAATAAAACTCCAAGTTTAAAATACAAATGATGGATCATCGTCATAACTCGAAATTGAGTGATTCTTTCGTTGAATTCAGTAAGCTCATTCATTATAACATGAGAACATTTCTAGGGATAAAGATTATTGTCACAAAAATCATGGATCAAACCTCTAGTATATATACATAAATGTACATTAATTTATCGTCATAGGAATTGTTCCATAGAGTAAGCATCTGTTTCGATAGATTAGAAAGGTATAATTGAACAAGAATCCGAATAAAATCAATTACCGCATACCTTTGTTGATGAAGTCCTAGTTGATGTCTTCTTGTAGTCTTCAATCTTCATCCTTCAAGAATAGCTCTTCTTAGACCTAATCTAGTCCGAAACTAACTTTAGTATACTAAATCAAGAATGTGTTTAGGCAACTAAATTTGACAACTAGCTTGACATACCAATGCTAGTAGGTTTAACCGAGAAACGCTTTAACAATATCCCTCTTTGTCAATTTTAATGACAAAACCATTTTACATATGGATTTAAACAAATAAAAGCATTACAGACTCCAAAACCCATTATGCTTGATTTCCTTGGTTCTTCAACTATGTGCGTGTTCATGCAAGTACTTAATGAAGATCCAAATCATAGTATTATTACACGACGATCAAAGATCGGTTGCATCACAACTCACAACTCGACAATAATAATATGATGATATGTATCACTCCCCTTAGTCAATACTTCATCTCACAATGAAAACCACTCCCCTTAGTCAATACTTCATCAAACCTCAATTATATCACAACTCGACAATAATACTATGGTGATATGTATCACTCCCCTTAGTCAATACTTCATCTCACAATGAAAACCACTCCCCTTACATAATGGTCCAGTAAACCATATGTAAATGTAGTGTTGATGGTGGTTTTTAGCTTAAGGTTAAAATCGTAAAACACTAAACCCTAGCAGACGGTGATGTCACAACATTTAAAGTAACAAGCATTTACTAGGCACATTTACTTGAAAACTTTAATGTGTCCCTAAATAATTAACGGGGTATCTTTTTCAAATTAGGGTTACGACAAGCCAAACCCTAATTCCCACTGTGCCAATGGCAAATCATGCCGACCACACCGACCGCGCAAAGCATACCAACCATGCTAGCCGCACCCTGGAAAATCATGTGCCAATGGCAAATCATGCCAGCCATGCTACACCGATGGCGCCAAAAGCATGCCAACCATGCTAGCCGCACCTCTCCGTGCCAATGGAAAATCATGCCCAATGGCAAATCATGCTAGCCGCACCTCATGCCACAAATCATGCCCGCCAAAAGCATGCCAACCATGCTAGCCGCACCTCTGTACCAATGGCAAATCATTCCAGCCACACCGACCGTGCCAAAAGCATGCCAACCATGCTAGCCGCACCTCTGTGCCAATGGAAAATCATGCCATCCACACCGACCGCGCCAAAGCATGCCAGCCATGCTAGCCGCACCTCCGTGCCAATGGCAAATCATGCTAGCCACACCTACTGCGCCATGCCAAACGCACCTCGCCATAGCCCCATGCCGCGCCACCATACTGGCCCTTCACTACGCGGCTATCAAAACGAAGGCGTGCGACAATCAACGGTTGCCCTTCAGTCCCAGGAGCAAATCCTGGCTGTCAAAGGTTACCAAACGACCTTTGCCCCAAAACCCTAGCTTGGTCACGCACCTATCCCAAGCTAGCCACGCCATGCGCCTATGGCAAACCCTTGGCCCCACATTCCAAGCCAGCTAGCCACGCCATGCGCTATGGCAAACCCTTGGCCCCACATGCCAAGCCAAACCAAACCTAGCCAAGCTAGCCGCGCCATGCCAAACGCACTTTGCCTTGGCCCTAGCCATGCTAGTCACATCATGCCAAGCCAAACGCCCTTTCCTTGGCCCTAGCCACGCCATGCGCCTATGGCAAACCCTTGGCCCCACATGCCAAGCCAAACCAAACCTAGCCAAGCTAGCCGCGCCATGCCAAACGCACTTTGCCTTAGCCCTAGCCATGCTAGTCACATCATGCCAAGCCAAACGCCCTTGCCTTGGACCTAGCCACGCCATACGCCCATGGCAAACCCTTGGCCCCACATGCCAAGCCAAAACCGCACCTAGCCTAAGCTAGCCATGCCATGCGCCTATGGCAAATCCTTGGCCCCACATGCCAAGCCAAAACCGCACCTATCCCAAGCTAGCCACGCCATGCGCCTATGGCAAACCCTTGGCCCCACATGCCAAGACAAACCAAACCTAGCCAAGCTAGCCGCGCTATGCCAAACGCACTTTGCCTTGGCCCTAGCCATGCTAGTCACATCATGCCAAGCCAAACGCCCTTGCCTTGGCCCTAGCCACACCATACGCCCATGGCAAACCCTTGGCCCCACATGCCAAGCCAAAATCGCACATAGCCAAAGCTAGCCACGCCCAAGGCGAACCCTTGGCCCCACATGCCAAGCCTAACCACACCCTAGCCACGCCACCCTATTGGCCCTCACTACGCGGATACCAAAACGAAGGCGTGCAACAATCAACGGTTGCCCTTCAATCCCAGGAGCAAATCCTAGCCATCCAAGGTTACCAGACGACACATGGTAACCTTTGGCCCGAAAACCTAAGTTTGGCCACGCCAAACCTTTCCATGCCAACCTAGCCGCGCCACCACGTTGGCCCTCACTACGCGGCTACCAAAACGAAGGCATGCAACAATCAACGGTTGCCCTTCAATCCTAGGAGCAAATCCTAGCCATCCAAGGTTACCAGACGACACATGGTAACCTTTGGCCCGAAAACCTAAGTTTGGCCATGCCAACGGCATGCCAACCTAGCCGCGCCACCACGTTGGCCCTCACTACGTGGATACCAAAACAAAGGCGTGCAACGATCAACGGTTGCCCCTCCTCTCAAGATGAAAAATCTCGACCGTCGAAGGTCACCAGGCTGGCAAGTTTCCCAAGCTTGACTTGCCAAGCCACAACAACGTGCTACATGTTTTCTAAAACATTCGAGACATCAACACAAACTGGGGGATCCTCTTTGGGTATTGGTTTGGCGGTTTACAGCTTACGGCGTACACTACGCCCGTCATAAGGGTGAGGCGGTTAGTAAATACGGGAAGTTATGTGTGAAACGTTCATGGGACATAAAGTACATGCGTTAACAACTTTATGGGACATCAATTCCATAACGTTAGCAGTTTCATGAAAACCCGGTTTCATGCGTTAACCACTTTATGGAACATCAATTCCATGCATACGGTTACCACCTCCTCCCATTTACTTCCCCACTCCTTAATGAGACCAGGGTACATTTTTACTCTGACTTGTATAAATAGGTCTTACCTATTTCCATGGAACAACAAGTTCATACGGGAGATACAACACTCAGAAATACTTACTTGCTAGCTCACCTTGGGAGCTCTCTCACTTTTCTGATAACAAGTCGTAGTAACCCAACTACTCTTCCAGAATCAACTATTCTGGTCTCACCACTTTCCTTGCTTCCTCCCCAAAACCAACCCATTATCCTCCACTTTGTGACCGAAGCAAGTCCGGAACGACCATTTCTTGGTTTAGGCCGGACTTGTGCAGTTGATCTCTCGAATCTAAAGTACTCCCTTGCAGTACATTGTTTAGGGTTTAAATTGTTTCTCACTTGCACACCCGCAATTACCGAAATCAGCAGAAACCATTTTCACCTACAAACAATTGGCGACCACAGCGGGAGGATTGATCTATCGGTTACAATATCAACTCCAACTCCTGATTTCGTTTCCCAAATGTCAATCACAATATGGTTGAACTCAGGTCTGGAGCGGTTGCCGAGAATACCAGCACAGAGCACGTCCCTGATGTTAACGTCTCTCCCAATAACGTCGTTACATCACCTACTGACTACAGTAACTCCGAATGCACTCCCTCAAGCGTAACACCGCCAATCACCAGTGCCAGAGCCGCCGCCGCCTCTAATGTCTCTGCACAACCCTCTAATCACGGCAACGAAAACACCTCTTCGGACGTTACGCCACCAATCACGAGCCGGAGGCTGCCGCCTGCGGCTCCTAATGTTTCGTCTAGCATGGCACCTCCAACCACAACTAAGGTTCCAACTACCCCACCGACGGGATGAGAGACCGGAGGGACCAGAGGAAGCCGTCCTTATGTCACCATCGCTGATTTGATGGAACGACAGGAAATGCTCGCCAGAGCCCAGACGGATATGGTTTCAACACAGAAGGAAGTACTCGTCTTTCTCAAGACCCTGACAGAGCGGCTACCACGTGAATCGCGTCCTCCAGAGCCGTTAAGAAACGTCTCCAACAACCCCGACGCTAGCACCTCGGCGGAGCACGCCTCCGCGGACGAGGAAATTCGCGCTAGAATCCCATTGGAAAGAAATTAGCCATCCAACTTCGTCACGCGAGAAGATCTGGAGCAACTTCTCCGCAACCGAATCAAGAATGATGAACTGGACATGCATCAACACCAAACCCCTTACCCATCCGAAATGCAAAAAATCCCTCTTCCAAGGGGGTACTCCTCTCATAAATTTACCTGTACGATGGTACCGGGAATGCACATGAGCATGTCTCCCGTTTCTTGGAATCCCTAGGTGAACATGAATATAATCACGTTCTTCGTCTAAGGGAGTTCTCAAAATCACTCACCGGAAGGGCGTATACATGGTACAACAGAATCTCGCCGAACAGTATTCCTAACTGGAGTAGCATGGTTACCGCGTTTTACAGGAAGTAATTCTTCGTGTCTGAACAAGTTACTTTCTCAGACCTCGGAAGAATGTACCAGTGGGATAACGAATATCCGAATAATTTTGTCAAAAGGTTCAGGGTTCAAGTGCTCGACTGTCACGACCCAAACGTGACGAGCAACGGTGGTGAACGCGTGCATCAATGGTATGGTTCCTATTTACCGCGCCTTGCTAGAAAACTTGCGTTTCCAAACATTCTCCGAACTCCATGAAGCCGCTAGACGATCCGCATGACGCACACCGGCATTCTTTGGAAAGAACTAGGCCAACTCGAATCAAGAAACGCGTGAAACTCGCGGGAATAGACGCCTCACTAGCAAGCAATTTAATGCCGGCTCATCCTCCGTGAACATAGTGAACGAAAGAGGAAAAAGGAAGGCCCCAACTACGGGCCACCCCGGCCAAAACGTGAAGCACCGGCGCAACGGAAACCCCGCCACGGAAGACCGCCACTAAAGCTCCCATGCATCATCATGAAACCGAAGGGAATACCTTCGATTTCCCGTTTCCCATCGAGGAGGTGATTGACCTCCTAGAAGCATGGATTCAAGATGATGTTATCGGGCCCGCCACCTCCCGGGCGTCCACCAACCGAGGCCGAGATGGCGAACCCCAAATCTTGCCATTACCACGATTTGTTCACCACCCGACCGGTGATTGCAACGAGACTAAAGCATATTTTCAAAGAAAAGATAGAAGCGGGATAGCTCAACCGGGAGACGAGGGAGTACATCGAGACCCACTCCCAATAAGAAACTGTGGTTTCTCTGGGGACTCCGTGCACGAGACTGTACAATCCATGATGCAGCATGTATGCAAAATTCTCTATCTTTCCAAGGTGCAGCGCCAAGATATTTTTGCAGCTCTCAATCCCGTTGTATCCGGCAAACGACTTTTTCTCTCCCCGGAAACCACACAAGGGGCCCAAGCTTTCCAAACAGGCGGAATCAAAGGGGAGAACTGGGGACTGTTGACCACGTCCCGTTTAAGAGGTATCGAATTTGACAACACGCTCATCGACGCGGCCTATGACCTCAACATCATTACTTTCAAGACACTAAAGGCTGCGGGATTTACAAAACAAGACGCTACCCATTCCCCGTCTGTGATTAATAACCCGAAAGGAGGAGCTTTGAACGCGCATGGCTACATCAACCTCGAGATCAAGATGGGAGACGCTATAACGCATAGCAAATTCCACATTGTCAAAGAACTGGGTCACGACATGATATTGGGGCACTTATGGGTACTCGACAACAAAGCGAAATTAGATGTGCACCCTCTACCGACGTCCACGCTCGAAAGAATTTCCAACAAATCATCCCACTGGTTATCGCATCGACGAGTTATCAATGGAACCCAGACATCTGGAGAATACCTGTTGGCACTAGCTCATGGATTTCAAACGCAAGTAAGTCTGGCCGAACGAACTTCTCTACAACTAGTCATTCCTTCCCCTATTCCGTCATGGGGCCTCGGCGCGATTACTGGCACGGACGCTGTCAAGAAATGTGAATGGGATGCTGGGACATTTGAACACTTTGCAAAAAGCTTGGAAACTTCCATCGAAACCAATGGAGCTTAGACTCAAACGGTTGCACGACGCCTGAACCCGTTTTCAATCGGAGATATAGTGGTTAAGGTAAACTCGTTTCAAGTTGGGAAGATGACGGTAAAAATGGCTATTCAAATTGATTCGCCCAATGGAAGGGAAGACGAGCCGTATCTGGTGGCGGACATCCTTTTAAGAGGATATTGCAAGCTCATCAACACAGGCACAACTAAAGGCGTGATAGTTCACTCGCGATGGCTCAAGGCCTCCAATCCCTAAAATGCTGTACTTTTCCAGCCACTCTCCCTTTAGTATTTCCTTTAACAATTCCTCTTAGTAGTTGTATTTCCCCAAGATGAATACACCGTTTGTATTTCTTCCCTGGAATTTCATTTTTCGTCAAAAAAAAAAAGAGTATAAATACATCTCTTTCCAAACGAGTTCTCCAGATAGCAGAGAAATACATCAAACTAACCCAGAAAACCACTGCAAAGCCATCATACCACAACCAGAAATACCTCATTCAATCATTCAAAAATAATAATAATATATAAAGCGAAATGTTGACTAATGAAGAAGAAGGTAAAGATGAGTTTACGAAAAGCATCAGGGGAACTAAGCAACTAACAGGAATAACAAAAGGGAGAAACTAGCCCTCGAAGGATGGAGCACGAGTCCCATTGGTCAAGGCTATCTTCAAGCACTTCCCCCAACAATCTCTCGGGCAACAAAGATTCCATTCAACGGTATTAGCAGCAGCAACCTCAACATCCCATCCCGAAGTAACCATAGCAGCAACAGTGTCCGCTTCGACGACCGGTTCAGCATACGCCATCATGACCCCTCCAATATCGCCAACGACACCTCTGGCGTCAACTCCAAAGGCTACTTCGGTCCCGTCAGACGCTCCCTCAGAGGTTTTCTCATTGACCCTTCGAAGAAGATTTTTTGATTCATCCGCATCAAAATCGAGAACCATGGCGCTTGCCTCTAAAAGCTTCACATGCTCGATTTTCCGTTGCTCCGACCTAGAAGCGATTCGATCCGCCCTATAACCGTCCGAGGAAAGGTTTTGCCGCACCGAACTTCTCAACACGCCAAGGTTCTTCCTCATTTTCTCGTCCCTCCTCCATGTTCACCGAACCCAAGAAAGTCCGAACACGCGCCTGCACTTCATGGAGATAGATGGAAGGGAGGTCCTTGATGATGTCACCAGCTTCATGGAACAGAGATTCGATTCTAGCTAATGCCTCCTCATGAGAAGAGGAGGGGTTTCCGCCAATTCTGAAGTCCTTCTCCGAAGAATTAAAGACATGGCTATCCCTGGAGGGTCCCATCATACACTACAAAGAACAAGGAAAATGGTCCATCCTATCTATACACACATAAGAAAGAGGATAAAATAAAAATAAAACGCGAGGCGATACCTGTAAAGAGGATGGACGAAGACGAACTACGCGAATGTAGAGTTCAAGATAATCTTTTATGTACAACAAGATGACGCAACCTCAAAAGGGAAAGCTTTTATACCGGCCGTGAGTTAAGGAATGATATCCGATCCTAATTAAACCTCATGCCTGGCTGTGAGAAATAATTATGGTTGGTGAGAAAGCGTGGAAGAACGTGCTCGAGGCACACTAGATCGTGTTTTCCTTTCCCACCGAACGCTAAGCTTCGGAAGCAAAACCGGCAACATAACCAAAGCAGAAAAAGTAACGCTTTTCCTCTTTTCGTGGGCGTAACATTTTGGGTTGAAGAGAAGAAAAACTTCCTGGTCGAGTCAAATAAAGAGGCAACCAAACCCTTGAAGAAAAATCACCAAGCAATCCGTGCCATGTCTCATCCCCACTGCTACTGGTCATCTGTGCACGTCTCACCCCACCAAACCGCGCCTTGTCATAGTCACGCCAGGCCAATCCATTCGCTCCATTGCCGCGGCCCCACCACGCCTAGCCGTCCGCGTACGTCTCATCTCGCCAAGACCACACTATGCCAAGATGCCTGCTCCACTGTCGCTACCCTATCATCCACGCGCATTTGCCTTACCAAGACCACGCCACTTGGCCCCTCGAGCCAAGCCGTCCACTTGCGTCGCCTTCCAAGACCGCGCCCCCTTTGCCTTGGAGATGTACGACCAGACCAAGCCGGTAACTTTCATCTCACCACTCCACGGTCTGCATTCCCAGTACAACTTACGCGAGGCCGCCAACACGGGAAGCCAAAACTCTCTTTACCACTCAAAAAGGTTAGTCGGATTCTCCTGACCATCTTTGCAATGATTTACACCTCGATTCCGTCCTTGTCTGTCACCATCATATGCTTACCTTGCAACAAGGCACCTGTTCCGAGCTAAGCAGGGGACTTAATGTTGATGGTGGTTTTTAGCTTAAGGTTAAAATCGTAAAACAATAAACCCTAGCAGACAGTGATGTCACAACATTTAAAGTAACAAGCATTTACTAGGCACATTTACTGAAACCTTTAATGTGTCCCTAAATAATTACCGGGGTATCTTTTTCAAATTAGGGTTACGACAAGCCAAACCCTAATTTTGGCACAGAGGTGCGGCTAGCATGGTTGGCATGCTTTGGCGCGGTCGGTGTGGCTGGCATGATTTTCCATTGGCACAGGTGGGAAGGCAAATCATGCCAGCCACACCGACCGCGCCAAAAGCATTCCAACCATAATAGCCGCACCTCTGTGCCAATGGCAAATCATGCCAGCCACGCCGACCGCGCCAAAAGCATGCCAACCATGCTAGCCGCACCTCTGTGCCAATGGCAAATCATGCCAGCCACACCGACCGCGCAAAAGCATGCCAGCCATGCTAGCCGCACCTCCGTGCCAATGGCAAATCATGCCAGCCACACCTACTACGCCATGCCAAACGCACCTCGCCATGGCCCCATGCCGCGCCACCATGCCGGCCTTCACTACGTGGCTATCAAAACGAAGGCGTGCAACAATCAACGGTTTCCCTTCAATCCCAGGAACAAATCCTAGCCATCTAAGGTTACCAAACGACCTTTGCCCCAAAACCCTAGCTTGGTCACGCACCTAGCCCAAGCTAGCCACGCCATGCGCCTATGGCAAACCCTTGGCCCCAAATGCCAAGCCAAACCAAACCTAGCCAAGCTAGCCGCGTCATGCCAAACGCACTTTGCCTTGGCCCTAGCCATGCTAGTCACATCATGCCAAGCCAAACGCCCTTGCCTTGGCCCTATCCACGCCATGCGCCTATGGCAAACCCTTGGCCCCACATGCCAATCCAAACCAAACCTGGCCAAGCTAGTCGCGCCATGCCAAACGCACTTTGCCTTGGCCCTAGACATGCTAGTCACATCATGCCAAGCAAAACGCCCTTGCCTTGGCCCTAGCCACGCCATACGCCCATGGAAAACCCTTGGCCCCACATGCCAAGCCAAAACCGCACCTAGCCCAAGCTAGCCACACCATGCGCCTATGGCAAACCCTTGGCCCCACATGCCAAGCCAAAACCGCACCTAGCCCAAGCTAGCCACGCCATGCGCCTATGGCAAACCCTTGGCCCCACATGCCAAGCCAAACCAAACCTAGCCAAGCTAGACGCGCCATGCCAAACGCACTTTGCCTTGGCCCTAGACATGCTAGTCACATCATGCCAAGCCAAACGCCCTTTCCTTGGCCCTAGCCACGCCATACGCCCATGGCAAACCCTTGGCCCCACATGCGAAGCCAAAATCGCACCTAGCCAAAGCTAGCCACGTCCAAGGCGACCCTTGGCCCCACATGCCAAGCCTAACCACACCCTAGCCACGCCACCCTGTTGGCCCTCACTACGCGGATACCAAAACGAAGGCGTGCAACAATCAACGGTTGCCCTTCAATCCCAGGAGCAAATCCTAGCCATCCAAGGTTACCAGACGACACATGGTAACCTTTGGCCCGAAAACTTAAGTTTGGCCACGCCAAACCTTGCCATGCCAACGGCAT
Source organism: Papaver armeniacum (assembly GCA_023531295.1). Taxonomy (NCBI): domain Eukaryota; kingdom Viridiplantae; phylum Streptophyta; class Magnoliopsida; order Ranunculales; family Papaveraceae; genus Papaver; species Papaver armeniacum. The sequence goes on along the minus strand of JAJJWW010000235.1, from coordinate 487,886 downwards.
GCCAACCTAGCCGCGCCACCACGTTGGCCCTCACTACGCGGTTACCAAAACGAAGGCGTGCAACAATCAACGGTTGCCCTTCAATCCTAGGAGCAAATCCTAGCCATCCAAGGTTACCAGACGACACATGGTAACCTTTGGCCCGAAAACCTAAGTTTGGCCACGCCAAACCTTGCCATGCCAACGGCATGCCAACCTAACCGCGCCACCACGTTGGCCCTCACTACGCGGCTACCAAAACAAAGGCGTGCAACGATCAACGGTTTCCCCTCCTCTCAAGATGCAAAATCTCGGCCGTCGAAGGTCACCAGGCTGGAAAGTTTCCCAAGCTTGACTTGCCAAGCCACAACAACGTGCTACATGTTTTTCAAAACATTCGAGACATCAACACAAACTGGGGGATCCTCTTTGGGAATTGGTTTGGCGGTTTACAACGTGCGGCGTACACTACGCCCGTCATAAGGAAGTGTCATAAGGGTGAAGCGGTTAGTAAATGCGGGAAGTTATGTGTGAAATGTTCATGGGACATAAAGCACATGCGTTAACAACTTTATGGGACATCAATTCCATAACGTTAGCAGTTTCATGAAAACCAGTTTCATTCGTTAACCACTTTATGGAACATCAATTCCATGCATACGGTTACCACCTCCTCCCATTTACTTCCGCACTCCTTAATGAGACTAGGGTACGTTTTTACTCCGACTTGTATAAATAGGTCTTACCTATTTCCATGGAACAACAAGTTCATACGGGAGATACAACACTCAGAAATACTTACTTGCTAGCTCACCTTGGGAACTCTCTCACTTTTCTGATAACAAGTCGTAGTAACCCAACTACTCTTCCAGAATCAACTATTCTGGTCTCACCACTTTCCTTGCTTCCCTCCCCAAAACCAACCCATTATCCTCCACTTTGTGACCGAAGCAAGTCTGGAACGGCCATTTCTTGGTTTAGGCCGGACTTGTGCAGATTGATCTCTCGAATCTAAAGTACTCCCTTGCAGTACATTGTTTAGGGTTTAAATTGTTTCTCACCTGCACACCCGCAATTACCGAAATCAGCAGAAACCATTTTCACCTAAAAACACTTATATACGAAGTTCAAAAGATAAGTGTTATACTTCATATTGTATTCCTTAATACTACGTCTAACTAGAGTGTAATCATTCATGCTTCGCAGTTATGTTTTCAATATGCACGACTTGAAAGGTACGTTAGGGAATGAAACAGTTCAAGTCAAATATCACTAACCTCAAGTGGAAGGATGATGTTGTCGTTGTAGCTCCTTACTTCTTCACTTCTTCAAGTCTTCACGTAATACTTGTAATGTCTCATATCCTAATACTTTAAAGCTAACCTATACGAATCCTTAATATCTAAAGGAAGAAAATCCCAGGATCGAAACATAAATAAGTTAAGAATCTTTTATTTAAGGTTTTTAATTTTATTTAGGAAAATGAGAATTAGTAATGTGCATTTACTAGTTGAAGATTTTCCAAAGAGATTTTCGGTCAATATTTTGGGCAGAGCATTTCCAGGAATTATGGAAACCGAATTTGGAATATATTGCATATCTTGAGAATATTTTCGGTTTTGGAAATTCCTTGGTGTCCAAACTTCCTTGTCTATAAATACTTGAAGTTTGCATTTCTAGCAAACTAATCCTTCGTGACAGCAAACTTCCTCGGTTGTGTTGTTACTGGTGAAGCCTCCTATTCGGAGAGGAGAGTTACCTAATTAGGCGAAATCTCTTACGGTCGCTCAGTTTAAAGTCTTCTTTGGGATTGAGAAGCTCTATTAGTACCGTTGGTGGGAAACTAGATAATTGCGGTTTATCTTGTGTTTTCGATTGATTTGATTGACTAACGGTGGTTGAACTTTGATTGCACCTAGTTTTTTTATGCTTGAGAATCTTCTCTTCTGATATATGATTCACTCAAACTAGATCGAAGTTTCGACAGGGATCTTTAGACTGTTTCTAGATCTAAAGACGTCTTGTGATAATCCATTGTTAACAGATGCCGTTCTGTGCGTGATTGATCACAAGAGATTCAAGTTGTTGTGTGCAGGCGTTTATTGAAGATCTAAAAGATTTGAAGACAAAGAAGATATTGAAGATTTCTGATTTGGGGTCCATAATCTTTGGTGTGCACAGTACTTGTTTCGGTATAGAGGATCCATCTATAATCGGTTTATCCTTGTGGTAGATTAGATTGATTAGTTGTGTAGATCGGCATCAATACAATTCTTGGTGATTAAAAGTATTGATTGCAAAATCTTAACAATTACCTTTGGTAGTTGAGAATAAGATAGACCTAAGAACCTGACGAAGGAGTTTATTGAGATAAACAGAAGAGCCTTTGTCGAACTCACATCACTTGGTTGAAGAGAGTTTCTACCAAACATATTTGCTGTTCCTTTACTGTTTGGAATACGAACCAAAGGAATTGTTCCAAGTACGTGACTTATTCATAAGTTGGAGGCGTGGGAATACAGACGAAACTAGGTGAACTAAAGATTTAGTTGCTTGGTCTCAACTATACGAAGTTGGTTTAATTTTGCATAGCGGCTTAATCCTGAGAGTATTCAATTCTGGACAAGGTCCCGGGGTTTTTCTGCATTTGCGGTTTCCTCGTTAACAAAATCTTGCTGTGTCATTTACTTTTATTTTCCGCATTATAATTGTTTTATTATAATTAAAGTAAATTACACAAATGTTAATTCCTATTTACTTGATAAGTAATCCTATTGTGTTTGGTTAAGTCCGAACCTTTTTATCAAGTAAACATACTTCGTTGTTATATTGTCTGGATCTCGTATCCATAGACGATCACACGAAGTGTGAACCGATTAGTTGCATTGTCTCGACTCAGTCCATAGACAATCACTTTTGGAGAAATGACTTATAGGTAGGAAAAGTTTTAGCTTGAGGTATATTTGGGTACCCTCGCCTTTTCAGTCTCTGATCCCAGCAGGATACTACGCACTTGATTCTCTTAGCTGATCTCATCCACAACTAAGAGTTGCTACGACCCAAAGTCGAAGACTTGATAAACAAATCTGTCTCACACAAAAAATTCTATAGGATTGAATAAATCTGTCTCCCACAGAAATACCCAAGAGTTTTTGTTCCGTCTTTTGATAAATCAAGGTGAACAGGAACCAATTGATAAAACAGACTTAAATTCCCGAAGAACAACCTAGTATTATCACTCACCTCACAATAATCTAAATCGTATGAGATGGCGAAACTAGATATTGTGGAATCACAAATGATGAGACGAAGATGTTTGTGATTACTTTTCTCTTGCCTATCGGAGAAATTAATCTCGAGTCAATTATTTCAATTTTACTCAATACGATAGAATCGGGCAAGATCAAAACACGCAACTACAAAAAAAATAGTTGGGTCTGGCTTCACAATCCCAATGAAGTCTTTGAAGTCTTTAACCTACAGGGTCTCGATAGAAACCTAAGGTTAAAGGAGAATCGACTCTAGTTATGCAACTATAACACACAGGAGGTGTGGGCATTAAGTTTCCCAGTTACTAGAGTTCTCCGTTATATAGTTTTCAAATAAGGGTTTGCAATCTAAGTTACCTTGGTAATAAAGCATTCAATATTCACCGTTAGATGAAAAACCCGATTCAACCAAGCTAATATCTTTCAACCGTTAGATCGAACTTAGCTTGTTACACACATATGAAATGTACCCTCATTTAGGTTTATGTAACTGTACCTAAACGTGTACACCATGTTGGTTCAAAAATAGTTAACCGAGGTTAGCCATATGAACACTCTCATATCAACCTCATTCATCTTAACCATAACTAGTTCAAATGACTCAAATGAAACTAGTTGACGAACCGTTCAATTGCTATATTCTCATAAAAGTATGCAAGAACACAATTGAAGCAAAATCAGTTTGATTCACTCGAATCAATACATGAACATTATAGCCACGGTTTGCAAAGATTGCATTCCTTATTTTATAAATGTTTAGGTTCATGTACATGACCGATTTCAGAAAGTAACCACTTAAGTATGCGTACAGGTATGCGTACTTAAGTAATCGGTTTTGAGTTTGTTTTAGTTTTCAAACTCAGCAGAAATTCACGGACGTGAACTTTCCGCCAGTATGCGTTTGGTAACTGGTTGAGTTGGTTTTTGATTTCCAAACTCAGCAGAAGTTCACGTCCATCAACCAATTCGTACACACACAAGTATGTATACATTTGGTTCCCGGTTTTGGACTTATACTCAAATGTGCGAACACACTATATGCTTATATCCAAAGATGGTTACATGATTCTAAGCTTTTTATTTCAATCATTGAAACATTCTTAGAGGATGACAATAGCCGTTTTCACACACTATTAGCATCAAAGCAATTTTCAAGATATTGAAATAATCATTATCGAAATATTCCAACTCATCACCAAATGATTGTATCACACAAATCATGTAAGATGTTACTCAGAAATTTTCTCATGATATAAGATGAACTTGGTCGAAGCGAAAGCTTGCCAACATAGATTTCGAGAAATATGTAAGCGATATAAACTCAGCTCGAAATCTCAAATGTTTATTTAGAAAACTATATCGTAATACGACTTATGTCTCAATATAGGACATAAAGTAGAAATAGACTTTCCAATTGATAGATGAGTTCAAGTCTTCACATACCTTTTGTCGATGAAGTTCCACAAGCTCCCCTTAGTAGTTCTTCGTCTTCAAATGATGAACGCCGTGAAAACTAAGCTCAACTACACAATCTATGTCCTAGTCCGAGATATCTATAAATAGGTTAGAAATCAAGACTTATAGTTTTGATCACTAACATTGACAAACATGCTTGAGATAGCAACGCATGCGAGTTCGACCGAGCAATGCTCTAACACTTCCAGTACGTATTCCCTCATAAATCTTGTTAATGTTGAGCAAAGGAATGCTAAGTTGTATATTAAGCAAATGAAGGTTTGTCGAAAAATTTCAGATATATTCCTTCTCATGTCTGACTGGATGAGTCTCACAGGTACTGAGATTAATTCCGCATGTCTAAATCTAACATTTCCGAAGATACTAAAGGAAGTAAAATTGGAAAAGATATGTATTGTCTATATATTTCAATCTACCGTTGAGTTTTAAAATTTAACAAATATGTTTTAAAATGATTTGTAAGTTTCTCCAATCTATCACAAAGCAAAAGCGAATCAGCACTACCTCGGTTGAGCACGACATCTGCATGCCACGTGAAGTACCCATCTTTACAACAACTTCATCTAGGTCAGTCGATTGTACTTCAGATTTTCTATTAAGAGAATGATAAATCTGATTTTGATGTTAGGGTTTTATAACATCTCCAACACTTTGCTGTTAATTCGAATTTTAATGTTCTTGTTGGGTATCTAATAGAGTAATTGTGTTAGTGTTAGGTTTTTATTTTTATTTTTTGAGTATCTGATTGTGAAACTGTGATGGGTTAGAAGCTTACAAATTAAGTTAATGATTCAGCATAATTAATATATATTAACAAGAAAATCATTTTCTCATACTTAATAACATTATGAATTACTTTCAGGGACGGGCCTAGCAAGGGGCTAACCCGGGCTATAGCCCGTCCCTTAATTTGGTAGAATTTTTTTTTAGTACATGCAATTAGTAACTTTTTAGGATTAGCCCACTGGATAAACAGGTAATAGCTCATATTATTCAGCCAAGAGCGAAAATTATGTTACTTTTTGTTATCCTTGCTTTATCCAAATAGCAAGTAGCAGGCTAATTGTGATCTTTTGTCCAACAATTACTACAATATAGTGTTTATACTTACAAGCAAGTTTTCAAACTCTTGATTTAACCCTTTGTTTTTGAATGAACTAACATAACTCCCAACCAGTATAGTTATTAAGTGATCAACATCTTAATCAAATTTTTTAGCACCAAAAAAATTTCGACGGCCTTCGTGTTTCGAATATACAAATAGCCCTACCCTAGGTTCAATTCTGAGTCCGTCCCTGATTACTTTGATAATGGATTGAGCAATATTATTTTCATGTTTTCTATCATGGTGTTCTTCCATTTATAATCCGGTAAAATTTTATTTAGTCTAATCATATGAACTACTTTCCTAGATCATTGTCCATTAAACACATCATTTTCCTCCCTTAGGAAAACAACACTTATTTTTATCCGCCTACTTTCTATAATGTCAAAGATAAACCCTTATGATTCTGCAGGATATGACTGGGCGACACTGATTAATGGTAAAAGTCCTATTTTTTATCTGACTTTCACGGGGAACAAATTTTGTTGCAAAGCGCGTTAATTTGTATCCAATAATAGCAAGCAAGGGCACCAACAACAAAAATAAAGTTTCAGGAACAAGAAACTCATAAAGAAAGATTATACTTATTAGTGATCCAACAAATGAAGATTACGATGATTCTTCTGGGCATGGTATGCCTCCAAGTTTACAAAAAGTTGGTTGGAAGCCTATCCATAAATTGTGTACTTTATTGTTATCATTATTTCGGATTTTTCACTTGGTATGTATTGTCCTTTGTCACATGACAAGCGTTTATGTTAAGGTTGATCAATATATGCAGACATCGTTACACACTTTTTTTTTTGGTACTCATTTTTGACAACCCAAACCACGTAATCTTCTTGTAATTCAATCAAGTTAGTAAAATTTGTGCATTTTCCACATTGTTAGCTAGCCTTGAGTTTATGAAGAAATAATGAGAAAATTACTCATGTACATTAGGCATACGATAACCAACTAACTTGGTAGTTCCACCTAAGGATTAGACCAAGATAAACAATGATGGTGTTTGGATCCCAAATTCTCCGAATGGTGGAATGGGTTTCACCCTTAGAGATTCAACCCATAAATTTGTTTATGCTCAGTCAACTTACTTGGTATGTTTCTCTGCAGAAGAAGCAAAGATTCGTTGATGGTGACTTTGGAGAAGAAACTTGATCGAATCATTGTTGAGAGCGACACACTAGCTATCTTGGAGCAAATAAACAAGAAGACTTTTATGGGAGATCAAAGAACACATTGTCTATTACAGGATATTAAAACCATAATTTCCAAGTTTAAGTTTATCTCTTTTGTCTTTGTTAACCATGTTGCAAATGGATTTGCTCACGATCTAGCTCAATAGGCTAAAACAAATGTTAGCCATATGGCTTGGTCTGTACCCCTATCTGGCTCCTGCCTTCTTTATGTAAGGACCATAGGGCTACCTAATTGTAACCTTTTGTCTGTTGCTTATAAAATAAAATAAAAAAGATAACCAACTAAATATTTATATAAAGTTATTTGGGAAATGGTTTTGCCATTTTAGCTGACCATGAAAACTGAGGAATCTAAAATCATCTCGCTTGGTTCAAGGGTTGAAAATCACAAACTAGGTAGACAGTTCCATAATCCGTACGAGGTTAATGTTGCTTGCTCAGTAATACTCCTTCCGTCCTAGTTTACTTGCCAAAATAGAGTTTTTTTTTAGCAAAAATGTACCAAAATTTTTGTATATTTCCCACTAAATTTTTCTAAAATCAAGAAAGAATAAAAACTAGGATGTGAAAACTATTATATTAAACGAGTAATTTGGAAGATTGATGGTGTATGCGAAGTAATTTGAATTTCTTTCACATTTTTGCAAAACCCTATTTTAACAAGTAAACTAGGACGGACAGAGTAATTCACTGAAAGTTGTTTACCAATTATCAATTTCTAAAATACAAATTAGCTAAGTCAAGTTGACGAACAAAAATCTCAAAAGAAAATTGAATAGTAATTCTATTACTGGAACAATTAATAGACTAAATCCCCATTATTATTAAAGGCTGGTATACATCGGCCGAAATAACTTCGCGCTAAAGTGCTTTAATGAAAAAATCAAATAAAAACACTGCTTAATTGGGGGCCATGGAAAATAACTGGGGGCCTCACACTACAGGACAAAAAAGGTCATCAAAACCTAATTGGGGGTAATCCCTTATCCAAAAAAAATTTTAATAGCTAAATTACCCCTAGATGATTAGTCTTAATAATCGATTAAGTTAAGTTAATTAGTGTGGTTAGATTAAAATCAGATTTTAGAATTAAAATTTGAAAAAAAAATAAAAAAAAATTTAAAGAGATGTCGTCATCTCAAAATGAGGGTGCTAATGAAGATCCCATTGATTAAAACGATGAAACCAATTCTGAAAATGAAGAAAGAGTCGATCCATAAACGCTATGCCAAAACTTAGAGAAAGAGTCGTTAGTGTCGAGGGATGTATATTCCAACGATTCTAGAAAATCGTCAATTAATTGATACCACCGTTGACGACCCAAACCTACAACTTTTTCAGATTATGAAAAATCGTCATGAAAATATGATGAACACTGACGATTCTAACAAGGGTCGTCATCCAAAAAGTTGACGCATTAACGACCCTCAAAGTTCACATGGAGTCGTTAATTTTTAAAATGGGATCGTTAGCTTCTTACTTAGGCACAAAGGGTCGTTAGCTTGTTACTTGGGGTCGTTAGCTTGTTACTTGGGCACAAAGGGTCGTTAGCTTGTTACTTGGGCACAAAGGGTTGTTAGCTCGTTAATTTCACATGGAAAACATACAAAGGGTCGTTAGCTTCTAAGCACTTTGTAGCAAAATCTCTTCTTGACGACACTTGTTACTTGGGCACCGTCTTTTGCTTTCTTTTCACATGGAGTCGTTAGCTTTTAAAACACCGCTAAATTGGGGGCCCTGAAAACTAATTAGGGGCCTCACACTAGAAGACAAAAAAGGTCACCCAAACGTAATTTCAATAACCCCTTATCCAAATATTTTAGGTAATGGCTAATCTACCCTTATGTAATTAGTGATAATCTTACTTAATTAGTGTTAATCTTACTTAATTTGATTTTAACTTTTTCTTTTTCAATTTTTTTGTTTGCAATTTTTTTTTTTTTTTTTTTTGCCCAGATTTGTATGAAAAGTCGTCATGGGAGTGAAGTGTTTCAATGACGACTCTAAATAGTCGTCAAGATATTGAAGTGTTTCAAAAACGACCCACAATAGTCGTCATTGTTTCAATGACGACTCTAAACAGTCGTTAATGCATATAAAAGAGTCGTTATGATCTTCGAAAAGTCAATAACGACCCACAAGCGTCGTCATTGTTTCAATGACGACTCTAAACAGTCGTTAATGCATACAAAAGAGTCAGTATCTTCTTCGAAACTCTTTTATATGCCTTAACGACTGTTTAGAGTCGTCATTGAAAGATTAACGACTCTTGTGGGTCGTTAATGACTTTTCGAAGAACATAACGACTCTTTTATATGCATTAGCGACTTTTAAAGTCGTCATTGAAACAATGACGACTCTTATGGGTCGTTTTCGAAACACCTCAATATCTTGACGATTTTTCATACAAATTTGGGCAAAAAAATAATTTAAAAAAATGTAAAAAAAAAAAAAAATCAAATAGAAAAAGTAAAAACTTAAAAAAATAAATAAAAATAAAATAAATATTAATAGTGTGACAAAATCTAGTCTTTTCATTATATTTAGGCACCCCTTATCCTCTTCCCACGAGTGGGGATAGGAATTTAGAGCAACTGCAGTGGGACGAGTAAAACTAAAGACTAAAAACCAAAAAAAAGTTAAAGATATGGTTTTAAAACACTAGGAAAATTTGGTGGAGCGGAGTTAGAATGGTTCGTCGAGTAGTTGTTACGTTTGGGTTGGACGTTTAAGTCACGTTGGGCGGTGTTTAAATTTGCGTTTGGTGTGGATAATCCGGGTTAAAAAATGTAAAAAAAAAAAAATGCATACTATTTGTTTATTGCATGTGTACGGAAAATAATCGCGTAAAGGCAGACAAGAAACAAAATCAAATAGAAATATTTCGTACCCGGAAAAAAAATTACGTGCGGCTGAAAATGATAAAGTCATTCTTGAAAAAGAGTAGCAACCTTTTTTAATGTTTTGGGACAGTAAAAACTTAAAAAAATAAATAAAAATAAAATAAATATTAATAGCGTGACACGTGTCACAATCATAAGGGTTTGGGTAATCTAGTCTTTTCATTATATTTAGGCACCCCTTATCCTCTTCCCACGAGTGGGGATATTTTTGGTATGCCCGGAATTTGTGATGAATCGTTCGTAGGGCCCCTAATTAGTTTTATTTTACATAATATGATAGTAGAGGATGAGCGTTTACCGGTGGTGGCCACATATATATGAACAGTAGGAACCCATCACCGGTTGCTATATCAAGAGAAAATAGTGAAGCACTTTCCCAAATTAGAGCTCGACAACGGATGACTTGATCGAACACATATGGTCGAGAATACGGGGATAGTTAAATAATTGGGCACAAGGATAGGTATAACTATTTTATTTTTTTAATAAAAATTGTATTATCTCTTCTCTATGTATTCATCGTCATATTTTAATTAATTACTAATGAGCATTATTAAAAGGGTTTTAAAAAGCCAATAAACCTATTAGACATAATACGCCTTTGCTCTCTTATTCCGCACAATGTCCGTTTTAAAATGGGCACCATTTCCTCTTGGGCGTTTTTGCTTTCTTTTCATTCTAGAGTCGTTAACTTTAAAATGGGCTCGTTCTCAAAGGATCGTTATATGTTTCTATGTTTCCAGGCGCCCGACTTCTTAGGTAAGTTGTTCAATATCATGTTTGATGCGACTCTAATTTAGAGCAAAAAAACCTCGAGGAATGAAAAAAAAAAACTAGATGAGTTAAATGAAAAACTATTAAACTGGTTTCAAATACAATACAATGACTCTGGGGTCGTTATCTCCCTCCTCATATATCCTAACGATTTTTCATTCTTAGTCTCTACATGTATATGAAAAATCGTTTTGCTTACGTTTCATTAACGGACGCTTTATTTCAATTTACTCTTTACTCCCGATGATTGTCTCGGTTTTCGACCAAATTTTTAGTTTTGGTTCTTATTGTTTTCGGGGCCGCCAATTAAGCTCTGTTTTAAAATGGGCACCGTTTTTTGCTTTCTTTTCATGTAGAGTCGACCCTTTAAGCAAAAAAATGAAAAAACCAGCGTTATCTCCCTCCTCATATATCCTAACGATTTTCTTAGTCTCTACATGTATATGAAAAATCGTTAGGCTTTAATTTTCGAATTTTTTTTTCTTTTCTTGTCGTTAGAAGATAGTTGAGAGAGAAGAAGAGATTCCGTTTTTTTTTTGTTAAAAGATGGAAATGAAATGGAGGCTTGGGGTTAAGGATGAATAGAGAAGAGTTAGTTATTACAGAAGGGTAAAATAGTTATTTCACCATCATTTTAGAAGCCTCATATATTTTTTGGTGTGGATATAAATTGTGTCCAGGCCCCCAATTATTTTCCATGGCCCCCAATTAAGCCGTGATAAAAATCAAACTCCTTTGGTAGGTGGGCATCACAAGATTTTTTAAGTACCCAAGGCTGTATGCTGTATCAGTTCACTTCAGAACTAGCTCTTCAATCATGAACGTAATACTAGAAGAGATCCATTTGACCGATAAGACTACACAATAGCTCGGTCAAAACCTCTATAAATGCAACCTCTGCATGCTCTAGCTAGCAGCTAACCAAGTCTAAATCACAGATTACCAATGTGGTTGGGCGTAGGCGATGTGACTGAAGAGAATAAACTGGCCCCACTTAACATTCATATCATACAAGACCCATATCCGCAACAAAAGATAGTCGTCCATATTTATCATCCATTCTGATGATCAGTAAGGAAACACCCCTGGTATCCGACAGCACATAAAACAACCCTAAGGGTCTATCTAGGATATAGCCAACATTTATAACCCAAGAAAACCAGTAAAGAAGTCATCAGTAATATCTTCCTTTTCAGTTTTCATCCATGAAAGAGTGAGATAGTAGTGATAAACAAGAAGAGCAACATCAATGGCAGAATATGGGAGTGGTGGAATATCAATGTCACTAAATCATCAAGCTAGAGAGTGTCATAGTTCTGAAGAAGATCAAAATCAAGATCATCAATCTCATCATCACAGCCCTAGAAATAGTAGAGCTCTCGTCCTTGCTCCTTGCCCTGGTGGTGTTGGAAGTAATACCGGTGCAACAAAATCAATATACAGAAACCGTGGTGGTAATTGTGATGATGATGGAGATATGCGTATGATTCAGATGTTAACTTCACCACAATCAGACGATAGTACTCAATTGCTTAGTAGAAAACCAAGAGGAAGGCCACCAGGATCAAAAAACAAACCAAAACCACCTATTATAATCACAAGAGAAGTAAGTCGTGATGATTCAAAAGCCATGCACCCAATAATCCTTGAAATCTCCGCTGGTTCAGATATCATTGAAACGGTATCTCAGTTTTCTGTTAAACGCCATGTTTGTCTTTCTATACTAAGTGGTTCTGGTTCCGTTGCTAATGTGATTCTTCGTCATTCTACTTCTACTCATCATAATGCTACTGTTTCTATACCTGGTTGTTTTGAGATTCTCTCCTTCTCCGGTAGTTTTATCTATCCTCCGGCATTAACTAAGCCTTCGTCATCACCGCCTTTTAGCATTTCTCTTGCAGGAGGACAAGGTCAAGTTATAGGAGGTATTATTGCTGGTCCACTTATTGCTGCCTCTTCTGTCTTTTTAATGGCTGCTTCTTTTGTGAACCCAGCTTTTTTTAGGCTTCCATCATGTCAGAATAATGAAGATCATGATCATCAAGATGAGGAGGAGATCAATGTTAAACCTAAGATTGATCCTAATACTGGTGCAGTTTTGAGTGGTAATGGTGGTGATGAAACTATTTACAGTGGTTCAACAACTCATCATCTTCCTAGTATGAGTCAATTATTAAATAGTCAAATTCCTTCTGATGTGTTACCGCCTTGGGCACCACCTTCTTCTCGTCCTTATTGAAGATCATGAATCATGATAGTAACTTAGACAACTAATTAGTGATGAAATACCCTTTTTAGATTCCTCTAATTATTTAGATTACATATTTTGAATTTTGATCATCATGATCCATATCTCCTTAGTTCAGTCACTGCTGGATGTATTTTGAAAGCTTTTCCAAGGTTTATGTGCGGTTTTTCAAGTCCTTATCATCTTGATCGGAGAGAAACGATGATCATTATAGTTAGTGGTGGTGGTGGTGTGGTGGTGGTGGTGGTGGAAGTAGCTTGTAGTGGTGGGGCTGTAGGTTTTGCAACGGCTTTATTCTGATGATCAAAAACCGAAAAAATACATTGAGTGACAGAAGTGTTTTTGCCATCTTCAGAAATTCCTTGTCAGTCAAGCTTCTTGGGAAGAGTCTATTCTCCATTCCCAAAGCAAAAGCGTTGGATAGAAACTTAAAAGCCTGGAGCATTGAAGAGTTTTTGAAGACCAAAGACTTCTGTTGACTATTTTTGGTATAACAACTGAATAGTTTGGTTTCTACTGACAGGGTTTGTTTTTGTTTTTTTGGATTTCGGTGATGTAAATTATACTCCCTCCATCCCACTATTAGATGACCTAATTGAAGTTTGCATAATTTTTAAGGCAATTCTTAAGGCAATGTTTTTAAGTATTTTTTACAACTATACCTTTATGGATAATAATTTGTAAAATTTAGAAATCATTTATCTCTCAAACTATACCATAGATTTTCGTAAATTTTGTACCATTGAGAATCTTTTTAAAACACATACGTAACGAGTATAAACATTAATATCAAATTATGCATATTTCTTATGATACCGATAATTAATCAAAAGGGTAGTTTTAGAAGTATCCCGTTGATTAATGAAATAGGTCAACTAATGATGGGATAAGATCTTAGACCAAGTAGGTCATCGGATAAGATCTTAGACCAAGTAGGTCATCTAATGGTGGGACGGAGGGAGTATTAATTAGTCTTAAACTCTAAGTTCAGTATGCACTATCATTAAGCTTAACTGATTTCTTGGCTGTAGCTCATTTGATGTTTTTATCTGTGCATCGTAACTAAATTGATGTTTTCATATATGCATTTTAACTTAGTTATCTCGTGTTTTACTCCGTGCATAACAACACAATAACATGCATTTGGAAGCTGTCAAATTTTACATCTAATTGTGTGCATTAGCACTAGCTTTGAAGGCAAAGACATATTAGGGGCCAAGTCTTGTACTAACATCGTTATGTTTCTTTGTAAAGTTGCACTAGTTTGGTACTTCACTAGTTTACTTTGGCTTTGTCCTCTAGTTGTTGTCCAATGTATAAAAGCTCGGGACCATTAAGATTTAAGAATAAAACAAGTTACAATGTTATGCGACGGATGTCTATGTAATATACGGAAATGATTTACATCCGGCGGGTTGATTCCTGCCGGAGAGAGTGGTGCTGGGTCCCACCTTAAAACCCCTTACAAAACCGTTGAACCGCTCCCCAACCCTACTCACTCTTTCTGTTGGGAGATCCCGCGGATTCAACCCGCGGGATGTCTCTATCATCACCGATGTAATATATAGAGCAAAAATACTACATGTACCGTGAAATGGTACTTCGTTTTGCACCGTGTGAGACATAAATGATGGTCCACTACAAATCCTGGTGGGCCCCGCCCACAACTCATGTCCCACTGGCCACTGGGTACCAGTCTCGGTGCCTTTTCCACGATGAGTGTAGACTCGCTCTATACAGAGAGAGAGACCGAAGTCTGTACCTTTTTTAAACGATGCAACAATTTAACTCCATTCAACCAGCATTTTTCGTTTTTTTTTTTTTTTGAAGCAATTCAACCAGCTATCTAATGCTCATGAGTCTCATCACTAGCGCTCTAGCTAACAAGCTAGATAGTGAAATAGTCAAATTCTAGAAAATTGGGTTTGCCAAAAATTACCACTATTATCCAGTGTCATCATTTTCCTTGCTGATCAAACTAAGAAAAAGCAACATATAAAGGTGAGAAGTACAAGTTTCATACTCTTCTTTCTTTCTTTCTAAAGGAATGAACACAGTCACGCGCTTTCTTTTTTCGACTACACCTCTCATACGTTGGCTTGCAGTTCAAAGATTGAGAGCAGGGCTGGCCTTGGGCCAACAGCAACGTGGCTCAAGGAAAACGGGGGTGTGGTGATCAGTGAGGTCAACTAAATTAGCACTTGCCGTCGACCTAGTTTGATAAAGCTTGCAGCTTAAATAAATTGTGTGTACAACTCTTCTTTCCACATAGAGAGAGGTTTAGAACAACTTGCAAGTGTTGAAAGAAGTGCAGTATTACTGTTTCTGTACCTGGTTAAGAAAATGAGTAAATGCCTGGTGCAGTGTTTGGTTTTGCTTGTAGTTCAAACTCTAAACTTTAAAGTAACCACAGGAAAACGAATCCACCCACTGTGATCAAAGTGAGAAAGACGTACAGTGAGAGAGAGTGAAGTCAGTGAAGGCGTGACTTGTCAGTGCGTTTTGGTATTGACTGGTTGCGCACGCATTGTACCTATCTGTCATGAGCTTGATGACTAATCCTGGACTTTGAACATTTTGTTTGAATCGTTTTTTGGGGACCATGGTTTTTTTTTTGGGACCATGGTTTTTTTTGGGACTAATGTGTTCGGTTCGGAAATATTTTTTGCGACGTAACCGAACTTATGTTCGGTTGGGAAATGGTTTTTGCAACTAACCGAACTGACCAGTTCGGTTGGGAAATGTTTTTTGCAACTAACTGAACTTACCAGTTCGGTTGGTAAATGTTTCTTGCAACTAACCGAACTTACATTCGGTTGGGAAATGTTTTTTGCAACTAACCGAACTTATGTTCGGTTGGGAAAGGTTTTTTGCAACTATCCGAACTTATAACTAAAAAACCATGGTCCCAAAAGAAACCATGGTCCTCAAAAAACGATTCTTTTGTTTTCAGCCGTTCAGGCCGGGGTCAAACTGACTCAGTTATTGGTCAGTGTTGGGGCAATCGGTCCTATGCTAAACGGATCGCAAAAAGAATTCTTCCAAAACCCACTACACACAATTAGACTCCTGCTAGTTTGGGTGATCGGGCCCACCTCACCCATTTTTGTGTCCGCTTGGTTTTGAGAAAGGTTTTTGGGGTTTCTCTAGACATTTTGAGGCTAACATTTTTGTTTTGTTTTGATCCGACTCATATGTGATTCGTCGAGATTTGACTGAAATGATTTACTCAGATCTGACTCGATATATTTGTCTTTTTGAGTCAGATCTAATTCATCTGATTCAAAAATACGAATCAATGCCTTGTTCCCATGAGTTAAAGGTATTTTATTACCTGACTCAAATAGGTCCGAGTAAAGAGTTACTTCCGAGTCAGATGACGAATCATATCTGACTCAAAACAAAAAAACAAATGCTCTGACATCTGACTTGGGCCGAGTCAGATCCAAACGTCGAGTCAGCAAAAAAACAAACATCTTGTATGTCTTATGGGCCAATTTGGTGGGATGATTGTGACAGAAAACAATCACGATTCTTATTCTCTCCTCGAATGTGAGGAATGATGGAGAAACCTAAATTAAAGCGAGGATTAAAACCTCGACTGAAGAAGTTAAAAAGCGAGGATTGATATCTCGATATTTAATTCACTTTAAATTAAAATATTATTAAAAATACGAAAATTTTAAAATATCTAATAAAATATATTATTACGAAATTAAAATTTTTAAGATATCTCGATATTTAATAATCAATTAAAATTTGAAATTGATTATTAAAATATATTATTACGAAATTTCGATACCACTTTTTATTTAGAAAATCTAATAAAATATGTTATTACCTGATTTTGATCAAATTTTAATAATTTACATAATATGTTATCTAATAAAATATTTTTGGGCGAGGATTGATATCTCGCTCAAATCTTCTCTCTCCCATGTCATAAATTTTAGGCACTCCTTTTACTTACATGGCAACACTATTGAGGTCCCTATGGGAAGTTTCCATAAGACTTAGCCATGAGTGAAAATATGTGTCGTGGCGAGAAGAGAGAAAAATATTGGATACAAACTTATTTTATTCGTAACTGGTGAATAATTTTAAAGTCCAAGAAAATCCTTGTCTTGTGATTAGAGTAAGGTTGCTTATGTTGTTCTTACATGAATGGCATTTAATGAGGGAGAGTTCTTTTGAACTTGTGCTCAATGATAATATCTTCGTGGGGAGTGTGGATGTGGAATTGTAGGAGATGCTTGTGCCTTATGTCTCCTTGACGCAAACCGAGATTTCTTGGTTGAAATCGTCTAAACTAAAGGTTGGTATGCGTTCACTAGTCTTGAAACTCTTTTGATTAATTCATAATTATCCCGGTTTTTCATCTTTGCCAATTATTTTGTTGACAAAAAGGGGGAGAATTATTAAGTAGTATCTTACTATATTACATATGGCTTTACGGAGCATCATGTAGGGGGGGGGGGGATTATTATCTATGGGTTTTACCTATTTTTCAAAAGTAGTATGTATTGACTAAGGGGGGAACATATCACCATCGTACTGCTTCAAAATAGTGGTGCAACTGATTTTGGAGGAAAGTAACAATACTTTGTTTCTGTATAACAACAAATGAGTAGAGTGATTACCTCATTCTATCAAAGCTCTTTTTGAGTATTCTCAGAAGTTGTTATCGCTACGGATCTTCAACAAAAAAGTGTTGACCGAACTCATACAAAACACTGGAAGAACTTGAGGTACGACGGATTCAGGACTTGTGTTGAAGAACCAAGGAAATCAAGCATAGTAGATTGAGCTGAAAAGTTTATCCATATGTGTTGAATAGTTCTGTCACTAAAATTGACAAAAGGGGAGATTGTTAGAGCATTGCTCGGTTGAGCCCACAAGTTTTGTTATCTCAAGATTATTGTCAATATTAGTTGATCAAAACTATATCTTGATTTCTAGTTTACTAAGTCAATTCTCTGACTAGGTTAGAATTTGTGGTTGAGTATCAGACATCACCCTTGAAGACTGAAGATCAACGAAGACATTCGAAAAACTTCTGTTTTCAGGTATGTGAAGACTGAACCACTCTATTTTACTCACTATCTTACCATTCTATCTATTGAGACTATGTCGTATGACTTCTAGTATATTTACAAAGAAGAAGTTTCAAATCAAGCTTGTCGTGTGAAAAATCTCGAAATATGATTCTAAGCAAAGATGTTCAACGGTCCTTAACAATATTAATTTTATGAATTAATTTGTGGATCAATTGAAAATTGCCTATGCAAATGATTTTATCAATTGGGAATGTTTCAAACATCATAAGAGAAATATATGAAGTTTTGATATTTCTACTCAGGGTAGGTTGGCAAACCAGTTTAAAAACCATAGATATCTGAGTTTCAGAAATACAGGAAGGTTGGCGATCCAGTTCGCAAACGACAAGTTAAGTTGGGTACAGTTCACGAACCCAGTTGGCGAACTGTGGTGAACTGTATATAAATGTTGGTATAATAGGCTAGCAATTGGCGAACCCGGTTCACAAACCGTTGTCAACTGAGATCGGTAGTCTTGTAGGGTTGGCGAACCCAGTTCACAAACCGTAGCACCCTGAATCGTGAACAAGCCTTACGGATCACGAATCGGTCTACCAACTGTCCCAGTTTATATTTTAGTAAATGCTCAAACACTTATTTTTAATATGTTTAGCATTGCTAGAACTCTCTAAAACAATTCTAAGACTTCATTGATCACTTAAACACTTATGTGTGTAAACCATGATTAAACTCTTAGGTATTTGAATGAATATCAAATTGCTTTTAGTTCTTTGGCTAACTTGCCAAACCGAATTGTCATTATACACAGTTCTGTAACCGGACCTAATTGTATATTCTTCTATTCTAATTTTCAAGAAAAGGGTTTGCTTGATTCTCAAGTTAACTTAGATTGAATTCCAAGTAACCTATGGTCTTGGAAAAACTATAAATAGAACATCTCTTTCAACTGGGAAAATCAATCCCTGACACTTTGTGTCTTAGTTGATTATAGAGTCGTCCTCTATTGACCTAGATTGCCTATGAAAAACATAATTAGGTATCAATCTAAAAGACTTCGCTTTGGGGATTCGTGAACCCAGGTCCGACTATCTTTACCTTGATTGTTCGTGTATCCTGATCTTTGTTTTCAGTTATCGAGGTTCTAGTAATCTCTTTCAGGCAAGATAGATCATAATCACAAAGTTCTATTCGTCTCAGACTTTGTGATTCCTCAAGATAAATATTTGAAAACTGGTCTAATTGATCTTTTAAATATTATTCTTGAGAAGGTATAAAAAGATCCAGGCTTCTCATCTAAGTGAGTGTATATGTTCCAGATTGTGAGGTTTGCTAGTTTTGTATATTGCAAACATATTTCCTCAACTTGATCTTTGATCTAAACGGAAATCAAATAGGCTTATCTGTTAGAGAAAGATTGGTATCAAAAGTCTTCACTTCGGCTGAAGCAATTCTTAAGCTGTAAAGGACGTCAGCTAAGGGAATCAAGTGCATAGAGCCTTGCGAGGTTCAAGAGATGTAAGGAGCGCGATTGTAACTGAAACGCTTGGAGGGTGGGTTTGGTCTCAACTACATTCCAGTCCGAAGTCTGATAATATGCTAGTGTCTGTAGCGGCTTAATATTGTGTGGTGTTCAAATCTGGACGAGGTCCCGGGGTTTTTCTGCTATTCCGGTTTCCTCGTTAACAAAATTATTGTGTGTGTGCTTTTTACTTTTTTTTGCATCTTTTGATTCTTAAATTTAATGCATTAGTTGGTACTTGTATTTTCAGATAATAATCGCACAATTCTCTTCATCTCAGACTTTGTGATTCCTTAAGATAGCTATCTGAAAACTATTCTTAATTGATAAGATGGAGATTGTTCTTGAGAGGTGGTAAAGAATCCATGCTTTTCATCTAAATGAGTGTAAGTGTTCTGGATATATGATGTTTGCTAGCTTTGTCTATTGCAAACATATTTCTAAGCCTTAATCTTTGATTTAAAGGGAAATCAAATAGGATTATCTGTTAGAGGCAGATTGGTATTAAAAGTCTTCACTTAGGTTGAAGCAACTCTTAGGCTATAAAGGATGCCAGCTAAGGAAATCAATTGCGTAGAGCCTTGCGAGGTTCAAGAGATGTAAGGAGCGCGGCTGTAACTGAATCTCTTTGAGGGTGGATTCAGTTTCAACTTTATTCCAGTCCGAAGTATGATAGTATGCTAGTGTTTGTAGCGGCTTAATACAGTTTGGTGTTCAAATGACGGGTACGGTTTTACGCTTTTGACGAGGGACTTACACAAGGGTTTTCTGTTCTTTTTCATATCTTGAGGTTTCATACTTCTCTTTGGAAAAAATTGATCTTGGATATTGATGTGATTTTAACAAGTTGTTTAAGAAAGATTGTGTTTTTTGTAAAGATTTAGTTTCTTTTTTTATCGCATTATATTGTTTATCTTTATAATAGACTCTAATTCATTGACTACCAAAGTCATCAAAACACTTAAGAAAGCATATTCAATCTTAAGATATGTTCATATTAATTGTGATGAAAAATGGCGATTGTTTGGGTTTAGCTCTCATGTTACACTCAAAATAGGTGTCTTGTAGAATTCATATCTTGAAAGATAAATAAAAAGTTTCATACTTGGAACAGAATTCATATTGGATTATTTGGATACGATTAGATTGATCTTTCCGATCTTAGATATTAATAATATTCCCTTCACGGAAATCCATCAAACTCCAGTAACTTCCTTTCCCGATTTAAAGTGAATATTCTTTTCTTCCTCGTTTTGAAACAACTACCAAATATGATAAGATTCGATCCTTCTTTTTAGTTCTAACACACGTACTCTTCCCCCCGTAACATTGAAACAAGGGTTTTTCTATCACAAGTAAAAAGGAATCAACATGCCAAGAAAATTAACAAATGAAGCACACCCTTGTCTAGTTTCTTAAAGACAACTACATCTAGTCGGTTGAACTTCTATAACTGGTCCAAATAAAATATTTTCATGGGTTGATTTCTTAAGATCCGATTTAGGTATTAGCTTTTGAGGTTTCCTCTTTAAAAAAACTTCCTCACTCATCTCTACGATTCATTTTCTTTTCTAAGTCTCTGTTGTTTCTATGTGTTTTGTGTTTTTCTTTTTTCGCATTATATTGTTTATCTTTATAATAGGACTTACACAAGTCGTACATATTCAATCTTAAGATATGTTCATATTAATTGTGATCGATTACGACACTCGTTCTTGTAGAATTCATATCTTGAAAGATAAATAAAAAGTTTCATACTTGGCAGAATTCATATTGGATTATTTGGATACGATTAGATTGATCTTGGATATTAATTTTTTGGATCGTCCAAGTACTATTCTTAACAATCAGGTTCACGTAGTCCTTGGTCTAGATTTTGTAATTGAGAAGAGATAGAGATGTAAACTCTATATACATATTTTCAAGGATCATTAAGTTGGTCTACGTGCAATTGTATTATGTTATGTCCATACAAGTTGCCGAAGGAAAAAGTGGACGGTGTACTTGGTACCCTCCCCTCTTCAAGAACTCCTTTTCAAGAACCCCTTTCGCAGGTAAAAAAATTGCATATATTCTTTTCCTTTGGGAGTTTGACGTCAACTCATAGTAATCTAGAAATATAAAGATATATAACCTATTAAAGTTCTGAACTTTTAGTTCTTCTTAAAAATAATCATTAAGACCTTAAGTTATGCATAGTAAATTTAGTAATAACTATACAAACACTTTTGTTAGAGTATTGCTCGGTTGAACCCGCCAAGCGTTGGTATGTAAAGTCTAGTTGTCATATTTTGGTTCCAAAACTCAAGGTCCCCTGATTAGATTACTAGAGTCAACTTCGTTAGGTTAGACTAGGAAGTTTGGAAATATTGAGACAAACTCGTGTCACTCTGAGAACATGAATACGTGTCGATGTCAACGAACACATCATCCTTTTGTTCGAGGTTAGTAATACAATACTTGAATTGTTTCCATTTCTATCTACGTTGCTTTCAAGTCGTTTATATTGAAAACATAACATGTGAAGTTATATATATGAATGTATAGTATTAGAGACTTGACCATTTCATTATGCTCAAAGTGTCAAGAAAGAATATACAAGTTGTATCATAACATTGGTATATTGAATTACGAAGTATAATGTCTATCTTTTGAACTTCGTAATTGCGACATAAACAATATCTTTGTAACTTGTCACTAGATTGTGTAATGGAAGTTAGGTTGATTCCATGCCTAGAAAGCTATGTTTAACAACACGAGTTTAAGGAAGTAAATTTGTGAAACTTGTTTCGTAGTTGAAAGGAATCAACGGGTTCGGTGGACCGATTCCTATTAGGGATCTATAGCAGACCGATCCCTACCTTGGGGATCTCTTGCAGGACATGTCCCAATAGAAAAACATATTTATAGTTTTCATGTGTACTTTAGGGTTTGTGTGACTATCGAAATATGAGTTGCTATTTAGGAAAGTTCAAGATGTCCACGTAGTGAGTAATTGGAACACATGCTAAAATCTTATTCTTTCATTGTTTAAAGATATGCCTTGATACTCAAGGTGAGATCTCAAACCGAAATATTTGAGAATCTTTTATTAGGGTTTCCGAATTTATATATTTTATTTTCCCAGTAAGTAAAACATATCTCTGGAAGACATATAGTAAAATATACTTGTATGCTAGCTAATATTAAGTTATCATCCATGAGAGATTTCAGTATATTAGTTGGATATTAGCTGGAATTAGACAAAACCGAAACATTGATGTTTATTGCATATCTTTTGATATTTTCAGTTATGAAAATTCCTTGATGTCCAAACTACTATAGTCTATAAATAATGAAGTTTATTCTTTTCTCAAACTGATCCTGACACTCGCACTTCATTTTGTAGTCAGAGTCATAGCCTGATGGATATTGTAGAAGTGGTAATGGATTCGTTCAGTGGGACTTATTAAGATTGATTTTAGACTTAAATTCTAAAAGTAAAAATAGCAAATTCAATTATAAGTTGATTTCAAGATTGTAGAGAGAACTGGGACTAAGGATTCCACTAAATACCAATATTAAAAGATTTAATTTATGATAATTTTGTAACTCTAGCATTCAATTTTATTCTAATCTTTGCCTAGATAGTTAGATTTTCACAGTTTTAATCGTAAATTTTAAGAATGGAACATCCAAAATCCCTAGACCAAGCATGTACCATCAAATGAAATCACGACTAGTCAATAAAAATCATTTAATTCATAGAGGACGACTCTAGTAAACAACTAGGACACATAAGTATCAGGGATTGAATTTCTTGGTTGTTTGAGTCTCTCTATTTATAGACTTTCAAGACTAGGGTTGCTTAGAATTCAAGCTAAGATAACTTGAGATTTAAGCAAACACTTTCTCAGTTTAGATGCAACTCTTGTTAGGATTCTAAGTAAATATTGAGAAGTTTGTATTGAAATTACATAGAAGAATATACATTATGGTCTGGGTACTGGAACCGCGTACTATGATCGTTCATGGTGAATATGCCTTGAGAACTAATTAGCAATATCTTGTTTATTTAAACATTTAAAACTTGAATCAAGATGCACATACACAAGGTGTTTTAGTGATCAAATATATCTTAGAGGTGTATATGAAAGTCATAGCAATGCAAACGTATTTTATAAAATAGTCTGAATGCATCTGCTTTAGTTTGTACTGGGTAAGTACGCAAAAGAACAGGCGAACCTATTGACCACTTCGTGAATTCAAATGGCCAAGGTACGCTTACCAGGTATGCGTACCTTAAGAAAACTCACAAACTCGGTCCCTTGAGTTATGCGTACTTGGTACGCGTACCTTACCCATTTACACGAACTCAGAACTAAGGGGTAGCGTACTGGGTACCTACCGCTATTCCGGAACTGATAATGATGGTACGCGTACCTTCCTGTGTCCAGAATAGCAGTCTTTATGAAAACTCTCGGTAATCGATTTGAGACTTTCCCAATTGCCATAAATGATGAACAAACTTGAATCAAAATAGTTCATGAACAATAAATTGTTCTTAACTAAGTTTTTCAAGTATACGAACAATTATTGCTTGAATCATATTTCTAGATGTTTAACAAGACAAGCTTGATTCGAAAGTTTATCTTTGTAATATCTATTAAAAGTAATACGACGTTGTATCATATAGATAAAATGGTAATACTTTTGAGTAGATAGGATGTTTCAGTCTTCACATACCACTTTGTTGATGAAGTTCTGTAATTATCGTCTTCGTTTTGATCTTCAGTCTTCAATCTTTGAAGGTTATTCAGTGATGTATGATACTGTTTATGGGTAAAAATCGTTTCCGCCGATTTTTGTAAATTCGGTAGGTGGGTGAGAAACTGGTTTAAACCCTAAACAAATGTGCTGCACGTGAGCACTTTATAGATTCGAGAGATCAATCTGTATAAGTCCGGCCTAAACCAAGAAATGGCCGTTCCAGACTTGCTTCGGTCACAAAGTGGAGGAGAAGGGTTGATTTGTGGAGGGAAGCAAAGAAAGGTGTTGAGACCCGAGAATAGTGCAGGAGAGTAGTGCCTCGACTTGTATCGAAAGTGAAAGCTTAGGAAGCTTGCAAGAGATGAAAGCTTTTTGGAGAGCTTGCAAAGTTGCCTTTTACGAGAGTGTTGTATTTTCTCTCCCGACCGAGACTTGTCGTCTGGGTGGAAATAGGTAAGACCTATTTATACAAGTCGAGATTGAAACGTACCACTGGCCTCATGAAGGAAGAGAGTAAAGGGTGAAATAATGGGAGGAGGTGGTTACCGCATGGTGTTAATGGGTGAAAACGTTTTCACCATTATTTCCTCATTTATTTGACCGCTTTATTCCTATTCACGCTTTCTTAATGTGAGCGTAGTGTACGCTGCAAGTGTGACCGCCAAACCAAGACCCCGGAAAGCATCCCCGCCTTGTGTTGATGTCTCGAGTGTTGGTTGCATCTTGAGTGCAAGTGGTGCTGCTAGGGCGCATGTGGCATGTGCCAATGGCATGTGCGGAATGCCTTTGTTGCGAGTTGCACCTCGAGCGCAAGTGGCAATGCATAGAGCTGCTAGTGGCATGTGTGGCATGTGCCAATGGCATGTGCGGAATGCCTTTGTTGCGAGTTGCACCTCGAGCGCAAGTGGCAATGCTAGAGCTGCTAGTGGCGTGTGTGGCATGTGCCAATGGCATGTGTGGAATGCCTTGGTGGTAGGTTGTACGTTGAGTGTAAGTGGCAATGCATAGAGCTGCTAGTGGCGTGTGTGGCATGTGCCAATGGCATGTGCGGAATGCCTTGGCGGTAGGTTGCACGGTTTGCAAGTTAGGCTACCAGCGTGGGTTTTGGCATGTGCCAATGGCGCGTACGGCCAAGTTGGACTAGGTTGCACGGCTTGCAAGTTAGGCTACCAGCATGCGTGTTTTGCATGTGCCAATGGCATGCGTGGCCAAGTTGAATCATGGCCCGTGTTTAGAAAAGCTATCAGCGAGCATGTTGGCATGTGCCAATGGCATGCTCGGCCATTAGGGCCACGTCCTGGTAGGAAAAGCTACCAGCGATGCGTGTTGGCATGTGCCAATGGCATGCTCGGCCATTAGGGCCACGTCCTGGTAGGAAAAGCTACCAGCGAGCGTGTTGGCATGTGCCAATGGCATGCTCGCCCATTAGGGCCACGTCCTGGTAAGAAAATCTACCAGCGAGCGTGTTGGCATGTGCCAATGGCATGCGTGGCCAATTTTGGTCGCGCCTTGGTAGAAAAAGCTACCAGTGAGCGCGTTGGCATGTGCCAATGGCATGCGTGGCCAATTTGGGTCGCGCCCTGGTAGGAAAAGCTACCAATGGCGTGTTGGCATGTGCCAATGGCATGCGTGGCCAATTTGGGTCGCACCTTGGTAGAAAAAGCTACCGGCGAGCGTGTTGGCATGTGCCAATGGCATGCGTGGCCAATTTGGGTCGCGCCTTGGTAGAAAAAGCTACCAATGAGCGTGTTGGCATGTGCTAATGGCATGCGTGGCCAATTTGGGTCGCGCCTTGGTAGAAAAAGCTACCGAATGCGTGTTGGCATGTGCCAATGGCATGCTCGGCCAATTTGGGTCGCGCCTTGGTAGAAAAAGCTACCAGAGAGCGTGTTGGCATGTGCCAATGGCATGCGTGGCCAATTTGGGTCGCGCCTTGGTAGAAAAAGCTACCAGCGAGCGTGTTGGCATGTGCCAATGGCATGCGTGGCCAATTTGGCCTAGGTTGCATGGTTTGCAAGCCTAGGTGCGGGCGCTACTTTGGCATGGCGCGGCTAGGGCCAAGGTAAGGGTGTTTGGCTTGGCGTGGCGTGACCAACGTAGCTAGGGCCGAGGCAGAGTGTGTTTGGCATGGCGCGGCTAGCTCGGGCTAAGTGTGGCTGGCATGATTTGCCATTGGCACGGAGGTGCGGCTAGCTTGGGCTAGGTGTGGTCGGCATGATTTGCCATTGGCACGGAGGTGCGGCTAGCATGGTTGGCATGCTTGGCGCGTTTGGTATGGTCGGCATGATTTGCCATTGGCATAGAGGTGCGGCTAGCATGGTTGGCATGCTTCGGCGCGTTTGGTATGGTCGGCATGATTTGCCATTGGTATAGAGGTGCGGCTAGCATGGTTGGCATGCTTCGGCGCGCGTTTGGTATGGCTGGCATGATTTGCCATTGGCATAGAGGTGCGGCTAGCATGGTTGGCATGCTTCGGCGCGTTTGGTATGGTCGGGCATGCTTTGCCATTGGCATAGAGGTGCGGCTAGCTTAGGCTAGGTGTGGCTGGCATGATTTGCCATTGGCACGGAGGTGCGGCTAGCATGGGTTGCATGCTTTGGCGCGTTTGATGTGACTAGCATAGCTAGGGCCAAGGCGAGTGCGTTTGGCATGGCGCAACTAGCTTGGGCTAGGTGTGGTCGGCATGATTTGCCATTGGCACGGAGGGGAATTAGGGTTTTGTTCGTTGTAACCCTAATTTGAAAAAATACCCCCTATTAATTATTGACTACATGCATTAAATGTCCTAATAAATGTGTCACCGGTGACATTAGGTTATTTGGGATTTTACGATTTTACCCTTTGTTTAAAAACCACCATCAACATTAAGTCCCCTGCTTAGCTCGGAACAGGAGCTTTGTTGCGAGGTAAGCATAAGATGGTGACAAATTATCAACAACAAATCGTAAAGAGAATTGAGGAGGCTTGTCTGACCTTTTTTATGAATAGGATTTGGAATCCTTGCCTCCGCGATTTTGCGCAAATAGGGAGGTCGGCACAATTGGGAAGTTAGCGTCGTGAGAGACGGGGAAGGCGGCGGTATTGAGAAGTTGTTGCGAGTTGGGAAACCGAGCGTGCTAGTCTGGTGGGACCGGCGCAAAAATGGGAAGTCGATCGTGCTAGGCGGCGTGACTTGAGTTGGGAAACCGAGCGTGCTAGGCGGCGGGGACCGGCACAAGGTGGGGAAGGCGAGCGTGCTAGGCCGGCGTGACTTGGGCGGCGTTGGGAAGTTGGGCGCAATTGGTGGGACCGGTGCAACTTGGGCGACGTTGGGAAGTTGGGCGCAATTGGTGGGACCGGTGCTACTTGGGCAACGTTGGGAAGTTGGGCGCCCTTGTGGGCCCATTCCTTATATGCACGATTTTTGGTATAGGGAATTCCTTCCCTATTTCAGAATCTCACGCCCATATATATATAAAATCCCTTTCTCTCATCTTTGTTCTTCCATCTTTTCATACTAGCGGCAGAGTCATAAAGAAAAACCGGTTTCCGAGTGTATGTCTTCTAGTACTTCTCTTGTTTCCCTTTTCATGTAGGTGCAAACCCTAAAAGTAGGCGTTTTTATAATCCTTGCAATGATATTGCGCATATGATTTCTTGGCGTGCTTCTTGTAGAAAATATTGTATATATGTACCCAAGGGAAATACTGTATATATGATTCGAACCCGTAGAAAAACGCTCTATATATAATTTTGAACCCGAAGAAGGATACCATAGACGCATTCGAGCCCGTAGAAAATACTGCGTGCATAGTCTTGAACCCGAAGAAGGATACTGCAGACGCACTTGAGCCCGTATAAAATACTGCGTGTGCATTTTCGAACCCGTAGAGAATACTGTATATGTGCTTCATATGACTTCGAACCCATAGGAAATATTGCATATATGAATTTCGGACTTGAAGAAAATACTGCGCGGGCAGTTTTGAACCCGTAGAAAAATGCTTCATATATAATTTTGAACCCGAAGAAGGATACCATAGACGCATTCGAGCCCGTAGAAAATACTGCGTATATAATTTTGAACCCTGAAGAAAATACTGAGACGCACTTGAGCCGTATAAAATCTTTGCGTATATAACTTTTTGAACCACGAAGAAGATCTTTGCGTGTGCATTTTCGAACCCGTAGAGAATACAACCTCTTTTTTTTTTTTTTTTTTTGTTGGGTGCGGTTATGTGTCGGGGAGATAATTTCGTCTTTCTCCGTGTGCAGATTTCTCGTTACTAAGTTGTTATGAAGAAATCTGACAAGATGTTACCTGAACAAAATTTTGCCTCATCGAAGGATGTTCATAGTTCCAAACCAAACACGGATGACGAATTCTTTGCTAGACCCCTCGCCCCTGCTCGGAAGAATCACCCAGGTTTCGTGCCAATTTTGTTAACCGGTGGTGAAGATGAAAAGAAGACACGTTCGGTTCGCCCAGAGAACACCATACGGTTACTCATCTGCATAAAGGGGTATATTCTTCTTCCAACATTGATTTCAGGATGTGTCAAAGCCCATTGCGTTCTTTTGATAGATGGGTTGAGTTCATGGTGAGTAGGGAGCACATAAATACCAACTTGACTCGAGCGCAGATTATTGATGCTTTGTCGAGCTTGATAAATCTCCAGTTAGGAAGGATATCCCGGGCTTGGTTGCTTTCATCTTCATATGGTGTTCGGACACCCATACGATCATATGTAGATGGGGTGAAATAAATTTCTCCTTGGAGAGTGTGGCTCTCTTGCTGAATCTTCACGGAACCGGGAATCTTAATATCCGATTGTCTGAAGGTGAGGAGAAGATGCGGGAAGACCTTGCCGCTAAGTTGGGATATTACGCTCGAAAAGACTCCACTGCGAAGTCGAAGGATTCTGTCCGGAAAGAAGATGAAAAGTGCTTTTACAGCTGGTGGATATCTCAATGGTTTCCGGACGAGCTGGAACCTAAACAGAAAAGCAGCGATCTTCATGTTGCAGCATTTTTGGCTCTCTGTTGTCTAGAGACATTTTTGATGACGGTTACGGCAAGAAGGAAATAAGACTAGAGTTGCTAGTAATTCTTTGTGAAGTTAGCAAAAGGTGAAGTTCTTCCCATTGGCAAGTTATTCCTTGGTTCCCTGTATGTGCATCTGGATCACCTAGTTGCGAACATGCGAGTTTCGAATGGTTTCATGAAAGTGGATTCATATGTGCACGTTGCTTTTATGCAAGCCTGGCTATGGGAGCACTTTGAGAAGTATGCTCAAAACCGTTGCCTTCGATTCCCGCGAGTTGGGGCGGCTCCAGAATTCTTGGATGGGTGAACAAGCGTCCAAAAGTTGGCATGAGCTTGGTTATTTTTCTCGATAAGTCGCATGAAATCAGTTTTCGCCCATGGGAGCCGGTCCATAGGTCGGTGACTCAAATTGACACCTTTGCTTCTGCTCCGATCGTGTCTTTATCTTCTGACGGCAACTTGAGTGTTGGTGAAAACTTGTTTATTCAAAGCTACATGTCCGGCTATATGCCGTCTTTCTTCATGGGGTCTTTCTGAATATCTGCTTACAATATTGACCGTGCTGCTCGTCACATGGGTTTCGATCAAGGGGTGCCTCTTGCTTACCAGCTGGTGGTTCCTAAGGATTAATTGCATGCCGCCCTCAATGCCGGTGCCCTTGAGTAGGGTATCCGCCTTCCCTTCTTTCGACGGGAAGAGTAACTTCGACGACTTTTGGCTATAATGAGTTACAGTACGATGAGTTCACTATGATCCAAGATTTTGTAAATAACGTGGTGGAGAATGTTCGTTGTAAACCTTCCCCAGCAGTTTTGAAGAAGTATCCAATGTTGAGAGATCCCAAGCGAAAGTTTCCTGGCAACTCGGAAAGTCTCCAGGCAAAGGAACAGAGAACGAACAATCGTCTTTGGCGGGTTCGGGCGGTTTCAAAAGATCCTTCCGCAGCTCTCGTGTCTTTCGGTTCTTCCAATAACCGGTATGTGTCGCCTCCTTGTTGGTTTGTCTCAAAACACGTGAATTTCTCGCGAAAACATGTGTCTTGTTTCTTCCAGGGGCTTCGGTAGTGTTAATGCTTTGCCGCCCTTGCACGTTGCCGAGGAGACGGCAATTTCTTCGAAGAATTCGGCACTGAGCCTACTCATAGTGGTGATGAGTCAGAGAAATAAGAAAGTTCGACAAGTGAGAGTGATTCCTCTGGCAAAGACCGGCTCTTTCTCGGGAAGTGGTTCGGTGAGTTTCGCGCTTCTTTTCTTTCTTCTTCCGTTTTTTTTTTTTTTTTTTTTTTTTTTGAAAAATATCTAACTCAAGTTCGCAAGAGGAATGCTGGTTTCGGAGGACGATTGCAGGGGTGGAGCCACACGAAAACTTGCCTTTGGTGACCACCGCCGGTGACTTGGAGATGGGAGTTAGCCAATTGCCGGGCACGGATGTGGTTCAAAAGGTGGATGGTTCTCGATGGTTGCTTTGCCGTAGACATGGAAGAAGACCCTTTGCGAGTCGTGAGGCCGATTACGGGCGCCATTTTTGATCCCCGTACTTGGTTCCTTATCCAGGTCATGTCTTGGTTGGCGGTTTCAGCGTGCTTGGCTAAGTATGAGGCGTTGTACACCAATCTGGGGAGAAGTACGGACATATGGCCACAACCAAGAAGGTCACTAGTCGATTTGCGCTGGTTAAGCGTGTGGAAGAGGCTTTATCTTCCATCGAGGATATGCGTGAGGTGACCGGTCACACCGTTTCTCGAAGACGTTATTGCCGACCGGGAGCACCATCGCGACGTGTGCGTAGAAAAGGAGTTTAACGCTTCGTGGTTTGTCGAAGGCCTTCTTTGAGATCCGAAGTCGAAAGATGCGGCAATCGAAAGCCTTTACTGCAGAGGAGATTGCACGACGGGAGGTAGAACTCGAAAAGCTTTCCAAGATGTTAACTATGAAGAGAGCGGCTCTTGAAGACGCAAAGTTGACTTTCTCCAAGAAAAGCAGACCTCTGTTGGATGATTTTCCTTGAATGTTTCTCTGTTAAACTTTCATTTAGGTTCTTCTTTTTTTTTTTTTTTTTTTTTTGAAAAACATACTGGATGTCTGGTTCAAGGTTCGACTGGTTTTGATAGGCAGTGGTAGCTTTTGAGGATATTGGATTATTTACGGGATGAATGGTTTTGATAATATGACTCGATTATGTTTTGTGAAAGGAATATTGCTTTTATGAAAGTGTGTGCTAGCAATAGGCACAAGACGCAGATAGTATGACGGTTTTATTAAGAACCTAAAAACAGATCGTATGTCTTGCCCATCTAAATTTACTCACTTCATAGGTTTTTGCGAACACGCCCCTCTCCATGTAAAAGGCGGCTTTCTTTGGTAGCATCGCCAAACAAGTCCCCAATCGTTAGTAGCATCTTCAGCGAGTCCCCAGTGTAGTTTTTTTACAACTGGTAACTGGGTTGTCTGGCGGTTGAGTCGGATTAAGTCGCCGGGTTGTCTCGGCGGTTGATTCGGATTGAGTCGCCTTCCCTACCATCTTGACATCTGGGTCGAAGAACGAGATCGACGATCGACATTGTGGCCGATAGATCAATCCTCCCGCCGTGGTCGCCAATTGTTTATTGGTAAAAATCGTTTCCGCCGATTTTGGTAAATTCGGTAGGTGGGTGAGAAACTGGTTTAAACCCTAAATAAATGTCTTTGCACGTGAGCACTTTATATATTCGAGAGATCAATCGTACAAGTCCGGCCTAAACCAAGAAATGGCCGTTCCCAGGACTTGCTTCGGTCACAAAGTGGAGGAGAAGGGTTGATTTGGGGAGGGAAGCAAAGAAAGGTGTTGAGACCGAGAATAGTGCAGGAGAGTAGTGCCTCGACTTGTATCATAAAGTGAAATCTTATGAAGCTTGCAAGAGATGAAAGCTTTTTGGAGAGCTTGCAAAGTTGCCTTTTCTGAGAGTGTTGTATTTTTCTCCTGACCGAGACTTGTCGTCGGTGGAAATAGGTAAGACCTATTTATACAAGTCGAGATTGAAACATACCCTGGACTCAGGAAGAGAGTAAAGGGTGAAATAATGGGAGGAGGTGGTTACCGCATGGTGTTAATGGGTGAAAACGTTTTCACCATTATTTCCTCATTTATTTGACCGCTTTATTCCTATTCACGCTTTCTTAATGTGAGCGTAGTGTACGCTGCAAGATGTGACCGCCAAACCAAGACCACGGAAAGCATCCCCGGTTTGTGTTGATGTCTCGAGTGTTGGTTGCATCTTGAGTGCAAGTGGTGCTGCTAGGGGCGCATGTGGCATGTGCCAATGGCATGTGCGGAATGCCTTTGTTGCGAGTTGCACCTCGAGCGCAAGTGGCAATGCCAGAGCTGCTAGTGGCGTGTGTGGCATATGCCAATGGCATGTGCTGAATGCCTTTGTTGCGAGTTGCACCTCGAGCGCAAGTGGCAATGCCAGAGCTGCTAGTGGCGTGTGTGGAATGCCTTGGTGGTAGGTTGTACGTTGAGTGTAAGTGGAAATGCATAGAGCTGCTAGTGGCGTGTGTGGCATGTGCGGAATTCCTTGGCGGTAGGTTGCACGGTTTGCAAGTTAGGCTACCAGCGTGGGTTTTGGCATGTGCCAATGGCGCGTACGGCCAAGTTGGCCTAGGTTGCACGGCTTGCAAGTTGGGCTACCAGCATGCGTGTTTTGCATGTGCCAATGGCATGCGTGGCCATGTTGAATCATGGCCCGTGTTTAGAAAAGCTACCAGCGAGCGTGTTGGCATGTGCCAATGGCATGCTCGGCCATTAGGGCCACGTCCTGGTAGGAAAAGCTACCAGCGATGCGTGTTGGCATGTGCCAATGGCATGCTCGGCCATTAGGGCCATATCCTGGTAGGAAAAGCTACCAGAGAGCGTGTTGGCATGTGCCAATGGCATGCTCGGCCATTAGGGCCACGTCCTGGTAAGAAAAGCTACCAGCGAGCGTGTTGGCATGTGCCAATGGCATGCGTGGCCAATTTTGGTCGCGCTTTGGTAGAAAAAGCTACCATCGAGCGTGTTGGCATGTGCCAATGGCATGCGTGGCCAATTTGGGTCGCGCCCTGGTAGGAAAAGCTACCAGCGAGCGTGTTGGCATGTGCCAATGGCATGCGTGGCCAATTTGGGTCGCGCCTTGGTAGAAAAAGCTACCCGCGAGCGTGTTGCCATGTGCCAATGGCATGCGTGGCCAATTTGGGTCGCGCCTTGGTAGAAAAAGCTACCAGTGAGCGTGTTGGCATGTGCCAATGGCATGCGTGGCCAATTTGGGTCGCGCCTTGGTAGAAAAAGCTACCAGCGAGCGTGTTGGCACGTGCCAATGGCATGCGTGGCCAATTTGGGTCGCGCCTTGGTAGAAAAAGCTACCAGCGAGCGTGTTGGCATGTGCCAATGGCATGCGTGGCCAATTTGGCCTAGGTTGCATGGTTTGCAAGCCTAGGTGCGGGCGCTACTTTGGCATGGCGCGGCTAGGGCCAAGGTAAGGGTGTTTGGCTTGGCGTGGCGTGACCAGCGTAGCTAGGGCCAAGGCAGAGTGTGTTTGGCATGGCGCGGCTAGCTCGGGCTAAGTGTGGCTGGCATGATTTGCCATTGGCACGGAGGTTCGGCTAGCTTGGGCTAGGTGTGGCTGGCATGATTTGCCATTGGCACGGAGGTGCGGCTAGCATGGTTGGCATGCTTCGGCGCGTTTGGTATGGCTGGCATGATTTGCCATTGGCATAGATGTGCGGCTAGCATGGTTGGCATGCTTCAGCGCGTTTGGTATGGCTGGCATGATTTTCCATTGGCATAGAGGTGCGGCTAGCATGGTTGGCATGCTTCGGCGCGTTTGGTATGGCTGGCATGATTTGCCATTGGCATAGAGGTGCGGCTAGCATGGTTGGCATGCTTCGGCGCGTTTGGTATGGCTGGCATGCTTTGCCATTGGCATAGAGGTGCGGCTAGCTTAGGCTAGGTGTGGCTGGCATGATTTGCCATTGGAACGGAGGTGCGTCTAGCATGGTTGGCATGCTTTTGCGCGTTTGATGTGACTAGCATAGCTAGGGCCAAGGCAGAGTGCGTTTGGCATGGCGCAGCTAGCTTGGGCTAGGTGTGGCTGGCATGATTTTCCATTGGCACGGAGGGGAATTAGGGTTGTTCGTTGTAACCCTAATTTGAAAAAATACCCCCTATTAATTATTGACTACATGCATTAAATGTCCTAATAAATGTGTCACCGGTGACATTAGGTTATTTGGGGTTTTACGATTTTACCCTTTGTTTAAAAACCACCATCAACAGATACTTAATTACAAAACTATAACCTAGTCCGAGACTTTACTTAACTAGACTAGAAATCAAGATATAGTTTTATGCATCTAACATTGACAACAAGCTTGAGATATCAAAACTTGCGAGTTTGACCAAATGATGCTCTAATATAAAGGTACAGTCATCTCCTATAATTCCACAGCCTCACTCCCCGTAAAGATATTGAAATTAACCATAGATTCAAATTGAACTCTCCCCCCCATTTGATGTCATTCTTAAGTGAACAACATGAGTGAACTTTCTCTAACTACAAGAGAAGGATTTCTTGGATATTAACAAATTTACAGGGTTCAAGACAAGGTAAGTTTGTATCCCAAATATTTTCCCCTCTTCTCGCCAGTTACGAACAAAGAGGTTAAAAACGACGATTTTAATGTTAGAGGCACTAAGCAACATTATTTTCGTGAGAAAAATAACATCGACAAAAACTAATCTCTAAGCCAGTTACAAAAAAAGAGGATAATTTTAGCGATATGACGGATACAAGAATTATATCTTCTCTAGCCATGTACGAACAAAGAGATTAAAGTTCTCGATCTTATTTCCTGGTGGTTATGCATTCAGAGAGGAAATGTCACAACTAAGACCATCTTATGGAACCCTGCAATATATTCACAAAATTTAATCGTGAGAAATTAATTGAAAAGGCGAGGATACCCAAATATACCTCAAGCTAAAACTTTTCCTACCTATAAGTCCTTTCTCCGAAAGTGATTGTCTATGGACTGAGTCGAGACAATACAACTAATCGGTTCACACTTCGTGTGATCGTCTATGGATACAAAATCGAGACAATACAACAACGAAGTATGTCACTTGATAAAAAGGTTCAGACTTAACCAAACACAATAGGATTCACTTATCAAGTAAATAGGAATTAACGTTTGTGTGATTTACTTTAATTATAATAAAACAATTATAATGCGGAAATATAAAGTAAATGACACAACAAGATTTTGTTAACGAGGAAACCGCAAATGCAGAAAAACCCCGGGACCTTTTCCAGAATTGAATACTCTCAGGATTAAGCCGCTACACAAAATTACACCTAACTTCGTATAGTTGAGACCAAGCAACTAAAACTATAGTTCACCTAGTTCTGTCTGTATTCCCACGCCTCCGACCTAAGTCACATACTTGGAACAATTTATTTGGTTCGTATTCCAAACAGTAAAGGAACAACAAATATGTTAGGTATCAACTCTCTTCAACCAAGTGATATGAGTCGGACAAAGGCTCTTCTGTTTATCTTAACATAAACTCCTTCGTCAGGTCCTTAGATCTATCTTATGTTCAATTACCGAAGTAATCGTTTAAGATTGAGCCAACAACACTCTTAATCCAAAGAATTGTGTTGATGCCGATCTACTCAATTAATCAATCCAATCTATCACAAGGATAAACCGATTATTAATTGGATCCTCTTTAACCGAAACAAGTATTGTGCACACCAAAGATTATGAACCCACAAATCAGAAATCTTCAATA
Source organism: Papaver armeniacum (assembly GCA_023531295.1). Classification (NCBI taxonomy): domain Eukaryota; kingdom Viridiplantae; phylum Streptophyta; class Magnoliopsida; order Ranunculales; family Papaveraceae; genus Papaver; species Papaver armeniacum. The sequence goes on along the minus strand of JAJJWW010000235.1, from coordinate 451,776 downwards.
TCTTCTTTGTCTTCACATCTTCTTAGATCTTCAATAAACACCTGCACACAATCACTTGAATCTCTTGTGATCAATCACGCACAGAATGGAGTTTGTTAACAATGGATTATCACAAGATCGTCTTTAGAACTATCAACAGTCTAAAGATCCCTGTCGAAACTCTGAACTAGTTTGAGTGAATCTTATATCAGAAGAAAAGATTCTCAAGCATAAACAAACTAGGTGCAATCAAATTTCAACCACCGTTAGTCAATCAAATCAAAGAAAACAAAAGATAAACCGCAATTATCTAGTTTCCCACCAACGGTACTAATTGTAGGATCAGAATATCGCAACATCTATACCTTTGCGAAACCATTATACGACACATTGCGAAGATATCGCAGATTGGTTACAGAAATGACGCGACAGATGACGACAGCCAAAACACGAGAAAGATGTGGAGACCTAGCGAGATTTAGGAGTGTTGCGAAATCTAACACTTGTATACTTGCGAGAATATCGCAAGTCAGATCCGAAAATAAAGGATAGCTTAGCTGTCACCCACTATGTAATATCCTATATAAAGAGCCGAACAGGCTTAAGGTGGGAGAGAGATCTTTTGAGAGTGAAGAGAGAGTTCTGAGGAGAGAGAAAGTTTAAGATAGCGGTTGTATTCTTGATTTCATTTCCTTCTTGTAAAAATTCTTAAACCCAATTAATAAAAAGTGTGATTGTTGATCTTAAAGATGAGTTGATTATTATGAATTCTTGTGAGGGATGTATTGTAGGATTTCCTGCAACTACATAATGGCGCTAGAAACAGGGATTGAAGATTGATATTGTGATTTGAAAGAATTTGGAGTAATAGATAAAGAATTTCATATAATTTTCAACAACTCATTAAGGTTGAAAAATGGCTAGAAGAAGAAATACATCAAAACAACCAACAACTATTAGAAGGAGTAGGAGGCTTGCTCGAAAAGAAAGAGATGAAATGGAGGAATCTACAAGAGTTAACACAAGAAACAATGAAGAAAATCAAGTTCAACATCCAATTCAACGTATACCAATACAAAGTAGAATTGTGGATTATGACAGAGTGAGTGTACATACTTGGCGATCAGATTCCGTAGATGAAATGGAAGAAGAGCAGCAATTAAGAAGCAATGAACGAGAGGAGAGAGACCAAGAAGTAATTGGAGGAATAATTCATGGAAATGAAGAGATTGATGCGTTAGAGCCATTGAGGCAAAGAATACACGAAGAAAGGCGACTAGAAGCAGAAGAACGTGCAAATCTGACAAGGCAAAATCATGAGTTGAGGATGGAAAACATGAGATTACAAAATAGAAGGTCAAGAAGCACTACAAGGTCAAGCTCAAGATCAGTTAGAGGAGAAATAAGACGAAATCCGCCTGTAGAAAATGCTAATGAAGATACTCGCGAGGAAGTACAAAATCCAGACGAAGAACGTCGTGAAAGAAGAGAAATAATGGAAGATCGTTATATTCAACATGGTGAAATTCTTCAAAATGGACAAAACAACAGAAATCAGGGAAATAGGCAACGTCAGGAACAAAATGATCAAGATGGCGAAGAAAATCAGAAAGAAGGAAGGAGAATATTACATGAGAAAGAATTTCAAAGAAATCGACAAGTAATTGAAGATGAAATCGAAAGACATTACACTGAACAAGCACGTTTAGCTTGCGAAGGGGAAAGATTGAGAGCAGAAGTGGAAGAACAAGAGCTCCAAGAGGCAATTCGCCAGAACAATCATAATAATCGGGAAAGAAGGCGTGAACAAAATCGCAATAATGGTAATATCAATGAAGAATATGATAGAGTACAAAGTAGAGCTGAAAGGCGGCAAAGAAGAGAAAATGAGAAGCATAATCATGTCCGAATTCATGAAAGAAATGAAAGAGAAGATTGATAAGCACGTAAGTGCTACATATTATACCCATATTTATATTAGTTAGTTCTCGATATTTTGGCTAATAATACTATTTTAGTGCTTTTGTAGAAAGTACGAGCGAATTTGATCACGGGGGTAAAAATAGCTAGATTGGAAGCTATATAAGGTGGCAGATATCATTTGTGCTACGAGAGTTAAATTTTGTCAGATATGAGTCCAAGTGACGACATCATTATTTTCTCTCTCAACGAATTAATCACCAAGATACTTTGTTTATCTCACATGCAAAATATATTTTATGTGATGTGGAGCTTTATTGGAAAGTGAGTGGTATTAAGAAAATGAGAAATGTCAACATCAAAGGATAAACAAATTACTTGATAATCTTACCATTTGTGGAGGAGGATAATTGGTAGCATATGATTTTCTTTCCTTTTACACCGGAATTTGATTGATAAGGATATTTTCTGCCTTTATGTGAGATAAGAAGAATTTAAGGCGGGTATATTTTTTTATTTCATCTCCATTTGGGTGCATGACTATATATGAGATGGTGAGAACTATTTTTGGAGAGAGCACGGCTGGAGAGCCAAAAACAGAAAAAGAGTTCATTGTATTATTTTATTTTCTCCATGTCTTGCTAGATTTTATGTAACTAGGGTTCTTCGGTGGAAACCATTTTGATTGCGTAGACTCAAATGTTAATTCTCCATATAATATTTTGAATAATGATTTAAATGTTTAGTAATTTTCTTCAATATTTGCTTGGTAAATTATTGCATAAATAGTTGAATTGCTTAAATATGCTTTCCGATTGATACGCTGTGCTTGGATTAGGTCTTTGACGGGGTATGCTTATAGATTGATATTTAATTCTTTGAAACTTTATATTGGTGGGATAGCTCCATTGTTTATTTATACTTTTAAATTGATGTTCTATGCTTAGTAATATTTGATGGCATATGCTTTGCGATTGATAAATAAATCTCTAGAACTATCAACTTGGAAGCGGAGGAAATTAAAATGGTGAAACAATTTTATGGAGTACACGGTTTAGAAATCTAATATGAGTTTTGCATGATAAAATTGGTTGAAACCAGATTCCCTAGTTACCATCTTTCTCATTAAATTTAATTAATTCTTTTTTATTTATTCTTTTAATTCCTAAATTATTTCAAAAATCCCAAAACAACATCTCTGGTTAGTCAATCAGAATTATTGGTTACGGTATTTTCACCGCTCCCTGTGGGTTCGACCCGTACTTGCCTCTGTCTACTAGCTAGATACCGTGCGATTGCGGTTATTACAAATAGGTATCTCCGGATCCTATCAATTTTTGGCGCCGCTGCCGAGGAGCGGCTAAGGAATATTGCAATTAGTATTTTTGATTTGTAAATAGTTAGGTTTTTATTTTTCTACAGTATTTTTATTTTAGCATTTCTTTTTCCTTTTGACTTGTTTTGTTTTTTAGAATTTTGTTTCAGGTACCTTTTTGAGGATGATGACTCTTTTTCAGGAGACGTCACCTAAGATGACACTGGCGGAATATAAGCGTAGAAAGTCAAATTATCTGGAAACCTCATCTGAGATGACGCTTGCTGAATATAAGCGTAGGCAACGGTATGGAGTTTCTGCTCCACATGAGGTAAGTGAAGAATCCCCTATAACTATATATGAGAAGTATTACAAACACACACCACCTAGTTTGGAACAAAGATTAAGAGTTCTGGAATGCCAAAGATTATTTGCTGAAGATGATCAGTCTTGTAGTGACTCTCTGTTTCAGACAGAACATATAGATGACCATGTGGATGATTGCTTAGATGATTTTCCTAATTCCATAGATGAATCTATCTCGCAAGATCATTCACCCGACTTAGAGGTTGTTTATAAACCCTTAGACTTCCAAAAGTTACCTTATTTAGGGTTAGAATTGTGTGCTTCTCAAATTTTGTTGGATCACTTTGCATCCAAATACCCAGAGGACTTACTTGTTCCTGATACCGTGCATGAACCAATTGATATTTCTCCAGTCTCAATAGAATCCCCATATTTTGTTCTTTATGCACTTCCTTGTGTAGTAAAAACCAGGTTTGGGAGTAACTTTTGCTTTCTGATAGTTTCAGTGTCTCCGCGTTGTCATGACATAAGTGTGAAGCTGTCGTTTGTAAATATTGTATTTTGGGTTGATCCCTAAGTTTTCAGGTTGTTAATTTATGGGGATCCTTTATGTACATTCCAATAGGTATTTCTATTTTCTTGTTTTATTTTTATTTGTTTATTTTCCCTTTTTATGAATTTCCCATCTTAATTTTTACGTTGGATGACTCAATTACATTGAGAACAATGTAATGTTTAAGTGTGGGGGAGTGGTTAACTTTTTGCTTTTCTTTTTTTAGGAATTTTCTTGCAATTTATGACCAGCTGTTGAGCGGGTCTATTGTAGGTTTGTAGTTATATTATGACCAGTTGTTGAGGGGGTCTAAAAAATAATATATATAAAAAAAAAAAAATATTATCAGCTGTTGAGCGGGTTTAAAAAAAAAGATCAGTTGTTTAGCGGGTTTAAAAAAAAAATATTATTATGATTGTTAGGGTTATGACCAGCTGTGTAGCGGGTCTCTCTCTCTTATTATATGACCAGCTGTGTAGCGGGTCTTCTTCTGTTTTGCTCGAGGACTAGCAAAATATAAGTGTGGGGGTGTTGATAAGCACGTAACTGCTACATATGATACCCATATTTATATTAGTTAGTTCTCGATATTTTGGCTAATAATACTATTTTAGTGCTTCTGTAGAAAGTACGAGCGAATTTGATCACGGGGAGTAAAAATAGCTAGATTGGAAGCTATATAAGGTGGCAGATATCATTTGTGCTACGAGAGTTAAATTTTGTCAGATATGAGTCCAAGTGACGACATCATTATTTTCTCTCTCAACTAATTAATCACCAAGATACTTTGTTTATCTCACATGCAAAATATATTTTATGTGATGTGGAGCTTTATTGGAAAGTGAGTGGTATTAAGAAAATGAGAAATGTCAACATCAAAGGATAAACAAATTACTTGATAATCTTACCATTTGTGGAGGAGGATAATTGGTAGCATATGATTTTCTTTCCTTTTACACCGGAATTTGATTGATAAGGATATTTTCTGCCTTTATGTGAGATAAGAAGATTTTAAGGCGGGTATATTTTTTTATTTCATCTCCATTTGGGTGCATGACTATATATGAGATGGTGAGAACTATTTTTGGAGAGAGCACGGCTGGAGAGCCAAAAACATAAAAAGAGTTCATTGTATTATTTTATTTTCTCCATGTCTTGCTAGATTTTATGTAACTAGGGTTCTTCGGTGGAAACCATTTTGATTGCGTAGACTCAAATGTTAATTCTCCATATAATATTTTGAATAATGATTTAAATGTTTAGTAATTTTCTTCGATATTTGCTTGGTAAATTATTGAATAAATAGTTGAATTGCTTAAATATGCTTTCCGATTGATACGCTGTGCTTGGATTAGGTCTTTGACGGGGTATGCTTATATATTGATATTTAATTCTTTGAAACTTTATATTGGTTGGATAGCTCCATTGTTTATTTATACTTTTAAATTGATGTGCTATGCTTAGTAATATTTGATGGCATATGCTTTGCGATTGATAAATAAATCTCTAGAACTATCAACTTAGAAGCGGAGGAAATTAAAATGGTGAAACAATTTTATGGAGTACACGGTTTAGAAATCTAATATGTGTTTTGCATGATAAAATTGGTTGAAACCAGATTCCCTAGTTACCATCTTTCTCATTAAATTTAATTAATTCTTTTTTATTTTATTATTTTAATTCCTTAATTATTTCAAAAATCCAAAAACAACATCTCTGGTTAGTCAATCAGAATTATTGGTTACGGTATATTCACCGCTCCCTGTGGGTTCGACCCGTACTTGCCTCTGTATACTAGCTAGACACCGTGCGATTGCGGTTATTACAAATAGGTATCTCCGGATCCTATCAAAGATCGCAGACAAAGACGAGAAGAAAATGATGAACAAGAAAATCAAAACAGATATGAACGAAGAAGAAGAGAAGCAGAATTAAAAAGACCAATGTAGTCAAATTCTGGTGTAAATGAGCAAATTTTGAGAGAGCTAGCGGAAATGAGAGGAATGTTAAATAATAAAAGAGAAGGAGGTAGGAGACAACTGGACGAAGCCATAGAAGAAGCTGCGAAAACTCCATTCACACAAGAAGTACAATTAGGAGGAATACCACCAAAGTGCAACTTACCTGCATTAACCAGCATTTTTGACGGAACAACTTGTGTAGTACAACACATCAAAGCTTATGTGAGATGTATGCTACAATGGGAAAACCATGATGTTGTGTTGTGCAAATATTTTTCATCAAGTTTAATAGGAGAGGCCTTAAAATGGTTTGAAGGTTTGCCAAAGAATACTATAACATCCTTCAACCATTTGCAAGCTACTTTCTTAGGGGCGTATATAAGTAACAATTCCTCGCGACCTAGCATTGAAGATGTATTTGGGTTAAAGCAAGAGTTGGCAAAAGTTTGAAGCATCTAACCATGAGGTGGAAGACAATGTGTAGTGATATGGTTGGCCGTGTGGATGAGAGATATCTCATTTTATCATTCATTAACGCTATGTTCGCAACCAATCTGCTGTACATTCAAATTTTCAGAATCAAGAATACGATCACAATGACTGAGTTGCGAGAATTTCAGGAGGAGTATATTGCTCTTGAGGAAAAGCAAAATGAGATGGAATCATACCCAGTTGCGAATACAAGCTTGTTACCTAAGTTGATAAATACAGTGGTGAGCACTTCGCAAGGACAACAAGAGAGGATAATGGGAGATAGTCAGCAGAAACTAGTAGCTATGGGAAGTCGTGATCAAGAAGAATTCGAGAGAGAAAGGACTTCTATAACCGTGGTGGAAATAACAAAATTCAAAGACTTGATCAGCCACAAGAAAATTATGGAGGTCAGAGGAAAAACCATCAAAGAGGACGGGGAAGTCATAAGGTAGTATGGGAAGAAATCAAAATGCCACCTCTGAATGCTAGTGTGGAGAAAATATGTAAAGCTATAATCTTAATGGAAAACATACCCGCGCCATGGAACATGGGGAGTGAACCACCTCCAAGCCAAAGAAGTCATGAATTTTGCTCTTATCATCATTTCCATGGACATTCAACAAATGACTGCAGAAATATAAAGAGAATCATTCTCAGAATGTTAGATCAGGGAAATTAAGCCATTTTCTAATAGGACAACCTCAACCTCAACCATTACCACCACTGCCAGAAATTCGCAGAGTGAATACAACAAAAGGAGGAGAAACATTTGTAATAGAAGTTGGAGCAAAGGCAAAGAATCTGTTTTGTCACTCTATTGTACACTCGTACAAAACCATTGAAGACTTTCACGATAACATTCTCAGCAGGGTTTTCTCAAGAGATGCCGATGATAGAGAAATAATGAATATTGCGAAGGCATCGCCACTGAAAGAATGGCAAAAACAGACTATTTCCTTCACCGCGGAAGAAGTACCTGAGGGTGGAGAAATGCACGATAACCCACTAGTGGTAAGATTGGAGATTAACCCAAAACCTAGCGATGATGAAGATGATGAAGTAGAGAATTCATGGGCAATTAACAGAATTTTAATCGATACTGGAAGTTCCGTGGATATCCTTTTTTATCACACTTACAAAATTATGGGAGGAAAAGATGAAGATCTAATACCTTCAACTTACAAAATCTATGGTTTTAATGGTACTGCCAATAAACCTAAAGGGGAAGTCAATATGCGAATTCCACTGAAAGGATTGTCCTCTAAAATTCTGTTCCGTGTAGTCGATGTGGAATCACCATACAATGCATTGATTGGACGACCTTGGTTACATGGGATCCTAGGTGTAGCATCGACTTTCCATCAATGTATCAAGTTCCCTCATCCCAGTGGTATTGGCATAGTCAAAGGAGATTGGATTGAAGGAAAAAAGTGTTATGAAATTGATATAGAATCTTGCGAAGAAAGAGTTGCGAAGAAGAAGAATTGGAAACATAACATCAGAGAAAAACAAAAAAGTGAAAGATTGATGGTAGATGCAATAGAACAGAGAGAAGAAGAAACGCTGCGAAACAAATGCATGCTGAAGATAAGAAGTGACAAAGATCTTGCAAAGGATAAGAAAATAACAGAAAATTTCAAAAATGCAGAGGCAGAAAGTAGCAGAAGTAAGAGACTTAAAGAGTGAATGTATTTGTTGATTTTATGACTGCAAAAGTAAAATTGGGAGAAGAAAGAAAAATGTATGACTGATTTGATCTTAAAAAAAAATAAAAATAAAATTATGAATGACAAAGATGAGATTGCGAAATTACAAAAGAGCTGATATGCAGAAGAAGAAAATATATTTTATGAATGACAAAGATGAGATTGTGAAATTACAAAAGAGCTGATATGCAGAAGAAGAAATAAAACAATCAGAAAGGGGCGAACCTACTATGGCGTACACCCTAGTTCGTGAAATCAAAATTTCGCAAGAGGCAAATGTAAGACCTAAAGTGCGTCATAGAAGGGGGTACCTGTTGCATGGCTCAGTGAAAAGGTTACACCGCCCCTGGAACCTGAGTCATGGAGATTCGGGGTCAATAAATCCCATCCAGGAGAGGTACCTTGGATTTTCAACCTAAGCTTATGACTTAGGTTGGACGACCGAGGGTCTCTTCTAAGGAGTGCGGCATCTGATCAAGGCGCCGAGGTACATGGTTGAGCCAAGAGTGCTTGGGGCGTTTGAAGCGTCTCGGCCATTCTTGGAAAGTCTTGACTTATGCTGCACTCGGCCCGAAGAAAACCCCACTTAGGGTGCAGTCTGGTAACCATAAGCCATATAGGCAAAAGGGATAAGAGGCTGCGAAAATAATTGGTTGTTGTTAAGACCGGATGGGAGGAGCCAACCTTGTATGGTAGAGGTACGTCTCCTTGAAGGGGCAACCAGGGGGAAGATAAGGGCGGCACCCTCCATTAGGGAGATGATAAGTGTCTTAAGACGCAAATGTCACGAGGCTTTATTTTCGCAAGAATATTTAGGCTTGTCATATTTGTGCAACAATCCTGAAGAGGCAATAATACAAAAGAGAAAGATAAGGCGAGTGTAGTTGCAGGAAATCCTACACAACACCCCTCACAATATTCCACACAACTAAGACATTTTTAAGATGAATACCAATGATTTTATTGATTATTTCCTTGAAGATTCACAAGATAAAATAGAAAAGAGGTAAAGAAATTACAATCACCACCAACTTTCTCTCTCCTAATGACTTGTCTAACACTCCGAAAAGAATCCTCTCCTTCAACAGGTTCGTTCGGCTCTTTATATAGGGTAGTATACAATGGATGACAGCTAAGCTGTCCTTTATTTTCGGGAATGACTTGCGAGATATCGCAAGTGTACAAATATATAATCTCGCCACTCTCCTAAATCTCGCTGGGTCTTCACATCTTTCTCGTGTTTTGGCTGTCGTCATTCATTGCGTCATTTATATTACTCTTCTGCGACGCCCTCACAATGCGGTTGTTTATTGATCTCGCGAAGTATTGATGTCGCGATATTCTGATCCTACAGCGAGATCAATGGGTCAATACATGAAAGTGTAAAGACGTCCTGCAATTTAGTCGTAAGACGGCAATGTCATGGGGCTTTATTTTCGCAAGAATATTTAGGCCTGTCATATTGTCGCAACAAAAATTATAAGAAAAAAAAAGTTAAGGCAAGATCAAGGGGTTTTTGCATGCAAGTGCAAAGACGTCCTGCGATTTTGTCGCAATGACAAGGGGTGGCGAAATAAGACCTTTAACTAGGAAGGCAAAATAAGACCACATAAGAGAAAAAGAAAGAATGAAATCTTGGAAGAAACCAAGAAATATCTAATTGCGAAAATTCGGAAACAACTGCGAAACTGAGGCATAAATACATGTTGATATGACTTGCTTAATCTTTCATTTGGATACAAATAACAGAGCCATGTATGGGAATGAATAGAATAAGAACATGTTATTTGTATCCATATGATAGATTTACGCACGCATGAAATGAAAGATTAATGGTTATATATTGATTAACCGTATTGCAAAGAAGAATTGCTTTTTTAATATGTACATGAAGAAACAAATAAAGATAGAACTTGCATTTGAAGATTGAAAAAATTCGCAGCCAAAGATAACAAAGATAGGAAATTAAAGAACGAATGTACAAATATTACAAAAAGAGAAAGAAGAAAACATAACTATTTCTTGTTTGATTCTTCTTCTTCTTCTTCTTCATCTTCATCAAATTCTTCTTCTTCACTAGCATCACTGTCAGAGATATCCAGAAGGGGTACATTCTGTGGAATTTCTTCTGAGAGACAAGGATATTTAGAATAAAGGATGTTATTATCATCACAAACCTTCTTAATAGTTTGATTGCGAAAAAGAATAGCGTCATTCTTAAAGTTCGCAACAGTAATCTTTAATTGACTCTTCAGTCTGGAACACTTATCATTGCGAGAAGAGAAAGATCCTTTGCGAGCTGCTCTTTTTCAGACTCAAGTTCTTCAACTCTTTTGCGAAATCTCTCTTCAACTTCTGCGAACATATAACAATGAGTCAGCAACTTGATAATAATTTATGAAAGACGAACAATTAATAAAGAAGAATAATTAACAACCTTATCTGTCAGAAATCATATCCCTAACCAAGGACGTGTGCTCAGCTTGAAGACTAAAATTTACACCTAAATTATTTCTGGCGTCATATAGAACTTTCGCAGCCCAAGCGAATTCATCATCATTATTTATGAGAAGAAGGGAGCGAATTTGATTCTCTCTTTCGCTAAGTACATCATTTCTGCGGCTAGAATCATCTCGTTCAATTTGAACCTCAAGAAGAGTTTTTTGGAATTTCGCTAACGCTTGAGCACCTTGTCTAGCGATGCGATCTTTATCATCTATGAGATCACTGATCTTGGTTCTTAAAGTATTGATTTTCTCTTTAGAGTTAAGATAGAAACATTTAAATTTGTTGGCTAAGCCCAAGCTGAATTTATGGTCAATTTCTAAGAGGCGAAGTTTGGATCTGAGTTCATTTATGGGAAGAGATTTAATCTTGTCATTTGAAACACTATTCAAAGAATTATTAAGGTGTTCAAGAAGGGTATTATTATCCATGGAATTGGGGAATGAGTGAAGGAGAATGACTTTATCAGAAAGATCATAGACGTCTTCGAAAATGATAAATCAGATGAGGGAGGATAATGAGAGAACAAAATAAAGGAAAAGAGAAAATTTCATACCGTAAAGTTTCTTATTGGCATCTTGAAGACTAGATATTTTGTCCTTTTGAGTAGAAGAATCAGCTTCTAATTGTTTGTTCTTTTCACAAAGAGCAACAACTTCAGCTTCTAATTCTTCATTTCTCTTGCGAAGTTGAAGATTCTTCTTTTCAAGAATCCCACGTCTTTTTTCCAAATCTGAGGCAACATCGAAAGAAGCCTTCCCAGTCTGCGAAGGAAAATGAAGAAATTGTCAAGATATAGTATAACTTTAAATCATAATTATGAAGAAATAGAGAAACGAAGGCATACCAAGATACCAAGTGAATTCAGAAAGCTAGGAGTCACTGATCTGGAGACTCCATGAAGAGAATCATCACCATCTAGTAAAGGGGCATCACATATATTCGCAAGAGCTTTGCATGTGCTAGTGAGATGATCATCCCCAATCCCTTGCATGGAGTCAGAGAAGATGCTAGACAGTTGTGCCATAGAAGATTCAGGTGGAAAATCTTCCCTTGCGAAAGATGTATCAACATCATCATTATCATCATCATCAGAGCTTTCGCCAGACTGAAGATGAAGGAGAGGGAGAGTGAACTTTTCGCTTCTTTGAAGGTGGAGCAGCAGACTTCTCCTTGCGTAGAGAACTTTTACCCTTGCCTTTGGTCTTCGCAACCCTAGACCCTTCTTCTTCAACAACTACAACACCAACCTTCGCACACGAATGAAGATAAGAAACAGAGGCAACAATATTGTTAAAAATAATAAAAGAAAGTATTTCTTACTTCATCCGTGATTGAACGAAGCGCTGCTAGGGTGCTTGCCTTCTTAGTCCTTTTGTAGCTTCTTCTTTGCTTGTTAATCTGAAATTTTCGCAAGATTAATAGGTATAAAGAGGAATGAAGACTATACACTGAGCAAAATTTAAGAAATATACCTCATTCTCTTTCTCGGGCCAATTAAATACCCATGGTTGATAAGCAACGAGATTCGCAGGAAGCACATTTGAACCAGAAATATAAGGACCCTTCAAAACTAGTGGAAAGACACACCATCTGTCATCTTTAGAGTGACGAGGAGTATTATTCTTGCCAGAATGCCAATCAATATCTTGAATAAGTACTTTATCATCAGCAATGTTATCTTTTCTCTTCAAGCGGACACCCCAGCGAGTACTATCTTTCTTCATGGGTATTAATTCATAATTTTCAAAGAAGCTTTCTACTGTATATCTTTCAGCGAATATTTCCAAATCCTTAAAATTTGGATCTCTAGCTTCTTTTTGATAAAGAGATCCTTTACCAGCACCACGGTTAGCGAATTCAAGGATTAAACGAATTCAGTCCCCACTCAATTGGTAGATGGCTCGCGAGAAGTTCGCGTGAGCAAGAATTTCTTAAAACAAAGGAAGATTAGGATCATAGAGAGGAATGGGAAGGCCAGCGAGAATCTGACCAAGCGAAATTATGATTTTTTTATCATCACAATGATGATCAGAAAACATTTAGCGAAAAGAATGGATTTAGCTCCTTGATCGGGAATGGTGGCTAATGTAAAACCTCTCCCTTCGAGATTTTTCCGAATTCCTTCAAGAGAAGTTTCATATTTACGACCAGTGGAGCCATTTTCGGTATGGGAATGAAGAAGAAATTAAAGATCAAAAGAAGTAGAAACAAGAAAATTTACGACGGAGAGCGGAATTTACGGAGAAACGGTGAAGAAAAGTTGCGAAAAAGATAAGAAGGAAAGTAAAAAGAAGAAGAGAAGAATATAAATAGAGAGAAAAATTCTCGAGAAGATAAGCACATTTAATGCGAAGAGTAGACGTGAATGGTTGAGAAATAGCGGTTGAAAAGGACGTGTCAAGAAATGGATAGAAGAAGAGATACGTGTAATAAATTCTGCGTAAAAGTACAGAATCATGTAAATACAGAGGAATATGGAAAAATGAACGGCTGCGACATTTTGAAGCACTAATTCTCATGACATTCTCTCCTTCGCAGAGAAGACATGAGAAGAGGCAAGATGTAGGATCAGAATATCACAACATCTATACCTTTGCGAAACCATTATACAACACATTGCGAAGACATCGCAGATTGGTTACAGAAATGACGCGACAGATGACGGCAGCCAAAACACGAGAAAGATGTGGAGACCTAGCGAGATTTGGGAGTGTTGCGAAATCTAACACTTGTATACTTGCGAGAATATCGCAAGTCAGATCCGAAAATAAAGGATAGCTTAGCTGTCACCCACTATGTAATATCCTATATAAAGAGCCGAACATGCTTAAGGTGGGAGAGAGATCTTTTGAGAGTGGAGAGAAAGTTCTGAGGAGAGAGAAAGTTTAAGATAGCGGTTGTATTCTTGATTTCATTTCCTTCTTGTAAAAATTCTTAAACCCAATTAATAAAAAGTGTGATTGTTGATCTTAAAGATGAGTTGATTATTATGAATTCTTGTGAGGGATGTATTGTAGGATTAATAAAAAGTGTGATTGTTGATCTTAGAGATGAGTTGATTATTATGAATTCTTGTGAGGGATGTATTGTAGGATTTCCTGCAACTACACTAATAGAGCTTCTCAATCCCAAAGAAGACTTTAAACTGAGCGGCCGTAAGAGATTTCGCCTAATTAGGTTACTCTCCTCTCCGAATAGGCGGCTTCACCAGTAACAAAACAACAAGAGGCAGTTTGTTGTTACGAAGGATTAGTTTGCTAGAAAGGCAAACTTCAAGTATTTATAGACAAGGAAGTTTGGACACCAAGGAATTTCCAAAACCGAAAATATTCTCAAGATATTCATTAATGCACAAATTCGGTTTCCATAATTCCTGGAAATGCTCTGTCCACAAAATAATGATCGAAATCTCTCAGAAATTCTCTAATTAGTAAATGCACATTACTAATTCTTATTTTCCTGAAAATGAAGTTAATAACCTTAATTAAAAGATTCTTAACTTATTTATGTTTCGATCCTGGGATTCTCTTCCCTTAGCTATTAAGGAATAACTTTGAACAATTAAATAATAAACATTCATAGCACGTGTTCAAAGTATGTCGACATCTTAACTTTGTAAGTTCTCTTTCACACTTGCAACCTTGAAACCGATTTGCCACACTTCCAAACAAGTTTAGAATTGGTTCATCTGACTTTCAAGAACTATGCGATTGATCAAATAACATTCAATCACAAACCATGGTTTAACGGTTCTACCAAAACAAGTTTCGGTTCTACCTTCCATGTGAGTACTGTGCATAGTCACACTAGCTTTCCAAAATTCGGTTGACTAGGTACTAGGATCGGTTCCCCACATATATATGGTATCTAACTTATATGTGTTGCACATGTCCATAGGATCGGTTCCCCTTTTCCTAAAAACGTGTTGCATCCATAGGATCGGTTCCCCTTTCTGCTATAAACCTTGCTGCACCTCATACAAGGATCGGTTCCCCTTTGTGATGTACTGCACCTCTTACTAGGATCGATTCCCCTTTCCCATATTTGGTCAGACATAAAATCACAAACCCGATCATACCATCTCAGGTGATTACTTAAGATCAGTTTTACTAATAAAAGTTAAACCAATACATAAGTCAGGCCTTTGTGAATAGTTTTACCAAGAACACAACAAGTCATGAACGTTTCTACTAAATCACACATATTGGATGTTCACAAGATATGCAATGAATAACAATCCCATAACGCCTGGCGATTTCCTTTTCGATTCACAAACAAGTTTATGAACTTACTTCCTTAGAACACATGAAAAACATTGTTCCCCAGGATGAAATCCTCACCTCATACCCATACATAATCACAATACCATTCAAATGATAATGGCGATGTCTTATCTACGAAGTTTAATGGTTAAGCAATAAACCTCGTATTGTATTCCTTAATACTATGTCTATCTAGAGTTCAAATAAGCTTCGCAGTTTTGTTTTCAATATGTACGACTTGAAAGATACGTTAGGGAATGAAACAGTTCAAGTCAAATATAACTAACCTCAAGTGGAAGGATGATTATTGTCGTTGTAGCTCCTTGCTTCTTCACATCTTCAAGTCTTCGCAATACTTGTAAAGTCTCATTATCCTAATACTTTCAAGCTAACCTATACTAAGTTGACTCTAGTACATAATCAAGCGACTCTTAACATGAGTTTTGATTCACTAAAATATGACAACCAAACTTGACATACCAACGCTTGGTGGGTTTAACCGAGCTATGCTCTAACAATCTCCCCCTTTGTCAATTTTAGTGACAAAACTCTTACATCATATGGATAAACAAATTACAAGAATTCATTACACATACGCTTGATTCCCGAATTCAATAACACAGTAAACTGCTTACATTAAATCCTTGAAAATGCCGATGTTGACATTATAATAACAAAGATAATACTCCCCCTAAGGAAGATAGGTAGATATTCAATCCGCACGTCTTTGTTATACCAATTCATATGATATGTTACTCCCCCTTAGTCTGTGCTTTCACTCTTTCGTTTAGATAAAACGTTTAAGCACCAATGTTCTTTTCCTTAGCGATACCAATCAATATAAAATCAATGCCAGTATCACTTGTTTACTCCATATATTTCTCCCCCTTTTTGTCACAAAATGACAAAGAAACGAAAAAATAAAGGACAACACGAAAAGAATCTTACAAATCTCAAAATAGACTTGCAACCTGTAGAGTTAGGAACGAGGGTTCCACACATCATGTTCTGATAAACAATATCAAAAACCGAAACTACAAGTAGTTTTATTTTGATATGTTACCAAGGAAATAATTTTTCCATTTTAGTTTAGCAAACCAAAAATCAACTAAGCACCTTAGTCCCTTTGCTAAACCGATTATACAAAAACAATCGCTTAATTCGATAAGACCAAAATAAAGATAACTCTATTTTTCTCATCAGGTTCTAATTATCCATAAACTTAGACCTTTTAATTTTAAACAAGACAAGTACTAGGTTAGTTAACTAGCATTTCTTGTTAAGGCATTCGATTAAACTTGAATAACCGAAACCTCACTTCGATAAGTCTAACTAAGATCAGAATTAACTTAGTTTCTCTTATCCGAAATCGAATTAGACTAAACAACTCATCCCGTAAACCTTTTATTTCGTTAAGCCATAAATAATTCATACAAACCAAATAAATCAACTTGCATAATTATTCACCTCAACCGGAAGCAATTGAAACAACATATAGACATTAAAAGCACCGCAATTGCACCGAAATTTTGTAAGCCTAAACAATTGATACCATACAATAAAGCAAGATAACAATAATTTTTCTTAACCGGAACCAATTGAATCACACATACATCCATACACACATAATGGAATAAACATCAATTGTACCGAAATTTTGTTAAGCAAAAGCAATAAATGTATATGAAATAAACTCAGGCTTTTCTTAAACAGGAAAACAATTAACTAACAAGATTCTTATCTCAAATTTTGCATCCACTTCTCCAATATGATTGCATCTTCTTCCAGGGAGAATTGATATCGAAATATCATCATGTTGTCATCCTTATGCAAAAACAAAAGAATAACAAAAACCAACCTTTACCAGAGAAAGGTTGAAAATCGGTTTTAACAATTGCAAGCAAAAGTTGAAAACCGTCAAAACACATATGCTTTTATACTAAACCAAAACCGATTCAACATATTGTGACTTTTTCACATATTGTTTCTACCATAACCCCTCATGATTCTTTGATAAAACCTACCAACATGGGCTAGAACTTAATCCTGCTAAATCAAAAAGTCACCCAAACCACAAGGGTTCACAATATATGAGATCGAATATTAAGGTAGTAAAACCGAAATCAAACATCCCATAATCATACATAGCAATAATATAAAATCATTCAAGCACAGGCTATGTAAACCGAAAACTATCACAAGAAAAATTATAAATCAAATAATTTTATTCATAATAGACTAATACAATCAATGAAAGAAATAAAAAATTGATGTCTATTTTTCTCTCTCTCAGTTCTTGTGAAGATTGCTTTCAAAAACTGGATTCAAATTCCTGTGAGCACTTCCCTTTTCAGTAGATTTGTTCATCTCCAGCAGTTGAGAATGAAGATTATCTAGTACTTCTTTTGAATCCTTTATCACCAGCTCATGATATCTGATACAACTTTTAACAGTGAGAATCTGTTTTCTTAGAGAGTCTTGAGAGTTATCATGAAGTGAAACATCATGAGTTTTAGTCATAACGGATGCACAGAGTGCTAAATTATCAAGAGATGACTCTTCTTTTACCGATTTCTCCATTGAAATATGATAGTCTTCTTTCGGACAGGGAGAAGATATATAAGATAGGAGAAAATCAAGGAATATAAAAATATTTGGTTTAAGGAAACCGAAACTATTTTTCCCAAAAATAAGAAATATTCATTATTTTTCACAGACATGAATACCTTGCCCAGATTTATGCTTCCTCACAATCAGAATTTTTAGGCAACAAGTGAGGATGCATATCTCAACACAATCAGTGTGTGTTGAGGTGAGAATTATTCTCACCATATTTAGCAAAGACATCCTTAGGATGACTTATAAACACAATGGATTGTGTTTCCTTCTGTTCTTTCTTTCTCTTGTAATTGCAAGAGTTTTCAATCTCCTTTTGAAAACCCAGAAATTTACCAGTATTTTTTATCCCCTTTCGAAGAGCATTGATAAGTTTGATTTCGCAAAGGACTGCAGTGAGATTATTTTCTTCACATGAAGAACTTGTAGTGTCATCAGAAAAACTAGTTTCCGATACTCTTGGTATTTCACCCAATTTTTCTTGTTCAGATTCTACCATACAGGTTTTATCTGAGAGGAATTTCAAAAGGCTTTCAAGTACCAGGCTTAACCTTTTATTTTCCTTAATCTCCAACTCATGTTTTTCTAGGAGTTGATTAGACTCACCGGAAACATCATAGTTATAGTTGGCAAGAAGTGCATTGCAATTAGATATTTCTTCATTGGATTCTTCCTCCGGAATATCAATAAGAGTGGAGACATGCGCCTTATTGCACTTCCTAGTTCTTCTTCTGGGACAATATTTTGCCATATGTCCAATTCTACGGCACTTGAAGCATTGTACTTCATCATTACCCTTTTTATGGCAAACTGATAGTGTATCAGGAACACTTTTATCAATAGATAAAATGTTCTTAATTCGTTGTGCTAAAAGCACAATAGCTGAGTCAAGCTCTTTTTCAATGGGTGCCTTAACCTCTTGGCAACGTTTCTCAGTTTGATTCTTCAGCAGAATTTCTCTATCAAAGATCTTTAGCTTTCCTACAAGAGAGCTTCGAGAAAGTGTGGAAAGATCATTTCCTTCTATTATGGCATGTTTCTTAGACTCGTATCTGGATGGTAACGATCTGAGAATTTTGCATACTATTTCCTTTTCAGGTATGGCCTTTCCAAGGAAAAAAAATGCATTAACAATCTCAGAAAGTTTAGAGTTAAACTCCTCAAAAGTATCGTTATCATCCATATTGAGATGTTCCTATTCAGATGAAAGGGTGAGAAGTCTAGCTTCTTTTTCAGATTCATCTCCCCCGAATACAGTCTCAAGAATATCCCATGCTTCTTTAGAAGTTCTACAAGCTAGCATATGATGTAGAAGATCATGACTAACCGCATGTATGATGGCATTCTAACCATCAGAATTCTGCTTTGCAAGAACTCTTTCTTCAAGAGTATAAGACGCTAAGCGTTTAAACTCTGACTCCGAAAAATCCATCGGACGTTGGTATCCCCCTTCGATTAATAACCATGTGTTAAAATCTCGGTATTGAAGAAAAGATTTCATAGCCGATTTCCATAATGGGTAATTTGTTCCATTAAATCTTGGTGGTACGTTAACTGAATCACTCATTAGATTCATTCTTATTGGTTGGATCGCACCAAACACAGATTGTCAGATCTTTTCGTGTTTGCCTGCTCTGATACCAATTGAAAAGTCAAGGGTACCCAAATATACTTCAAGCTAAAAACTTTTCCTACCTATAAGTCCTTTCTCCGAAAGTGATTTTCTATGGACTGAGTCGAGACAATACAACTAATCGGTTCACACTTCGTGTGATCGTCTATGGATACGAAATCGAGACAATACAACAACGAAGTATGTTACTTGATAAAAAGGTTCGGACTTAACCAAACACAATAGGATTCACTTATCAAGTAAATAGGAATTAACGTTTGTGTGATTTACTTTAATTATAATAAAACAATTATAATGCGGAAATATAAAGTAAATGACACAAACAAGATTTTGTTAACGAGGAAACCGCAAATGCAGAAAAACCTCGGGACCTTGTCCAGAATTGAATACTTTCAGGATTAAGCCGCTACACAAAATTACACCTAACTTCGTATAGTTTAGACCAATCAACTAAACCTATAGTTCACCTAGTTTCTTCTGTATTCCCACGCCTCCGACCTAAGTCACATACTTGGAATAATTCCTTTGGTTCGTATTCCAAAAAGTAAAGGAACAACAAATCTGTTAGGTATCAACTCTCTTCTACCAAGTGATATGAGTCGGACAAAGGCTCTTCTATTTATCTTAACATAAACGCCTTCGTCGGGTCCTTAAATCTATCTTATGTTCAATTACCGAAGTAATCGTTTAAGATTAAGCCAACAACACTCTTAATCCAAAGAATTGTGTTGATGCCGATCTACTCAATTACTCAATCCAGTCTATCACAAGGATAAACTGATTATTCATTGGATCATCTTTTACCGAAACAAGTATTGTGCACACCAACGATTATGAACCCACAAATCATAAATCTTCAATATCTTCTTTGTCTTCAAATCTTCTTAGATCTTCAATAAACACCTGCACACAATCACTTGAATCTCTTGTGATCAATCACGCACAGAACAGAGTTTGTTAACAATGGATTATCACAAGATCGTCTTTAGAACTATCAACAGTCTAAAGATCTCTGTCGAAACTCTGAACTAGTTTGAGTGAATCTTATATCAGAAGAGAAGATTCTCAAGCATAAACAAACTAGGTGCAATCAAAGTTCAACCACTGTTAATCAATCAAATCAAAGAAAACAAAAGATAAACCGCAATTATCTAGTTTCCCACCAACGGTACTAATAGAGCTTTTCAATCCCAAAGAAGACTTTAAACTAAGCGGCCGTAAGAGATTTCGCCTAATTAGGTTACTCTCCTCTCCGAATAAGCGGCTTCACCGATGAGCACACAACAAGAGGTAGTTTGTCATTTACGAAGGATTAGTTTGCTAGAAAGGCAAACTTCAAGTATTTATAGACAAGGAAGTTTGGACACCAAGGAATTTCCAAAACCGAAAATATTCTCAAGATATTCATTAAAGAACAAATTCGGTTTCCATAATTCGTGGAAATGCTCTGTCCAAAAATAATGATCGAAATCTCTCAGAAAATCTCTAATTAATAAATGCACATTACTAATTCTTATTTTCCTAAAAATGAAGTTGATAACCTTAATTAAAAGATTCTTAACTTATTTATGTTTCGATCCTGGGATTCTCTTCCCTTAGCTATTAAGGAATAACTTTGAACAATTAAATAATAAACATTCATAGCACGTGTTCAAAGTATGTCGACATCTTAACTTTGTAAGTTCTCTTTCACACTTACAACCTTGAAACCGATTTGCCACACTTCCAAACAAGTTTAGAATTGGTTCATCTGACTTTCAAGAACTATGCGATTGATCAAATAACATTCAATCACAAATCATGGGTTTAACGATTCTACCAAAACAAGTTTCGGTTCTACCTTCCATGTGAGTACTGTGCATAGTCACACTAGCTTTCCAAAATTCGGTTGACTAGGTACTAGGATCGTATCTTACTTATAGGTGTTGCACATGTCCATAGGATCGGTTCCCCTTTGCCTAAAAACGTGTTGCACATGTCCATAGGATCGGTTCCCCTTTCTGTTATAAACCTTGTTGCACCTCATATAAGGATCGGTTCCCCTTTGTGATGTATTGCACCTCTTACTAGGATCGGTTCCCCTTTCCCATATTTGGTCAGACATAAAATCACAAACCCGATCATACCATCTCAGGTGATTACTTAAGATCGGTTTTACTAATAAAAGTTATACCAATACATAAGTCAGGCTTTTGTGAATAGTTTTACCAAGAACACAACAAGTCATGAACGGTTCTACTAAATCACACATATTGGATGTTCACAAGATATGCAATGAATAACAATCCCAATAACGCCTGGCGATTTCCTTTTCGATTCACAAACAAGTTTATGAACTTACTTCCTTAGAACACATGAAAAACATTATTCCCTAGGATGAAATCCTCACCTCATACCCATACATAATCACAATACCATTCAAATGATTATGGCGATGTCTTATCTACAAAGTTTAATGGTTAAGCAATAAACCTCGTATTGTATTCCTTAATACTATGTCTATCTAGAGTTCAATTAAGTTTCGCAGTTTTGTTTTCAATATGCACGACTTGAAATATACGTTAGGGAATGAAACAGTTCAAGTCAAATATCACTAACCTCAAGTGGAAGGATGATTGTTGTCGTTGTAGCTCCTTGCTTCTTCACATCTTCAAGTCTTCGCAATACTTGTAAAATCTCATTATCCTAATACTTTCAAGCTAACCTATATGAAGTTGACTCTAGTACATAATCAAGCGACTCTTAAAATGAGTTTTGATTCACTAAAATATGACAACCAAACTTGACATACCAACGCTTGGTGGGTTCAACCGAGCTATTCTCTAACATTAATATTTGTAATTCTCAAATAGTTTACTCCTCTTTAGCCAGTTACGAACAAAAAGAGTTAAGATCTTCACCTATGAGAATATATGAGATATCTATTCTAATTACCAGAAACGTGATAGTAAACAACAAATCTCACGAAATAAACTTCCATGAATTTGACACATTTAGCAGATCTAATTGAAATATAAAGTCTTTCAAAGCTAAAGTGCCATCAAAGTCATACAACCATCTACTTAAAATAATCCAGAAGAAGTTCAAAAAAAGTTTAAGATAACAAACATGAAAGAAACACTTGTGCAGTGAACAATTTATTCTTGGTTATATTATTCAGCAATCCCAAATATTCTTTCAACGAGATCAAGATGCACAGAGACTGTCAAAATTGACTTGATCCTCAAGACATGCCCTTTTCACTGAAGTGTTTCTATCTATGGTTCTACATGGCGAAGAACAAGAGAAGTGTTTATCTTTATCTTGTCAATATTATGCTGAGTGATACGAGAGGGTCTACCAATGCAGGATCCAAATAGAGCAACTCCAAAATGATTGCAGATTCTAGTGATGAGACAAGGAAATCCAGGATTCTTCTTAATAATGTTTATGCTAATCATTTGACGGATGATGAGCCCACAAAAGTCGATGATTTTTCCTTGAACGAGGTAGTACACCTATTTAGCAACAAGTCCGCTCCACTGATTTTTGTCAAGGGTCCTTGGAATAAGATTGGAAAATATCAGTTTGCCAAAAGCCTTCAAGAATAAATCTGCTTCATTTATTGGTATTTCTCCATTTGAGAAGGTCTCTCATTCTTCGGTTGAGGAATTGCAAAATTAACATTATGAGGTAAATCCATCAAATACACAATTACACAAGGTAGACAACAAAGGTCTTGTCTTTGACTATGGTTTTGAAACTACAATTTCGAGAGTCTACATCATGCATGTTGGCATAAAACAGGTTAGTGTTCTCAGCGTAACATTATGCTCTGATGAATATATCCAAATTCATATTATTTCATAAATTAAGTAAATTGACATTCATCAACTGTCGCATCATAAATCCTTTTTATAATAATTTTTTTAGTACGAAAATCAATATATCTATTATGAGCATGCTTATCAATGGAAAGTAATTGAAGGATAACATCAAAATAGAATTCATGACCTGTCGACTCATATTAGCATCATATTCATCACCACTCTCATCATTTTTTCTACTTGAACTTTTTCTACGATTGTTCCTCTTTCTACTAAACATGGTCAATAGAAATAAACACCAAGAACAAGTAGAACACTTACGAGGTACGTGAACTTTCCATGATGGTGGTTCTCAAATGCCGCCAAAAAGTCCTATTACCGGAAAATCTCGCAACGATTCTATGGAGAAAAAGAGATAAAAATAAGAGATATTTTTCTCTTTCTATGTGTAGGACCGAAACGATTCATGAACCGGTCACACTAGTTCCGAAACTGGTCCCATACTAGTTTTAGTAAATGGTACGCTATCAACATATGTGCAAACCAAGAGTGAAATATTCTTTAATTTTATTTCTTGGCCGGTAAGTTTATATATCAATGTATGATGTGATAGATCGCAAAACATATACTGCCTATTTTCCGATTTTTTTCCTCATGGATCATGTTCTCGTCTCTTGCTTGAGGAGTCGAATAGGCAGGGCGAGTTTTTATTTGAGGCAGAAAAAGTATTGATACCCACAATGAGTCTTTACATATTTGACTCATAATATTGTGGATCCACGGAGTACAATTAACTCATAAGTTGGTGGACCAAAGATTATATTATTATCTGATGAAGAAGTCAGTCAAAAACCACAACAATATCACATAACATGTTGGTGAGTGAACTCATCTCTTAGGTGCAAGGCTCAACAAATGAAGATCAATTTTTTCTTCTTAGGAAAATGAATAAACAAAAATAATATTTGATAGCCAAATACTTTAGAAGGAAGATTTTTCTCAGAGTGTCTTGGTATTGATAGACACATTTAATGACTCCATGAAACAACTTCTTTCCAACTACTTTCAGCTTCAAACAGAATAAGAAAAGTATAGTTACCTGTAATGAGAAAAAATTCCAATGGTGACATCGATCCAATTTTACTTTTACATAGAGCAGTATGATGAAGTAAGTAACCTAGGTGACTTGTATTACAACTATTTAGTAACAACGCTTAAGCGTTTCGTGTTCTGCAAAACAACTCTTTTGTTAAAAAGATGACTCTTGATTATTTTTTTGTTATGGAAAACGATTTTGACTTTATCTTGAATATTCTGTTGCACACCATTTTTGTGAACAGACAAGATGTTAATAGTTTGGTGAATAAGATCATGAGTTTTACGGAGCTTACAACATTCATAAGGATAAGCATCAGTTTCCTCCTTTGCGGTGATAACAAGATTATTACAACCTATTATATCACAAAGAGAAGGAGTAGAGAACTCACTTACTAGGAGATCAATATCAACCTTAACATGAAAGTTATTCATCATGACTTGGTTTATCCTGTCAAGAGAATCTTGTTCTTTCTAAAGATATAAGTCAAATCAAGAGTGAGATTTCCATTTGCTTTTCAAGGGATTTTAAACCTTTAGGAGGTACATCCAGAATTTCTTCTACCGACTTAATAATATCAGTCATGGAAGAAGTTTTTGAATCCCATGGATCCGGTGGTACGTTATCAGAGATAGAACTCTTTTTCGTAGATTCAGATCGCCACAAACACAAACTTATTAGGTATAACAGTGTTTGACTGCTTTGATACCAATTGAAAAGAAGAGGGTAACTAGTACACCACCAACATTTTCGCTCGGCAACCTGTATGTAAAAAACCTAATATAATCACAAGTAGGACAAAGCAAAGACCCTTGAATATGATTTACATAATTTTTTTCTCTTTTTCCCGTACAATCAATATGCTTATATCAAAAGTGCGTGAACCTGATTGTGTAGAAGAGTTCGTGGACGATCTCAAAAATCAATATCCAAGATCAATCTAGTCATATACGAATTAAGATGATCCCAGTTCTAACAAGTATGAAACTTGCAATCTATCTTTCAAGATGCGAATTTAAAAAGAATGAATCTTATTTTTTATCTCAATTAATAAGGACTTAAACTATCTAAATTGATTACATGTTACTTGTGATATTCCTATTTTATAAAGATAAATATAACGCAGAAAAGGAAAAACACAAGACACAAGAAATTTTGTTAACGAGGAAACTACACCTCTAGAAAAATCTCGGGACCTCGTCGAGCATTGAACACCATACTGTATTAAACTGCTACAAACACTAGCCTGTTATCAGAGTTTGAACTAGAATTTAGTTGAACCCGAATTAACCCTCCAAACAATTCAGCTGCAATCATGTTTCTTACGTCTCTTAAACCTTGCAAGATTTTACGCACTTGATTCCCTTAGATGACGACCTTTATAGCTAAAAGTTGTTTCAACATTATTGAAGACTTTTGACACCAATATGCCTCTAACAAACCTTGGCAGTTCGTGAAAGTCATCCCACAAGTGTTTTCAAACCTTAGCAGTTCACAAAATTCGGATGGTAGTGGTTAGCAAATCGGGTTTGCGAACCTAACTAATTCACGAACTCAAAGTACGTGGTTTGTAAAACGGGTGCGAACTTATATAGTCTGCGGAATTCAGACTGACTTTTATAAAACATACAAGTATGTTTACCTATCACCAAGTAGTTCTTTTTCTCACATTATTGATTTGAAACAATCCCAAATAGTCGTATGCAATGTGCATTTTTGCTTGGGCAATTTCCAAATGATTAACTTAAAACTTGAACAATACATTATTTTTAACTAAGATTGTTAGTGATCTAGAACATTCATCGCTTGAATCATATTTCAAGAGTTTAACCAAGACAAGCTTAAACTCAAAATTTCTCCTTTGCAATATTAAATCTACTAAAATCATATGACATAGTCTGATAAGATAGAATGATAAATTCCGTGAGTAAATATGATAGGTCAGTCTTCACATACGTCTTTTTTGATGAAGTTCTCGCAAATGTCTCCGTTTGTTCTTTAGTTTTCAATCTTTGAGGATTATTCAGTGATCTTTGATACTCAACTACCATAATTTAATCCTAGTTTAAGACTTGACTTTAGTAGACTAGAAATCAAGATATAGTTTTTTACATCTGACATTGACAACAAGCTTGAGATTGAAAAACTTGCGAGTTACCGAGCGATGCTCTAACCCAAATATTTTAGATTTTCTAGAGTCTCAAATGTTTGCATTTTCCTACTTTTATTTCGCATGCGATATCTAATGCTTTTGTTATCCTTATCTGTTTTGTTATCTGACACAAGTATTATTCTATTCATAAGCTAATTAATATAATTTAACTAAAACTGAAATTTACTGGATGTTCTCGCCGTTACGCATCCTTTGCACCTCGTCTTTGGTAGGCAGACCTTAATTGTCACTCAATATCTCGGACCGTTTTCTATCATGTTGCACTCTATTTTCAAGAAGGCGTTATTCTTATATAAGATGTATCGATCTTAAGACCATTTCCTCCATTTAGTGGATAGTATCAATCTTCCTACGTCCATTTTCAGGAAAGTGTAAGTTGGTCGGGATGCACTTGACACTGCAAACTAGATACCACCACGTCGTGTTAAAGCAAAAAATACGACAGCAAAGCATGCGAAGATTGTTAATAATAAAATCAGAAAAATTTATAATGGTATCGGATTGTCAAGATTTTCGCTAGCAGGTTTATTTTTTGTGACCTTCAGTGAAAAACCACAATTCCTATCCATTTCATTATGCGATTGTGTATTTTCTACACTTAGCGGAATTATTTTTCATATTGCTCATCTCCTATATTTTCATGAAGAGCTTTTATATGATTGTCTGGCTTAGCATGAGTTTTTGCGGTTGAATTTTATTCCAAATTTTTGTACCTTGTAAAGGCCTAGTGGGGAGAAGTGAAGATATTTGGTTAAGTACACATAAAAAATGTAATCTTAAACACTTACTTTAGACCTGCATCATTGATGGAATATCTTCAAGTGGATTTCACTTCAAGTAATGGCTATTCCGTCAATATAATTTCCTTGATGCAGCGTTCATGTTCAGAGGTCACATGTACATGATTTCCAATTTGGATGCTCTGTCATGGGCTTAAGACTGCATTTAGTGTTGGAAAAAGAACAACGAAAAATAATTTTTAAAGTTTTTATTAAAATAAATAAAATATTGCGTTTATGGGCCTTCAAGCTTTTGACCATGGTTTTTAAAAGCGTACGCTTTACGCTTCGCTTCAGTTTTTTTCAGAAAGACTCTGAAGCGTACCTATGAAGAGTTTTGACTGTGAAGCGTTTAGTCAATGATTTCGACCTACGTCAGAAGCGCAAAATGGTCAAACTTCAAGAAATAATGTTCTAAAAATTAAAAAAGAATGGTGGAATTCAAACCTACCACCTCATGTGTTGTATGTGAATGCTCAACCACTGTTCTACATGGTTATTTAGGATAATATTTTGTTTTATTTTATATTTATAAATATTTTCATACCTATTTATAATATATCAAATTTTATATTTTACGATTCACCGCCAACCATGAAGCGCCGTTTCACGCTTCAACCTACGCAGTGCTTCTCAAAAATAGAAAACGAGACACGCTCCGCTTCACGCTTTCTATACCTTGCTTTTGACCTATAGGCCACTCTACCGGTTTTTTTTCCTGTTGTTTTCTTTGATAAAAATTTTAGTCCCAATGTCCCACATACATAACATATATTAAGAGATTGTATAAACAAGTGTTTCATACCTGTTTTGGGGTAAACATTGATTCTGCTGTTTTTTGTAAATTTGGGTGTGTTGATGAGAATGCACTGCACGGGAGTACTTTTAGATTCGAGAGATCAATCTGTAAGACTCTGGCCTAAACCAAGAAATGGCCGTTCTAGATTCAATTCGGTCACAAAGTGAAGGAGAAGGGTTGATCTTAGGGAGGGAAGCGAAGAAGGTGTTTGAGATCAGAATGTTGAATTATGAAGGTGTGGTTGTTTTATGACTTGTATCAGAGTATGGTTTCTGGATACTTGTGTTTATAACACTTGTGTGTTTTTGAAATAGGTTGAAAACCTATTTATATATAAGTCATTGAGCGCACCCTGATCTCATAGGAAATGGAGGAAGTTAAGTAACGGAGAAGTGGAGTTGTGCGGAAGGTGGTGATCATCGTGTTTCCGTTATGAGGGAAGACTGGTCACACTTTCACCCACTACTCTCATTACTGTTAACCGTCTGTCTTTCCTGACACTTTCTCGTAATGGGCGTGTTGCACGCCGCACGCTGTAAACTTCCAAACCAATACCCCAGTGAGCATCCCCCAGTTTGTGACATGTTTGATGTCTCGAGTGAATGGGTCAAGTCGTGAGACTTGCCGCTAAAATCAGCACATAGTGCTTTTAGGTTAAATAATAAGTTATTTGTGAAATCAATATTTGTATAACATCACTTATAATCAATGTATATAAAGCATCGCTTTCAAACAAGTAGCTGAAAAGTAATCGATGTGTAGAAAACATCGTTGTTTTAGAGCTCGTTCAAGTTACTCGCGAGTTGAACGTCTTAGAAAAGGGAGCGTGACCGGATACCTTTGAGCGATCGCTTGGGATCCCTACGGGTAAGCTACTGCTTGGTCGATCGCTCTCTGTGGGAGAGGGGTGGCTGGTGATCACAATGCTACCCTGCTGGCCTCCTGAAAACAAATCTATACCATCCAACTAGGCTAGCAAAGTTAGATGGATGAGATGATTTGCGGCAGTTGCATAGTGCCGTAGATGTAATTTTAGGGTTTAGGAGCCGTGCGGCCAATCCTCTTTTGGGCGATTAATTCAAAGCATTAAGCGCTAGTTTGAGTAGGCCGGTCGGCCATGTGTAAAGGTGGGTCGACGGTGATCACGTTGACACCTTCGGGGCCGCCTGAAATTGAATCTAAACCTCTCAATTTGGCCGGCGAAGATGGACGGTTGTGATCAATTTGCGACATTAGTGTGCTGCCGCAACACAACTTAGGGTTTTCAACACATTGCCTACTTTGGGCCAACGATTGAATGCGCTCTTGGCTTGCTATGAACAAGTTGATCGACCAAGGACGGAGTTGGGCCGCCGGTGAACACGCCAGTACCCTTTTGATCATTCGAAAGAGGATCTAGGCCGTCCAACTAGGCTAGCTAAGTTGGGCTGTCGTGATGTCTTCGAGATCGTTTTGGTCGGTCTTAGCTCGTTTGAGCTATTTTTCAATAGCGCGATCACCCATGTTAGGGTTAGCGTTCAAAGGTGTAGCGGACGAGCTAAAGGAATTTCGACCGGTCGGGATGTTAGTGGGACCACCGGTGTTTATCATGACGATCACCTAGTTTCGCTAGGAGTAGGCTAGGCCTGTTGAATTATATGGCCAAATCGTGTGGCCGTGATCATTTTTAAGACTGAAATGGATAGTCTAGATTTTCCTTAAGGAATTTAAACGCGTTCGATCACGCTAACTTTTAATTAAAAAGTGTGTAAACACGCTGATCTCTTTGTTAGAGAGTGGTGTAGCCTACATGAGTGTTTTCATGCAGGTCTCAATATTGACATTTCGGGAGATTTATGATACTCCGCTGCGAGTGAACATTAATCGTCATGTCATGCCAATATCGAGAGTTCGGCTGGGAACATAGCATAGGAAAATACCAGGCAGGCTCCGGCATTAGTGACTAATGCAGCTAGGAGCTTAAACACTCATTAGGCTCTATACTAGTGAACAATTCATCTAGGAGCTTGAGTTTCAATATAATATGAAGAGAGACATAGGCACTCATCAGATTTTGATACATTCTCCAAATTCCCTGTGGAATATAGATATATCAAGGTCTACTACTTCTGATGCCGGGCAGGTAGACAGACTTTTACAGTTTTAGCCCTAAGCTAAAAACTACCATCAACATTAAGTCCCCTACTTAGCACGTAACAGTGACATTGTTGCGGGGTAAGCACTAAATGGTGACAGACGAAAAATAAAATTGAGAAGACGAAGCAGGTAGATATTACCAGGGAAATCCAAATCGACCTTCGGCAGTGGGATCACGCGGCCAGTGGCTTTCGTAGTAGCGTGTTGCTAGCTCAGCTATGGGTATGAGTGCGGTGCGCCCAGCCATCTATTCCCGTTCATGGAGCAAGAAGGAATCCTTCTTCTCTTCAAACTCTGGAAACTCTGTTCATATGAAAGGGGTATCGACCCTTTTCTGTTTTGTGTTGCTCGTCCGGCTTCGAGCTTTCGTCTGCAGCGGCCGACTCCTCTTCGTCACTGTCAGCAGCTCGATCACAAGCGTGCTAATCGTCAGCGGCAAGGTAAGTTCATCTTGTCTTCACATTTTAGCTGTGGGTGTAATATCCATGAGCAGTTGACCAAACTTGGACATTTAGCTCAGTGTGAATGACTTTCTTTGTTAGCGGTGGTAGAGCGAGCGTCAACGGCAACAAAGTAATCCCAAATAGTTATAATCAGCAACAAGGTGAGCCAGGAGAACTCAAGGTAGGTGTTGTTTTCTCTTTTGCGCATGTAGCCACCCAACAATACCATCGATCTTCTCTAGAATGTGTAATAAGGTTCTGACTCCAGAAGAATGAGTATTTAACCTCTCCAGTGGATTTCAAAGTTTACCAAACTCCATTGCACTCCTGGGGTGGATGGATGAAATATATGTTCCACAATGATCATGTCAGGGCTAATCTTGGAGAGTGTAGCTGCGTTGTTGATCCGTCCTCGACTTTAAGTTATTTGGTGCCTGGACTGCTGAGTCGCAATTAAAATGTTCTTTAAACTCCTGAGAATTGACTGGCACAAAATTGTATTTATTCTGACTCTTTAGATCATAGGCATATTCTTTCCTTTCTGATTGCGATGATGATATGCTTGGAAGGCTTGTATGGGCAAGATCTTCCGGAGCCGTTGAGTGAACTAGATGAGATGAGAGGCATTCCGTTGCTGACGTGCTGCTATCAAGTCTTCAAGGAATTCGTTCTAAGCGACATCCTTTGAATCATCTTCTGAATCTTGGATTGTTGTATGAAATGGAATGTGATGAGCAGTCCCCAGTTACACTTTTGTTTGGTTACTAGAGTTGTACTTTTTGAGCCAGCTTAGGAATACAATGCGTTCTTGCAAGGAGTTGTAGATGCGTGCTAGATCCGATGGCATGGCCGGATATGTGAAAATATCTCTGCGGCGTACCTTTGGAGTCTTCGATGCACGTGTATGACTTTATGTTTAGAAATTCCTACGGTTCGTAAAGCTTTGACAGTGATGATACTGATATCACCAATAACCTAGTTGAGGGACGTGAAGGCATCCCTCACTGGCAGTCTCCATGTGTAATTATTCTGAGAATATTTTCTCCAGAAAGATGTACTTCCATTGTATTTGCTGGTAAGGTGGTTGACGAATTGATGAAGGCGACAATCTTTTGGATTCATCACTTGTTGATCAGAGTCGTGTTTGATAGATCTGTATTGTATCCAAACTTTTGGAAGCTCATGCAACCCTTCCATAGGAAATTGGAAATCTAGAAACACCGATTTTGATTTTGTCGGCGATGTGGCAGAAATGATGCAGTTGGTCTGTTTGGCTTGCTGAGGCGTTGAGGCGGCTTCGGCCTCTGAAGAGGACATTGAAGCGGCTTTGGGAGAGAATGGTGAAGCGACTTCTGGAGAGAGCGTTGAAGCAGCTTCTGGAGAGAGCATTGAAGCGGCTTCCAGAGAGAGAGAGCGTTGAAGCGGCTTCGGGAGAGAGCGTTGAATCGGCTTCTGATGAGTGCCAAATAGTGCATATTTATACACCTTTTTATTGGCATTTTACTCATCTTTTGCGCTTAGAAATCAGATATTATCCCAGATTCTGTGTTTTCTTTGTTTTCAAGAATAAATATTTGTATTAATTAATTTTGTGTTTTTAGGTAGTAAATAAAGCTCGGAGAATCTGAGGAGCCAAAAGAGCGAAGAATTGGAGTCGAGCATCCATGGAGCAGAAAGCCAAAGCCCACGCGCGAACAAGTAGCAACTCATCTTCAAGACATGGGCTTGAGCTAGAGCTACCCACGACCCGGATCCGAACCCGCTCATCCCGAGCCGTTAAGATCTTCACTCGCCACATCCAACGGTCGCTCCTCCCTACACATCGTTCTTTGATGCACTCGCCCAACAGCAAATCGCCTCATTTCTCCCTCGCCCGTTCAGATCTCTCCCGCAAGATCCTACGCTCGCTGCGCCTTCCTCATCGAGCTTTGATGTAACCGCTTCACAGCATAGCCCCTATATAAACCCCAAAGCCTAACCCTAAACTCATTTCTTCTCCTTCACCCCGACAGAGAGCAGAGCTCTGCAAAACCCATCTCCCGACCAAACTCCACAGACAACCACACCACCTCCATCACCACTAGCATCTGCAACAACACCAACAACCACCCCTAGTTTTAGTTATCTCTCGCCTAGCCTCTCTCATAACCCTAGAGGCTATGTAAGAGATAAATGAAACTAGGGTTTCACGCTGAGAGGAAGGAAACATCAAATCAAAGCTTCACAAGCAGAGAGAGAGCTCGATTCAGAGGCTATCAGAGTATGGGTTTGTTTTATTTTTCAAATTAAAAAGAAATTAGGGTTTGGTATTTTGAGGGAACTGCATGTATAAATGGAAGTGAGGATTGTGCGAAAAACCTCATGCCTGGGCTAGCCAGTGCTTCAATTAGGTTTAATTTGTAGTTTATTTGTTACCTTGATGTTTTAATTACTTTGGCTAGGGTTGAGATGAAACCCTAGCTTATCACTGTGTTTTTTTTTCATGAACTGTTCTTGAGTGCTTAACTATTTTCAAGATAGGATTTAATCTCAGCATGTCACACTTTGCTCTCACAGTGTATACCAATGCCATGGATGCACTTTGTAGTTAGAATAACTCGTGAAGATGATGCTACAACCCAAGCTTAATGAAATTATTATGATCCTCAGATTATTTGTACTCTAATTAGACAGGTAATACTTTGGAAATATACTTTAGTTGTGATTAACCTGTCAAGCGGAGAAACACTTTAGGTTTAAGGCAGACTTGACACCTCGCCTTTATCTAGCATAAGAATAAGAATAATGTCATGAGTTGAAAACATAGTATAGGTTAGTGGTGGAAATCGAAGACCCTAGCACCCATTTATATCTCTATTTGTAATTCAGTTTCATTTTCATTGTCACATTTCCATCCAGCCGTATCGGCACAAACCCATTGTGTTACTTTGTCACTCACTTGAATTCAGTTGAAGAAGCAAGCCTTAGATCATACATAGCACACCCATTTCTCTGTGGGATCGACCCGTACTTGCCGCGTCTCCGATAGACGCCGTGCACTTGCGGTATTACAAGTAGGCTAAATTATAAACACCTTCCGAGGCCTACCAAGTTTTTGGCGCCGCTGCCGGGGACTTGGCGTGTGCTGAGTCAATCAATTGCTGCCTTTACTGAGTTCATTTCATCCCTGTACATTCTCACTTTACATTTTTGCTTTTAACTCTTGATTAGTATAACTTAGTTTAAATTTTTGTAATCTGCATCCGTAACTAGCTGTAACTTGTTATAGTTCAACATCTTTGCATCTCTTGCATCTCATCTGTAGCGGTAGCTGGTAGCTCTCATCTTAGTTAATTGATCTCACTTGCATTAGCTTGCACTCATGAAAACTGCACCCTTGTTTTAAAGCAATTTGCATTTACACTCTGTAGTTTTTAGTTTTCATCTGAGGTTGGTATAATCCATTGGTCATTATAACCTGTAGCTTCTTGTCACTCGTAACTCTCATTCCCTGTCAGTCCAATAAGCACAACAATTGTTGTCTTTCCCCTGTGTCAGCACTATTATCCTGTGGCTCATTTCTTGGAACTGAGATTGCTCTGTTGAGATTGACAGGTACGTGTGCTGCTGAGCTGCTGAGTAAGGCCAAGGAACCTGAGTTCACAAGCCCTGAGCAAACTGCAACTCAGGTAAGTGGCTTCTTGGTAGTCAATTTGTAAGCATGATAGCTGAGTGTGTTTGAGAACCCTGTTAGCTGAACCATGTTAGCTCAGTATGTTTAAGTGATCTGTGCTTCTTTGTCCTGAGAACCCTTGGCCTTGATAAAGCTTGTGTTCAACTCCAGCCCCTGCTGCTGTGAGTTTGAGCCACAACAAGTACAAACATCTACCCTGTCAACCCTGTGCCTTTGCATTTCTTGTGCTGTTAAGCCTGCAAGTCTGTGTAATGCCCTGTTGTGTGTTCTGTGACCATAGTGCCATCCTCAGCTCCATCCCCTGAAGTGTGAGCTTGAGCAACAACCCAGGTCTTGTTTGTCTTGCTCTGTGCTGTGCTGTGTAATCTGTGCATGAAATTGCTGAGATTTGTTGCTTGTGAGCCATCACTTTGTTGAACCAAGTGTTGTTAAACCCTGAGCATAACCTGTAAAGTAGTGACCTCAAGCCCCTGTAGCTGTGAGGTTACACTTAGGTAGCCAGGCTAGGTGAAAACCAAGAGCATTAACTACCTTGTTGTTTGCCTTTGCATCTGAATATCATACATGTGATATCATAGCATCTGAATGAATATTGAGCAACTTGTGTAAACATTATCACCTGCCCTGCACCCTTGAGCATGCTCTACTAGTTTTGTTGAATAAACTTGTCACTGAACCTTTTGGGCCTGAATTTGACAACCTTGTTGATCCAAGTATTGACAGACCCCTTGCATACCCTAATCACTTGCTAGGCCATCTGACCTGCAATTTCTGTGCTGTTGCTTGCCTGCAATGTGCTCTGCCAGTGTAGTTTTTGAGACTCAGTGTCTCCCTGTGTTGATTTTTATAATCTACCCTGTGCATAGGCTGCTCAGTGTTCTTACACAATTGCTGCTTTACCTGTGCTGAGTCTAAATTGATTTACACACAAATCTGTGCATAAGCTCTTCTGTGCAACTCTGCACTTGCAACCAACTGGGTTGCTAATTTGCCATCTGCACAAGCTTGCTGAGTTGTGCTGAGATTTGCACTTAGACTTGTGCAACTGCCAAGCTAAGCTTAACAACTGAAGCCCAACCACCGGGCCTGCACTCTGCACAACCGGAGCCCATAATCATAGCTGGGCTGATTGACCCCAAGGCTGGGCTCTGCACAAACTAAGGCTCACATAAGCTTGTTCTCACTGGGCTCTGCACATAAGCTGAAGCCCAACCTCTAGGCTTTGCACACAAACCTGGGCTGTTAAACCAGCCAAATTGCTGGGCCGCTTCTACCTAAGCTGGGCTCTGCTGCTGGGCTTAAACTAAACTAAGCCCACATATAGCTGGGCTATGCAGCAAAAACTAGGCCCACATCACATCATCTGGGCTGTGCAATTTCACTGTGCACTGGGCTGTTTTCAACCGAAGCCCATCCACTAGACTCACCTGAACTAGGCTGTACAAAGCCAACCTTCAGCCCACATAAGTCTTTCAGCTGGGTTGTGCACAAAACCGAGCCCAATCTGGGTTGTGCAGCCAAACTGGGCCAGATCATCTAGGCTAGAGCTCACATCTGTTGGGCTCTGCAACACAACTGGGCTGTGCAGTTTCACAAATCCTGGGCTTCAAACAACAAATCCCAAACAAACCAAAGCTCACTAAAACCAAATTGAGCCCACTGCAACCTGGGCTTCCCACATAAACCAAAGCTCCCAACAAAACCAAATGAAACCCATTTAAACCAAACAAAACCCACATAAACCAAACTAGACTTTGAGTTCAATTTGAGTTGATAAATCATGTCAGGATTTTGGTCTGCATCTAGGGATGGAAACAAATCCCTTAGAGAGCGTGCTTACGGGCACGCTTCACAGGATGAACTCCCCACATACCATAGTGATTTTAGGGAATTTTATGAGCCTTCTCAGGGCCCTGACCTCACATACCCTAATCACTATGAGCACATGCATCATCCACCACAGGTTGAAAATGAACACTTTCCTCATACCCAGTCATCACTTCTAGATCAATTAGAAGCTCAAGTTTCTGCTTTAGAAAGGCAATTTGTCAAATCTAATTCCTCTAGGCAATATGAAATTTATGCATGTACCTTATGTGGTGGCTTAGACCACCCTGCTGAGTACTGTTATATTTTGCATGATTTTAGGCAGTCTAGGGAAAACCATGATTATCCAATGTACGAAGTGTCTAGAAGTGACCATGCTTTGCAACTATTGGGACCATAATCAACCTGCACACATGCATCATTCACCACAGTGGGGAGATGAACAATTTTATACTCCCCCAACTCCTAGTTTGCAATCAATAATGGAAACACTCATGGAGCAAAATGCTAGGCTTGAAATGAATGCAATGCATGACCATCCATATAGCAACATGTCTGAATTTCCCTTCTCTAGTGAACCTCATGCACAACCATACAGTGATTATCCATATGAGGAATGCATACCCACTAGTGAAGACTCTCCTTAAATAGAACAACTCACTATGATTCTTCAAAGGAACCTGATTGAGTTACAAAATGATAGGATTGAAAATAGTGTTTCTAGTCTTGCTCATACAACTAACACTGAATATGAACCTAATCCAGAGGTAGATGAGTACACTAAAAATACTACATTTTTGAATGGAGAGATGAATTCTTGCTATGATGATGATGATGATGAATATGAAGAGCATGTGTATTTTGAAAATGTAGTAGAATCTTTAGGTTCAGAGACGTTAGGCGTCTCTTCTGTGAACCCTATGAATGATACTTCTTCTAATATTCATACATGTGATATTAACTATGAGCTTAGTTTTGTGAAATTCTTAAGTGAATGTGAGCATGCTTCACAACTTGTTTGTGACTTAGGAAAGGATGAATCTTCTGTTGACACTAATGTTCTTTTGGATCATGATATTATTGTTGTGTCGATTCCCTTCCCATGTCACAATATGTTGCCTCCTCTCGATGAATTTGACATGGAAATTGATGAATTGTCCTGTGAAAATGAACATGATTTACCCTTTTCGACTTTAGGAAAGTGTGTGATGGTGCAAATGATTTTATACATGAAAATAACTTGGATGTACCTAACCTCTCTCTTGAGTCACAAATTGAAACTCCTTCACCCAACCTAGGTGTAGTTTGTCACAAAATTGCAAAACCAACTTTTTTAAAAATGCCTAACTTAGGCCTAGAGCTTTGTGCTTCCCAAGTCCTCTTGGACTATTTTGCATCAAAGTATAACACTCTTAAGGAGCCACAGTTGGAATGTGTATGTCTGCCTGTAATTAGCAAAACTCATTTCGAGTTAGACCTTTTGCATGATGTACCTTTAAAATTGCAAGATTTTGTTCTCACAAACACACTGTTCACAAGTTTAGGTTTGGGGGAAACTCCTTCATATCTGAGTCTTACTTGCACTCTCATGTTATATCTGTGTAAGGCTGTTGATGTTTGTATATATTTTCTATTGGGTTGATCCTCAACTCTTTAGATTGTTAGTTTATGGTGAATTTTCATTGTATATATCCAGTAGGACTTGTTAAATTTTTCTTTTCTTGAATCGGTTGAGTCTTCTTGTACATATTTTGTGCTAATCCGATATGATCTCCGTTGAGAATGTTGGATTCTAGCCTTGACTAACGAAGCTCAACCTTGCTCCTGCCGACATCCGGTAATCTCTTCCCTTTTCTCTTATCAGCATAGTTCTCTCGGTATGTGACTGTTTAAATTTTTTCTATATGTAGACACATTGAGGACAATGTTTGATTTAGTTTTGGGGGTGCATTTGCATTTAGAGTTTTTAGTCTTTTATTTTACCTTTTTTTTTCAAAAAAAAAAAAAAAAAAAAAAAAAAAAAAAAAAACCATTTCAAAACTTTTTTTGTAAAAACCTCCAACTTTTAGAGATTTTAGAGTCACTAGCATGCTTTTAGCTAATGTTTACATAGAGAATTTTTTCTGACCGAAATAACAAAAGTTAGAAGTACCGGGGAACACAATCGGGTTCCTTAGTTGATTAGAGCGTTAAAGTTGGATTTAACCATACCGGAGAGCGAATTAGGTGTTGTTAGATATTCGGTAGTAGAATTGTGATCACCCATAGTGGAGACTACCCATTTTACATCAAGTGAGGCACCAACCTTCAATTTTTGCAACTTTCTAGAAAAGTCATGTTAGAGTGTGTGTCACCTTACGTAAATTCCGGGTAGGAATGGTGAGCTACCCAACTTCGCACCAATTTCAAAGACTAATTTTGATCTCTTGAGTGCTAGTTTTTGTCAATCATGAGGGTGACGTCTAAAGATGAAAACTCCTTCTAAATATCGATTTGCAGTTAGCATCACTCTCTCTCTCAATCAGCAAGACCCATAGAAACACATCATCGTCAACAAACGGAGCAGCATCAGAATATTGAAAGAAAAATTGATATAGTCCAAGGTTTATGTGCAACAAAGAAAAGAAAATAGGATGAGAATTAATAAAATTTATAAAATCAAGACAATACAAGTTGTGGAAAAATTGAGTGATAAAGTCCTTTGTCCATGGAGTTAGTTGTTTCATTATTTGTATTTTTATTTTCACTTATTGTTAAAAAAAAAA
The DNA here is from genome assembly GCA_023531295.1 of Papaver armeniacum. Classification (NCBI taxonomy): domain Eukaryota; kingdom Viridiplantae; phylum Streptophyta; class Magnoliopsida; order Ranunculales; family Papaveraceae; genus Papaver; species Papaver armeniacum. The sequence goes on along the minus strand of JAJJWW010000235.1, from coordinate 413,046 downwards.
AAATAAAAAAAAATAAAAAAAAAAATAAAAAAAAAATATATTGTCGTTTATTTTTGCTACCACCATGGTAAAGAAGAGTTCAAAAAGAAAAATCCAAACAACAAGGAATTTGAGTAGAAAAGTTAAAAATTGTCAAGTTTTGTGAAGTTTAGAAGTTCGTCATCAACATTTGAAGACCGAAGATTGAAGACGTTTCTATGGTTCTTATGAGAGAGTGATATTAATTGCCGATCGGGTGAGAAGTGAGTGAGTACTCCCACCCCTTGCTAATGGTTGATTTCCTTTCTTAGAGATCATCAGAAAAAGATTCTTTTTGTCCACACCTCTGTGGAGTCTCCAGATTTTATTTCGGAAGGTTATCCTTCTTACCTACAACGTGTGCAGGATTTCTCTCTTTATTCCTGCCTGCACACATGAGAGACTAAAAAAGCGATATTTTTAAGTGCAATTATCATAAAACCCTAATGGTGAGGCAGAAGTCGAGGCTTATGATCACAATCGAATCCGAATTCTTTCATATGGTATGGTTACTTCTCGCTCAGCACTTAAGGATGAGAATGCGTTCTTTGGTGGTTCTAACTTCCTGTTACTAGCATGCAGAAACTCTATGTCCTCATAGCTCCTTGGATGCTTGAGACTCTTTTACACTCTGAAGTTGGAGAAGGTTTTGTGGGTACACCTCTGGTAAACCCTCACGAGACTACAACTCGTCCACTTGGGACACCTAGGGGTTTAAAGGCTTAGTGCATACGCTAAATGCATTCGAGAGACCTACGACAGTGGTATAGTTAGGATTTCTTCATTTCTGTTTCACTTGAGGACAAGTAAAATTCAGGTTTGGGGGTATTTGATGAGTGCCAAATAGTGCATATTTATACACCTTTTTATTGGCATTTTACTCATCTTTTGCGCTTAGAAATCAGATATTATCCCAGTTCTCGTGTTTTCTTTGTTTTCAAGAATAAATATTTGTATTAATTAATTTTGTGTTTTTAGGTAGTAAATAAAGCTCGGAGAATCGAGGAGCCAAAAGAGCGAAGAATTGGAGTCGAGCATCCATGGAGCAGAAAAGCCAAAGCCCACGCGCGAACAAGTAGCAACTCATCTTCAAGACATGGGCTTGAGCTAGAGCTACCCACGACCCGGATCCGAACCCGCTCATCCCGAGCCGTTAAGATCTTCACTCGCCACATCCAACGGTCGCTCCTCCCTACACATCGTTCTTTGATGCACTCGCTGATAGACACATTTTTTGTGTCTGAATTGTCCTCAGTGTTGGTATTGTTGGAACTCGATTTTTGTACTAATATTGTGTTTTTATGTATTTTTAGGTATTTTTGGAAAATTCGGCTCGAAAAGTTGCTCGGAACACCCCCGGAGGACATTTGATATTCGGACTCCCACTTTGGATAAGGGGTAACCCAATTACTAAGGGGCATCCAATTGATATTCGCACCCCTAGCTGTTGGATAAGGGGTGACCTTCTTCTCCATTTCAAAAACGGAAATTGGCGGGAAAACTTGTTTCCTTCACAGGCAGTTTTTGGTCGGAATTTTGAGTGAGTTTTAGTGAGACTCAATGGCTGAGATTGATAGGTATACCCTGTTAGAGCATAACAGGGTTGGTATGGGTCGATTAGTGACCTAAATTTGGCTAGATAACTCGCTAGAAGAAAGCAGAGAAGCACGGGTTTGCATGGGTCACTGTGAGCTTTGAGACGTGCACTGCTCGTGTTTGGAGTGTGTGTGTTGTTGCCAGACGAGTGTAGAAGGTATATTAGGAAGAAATAACAGCTGCAGGCGCGTGAAGAGCTAAAACAGGGAAGAAAATATCCCCGAAAATATTTTTTTCATCACCGAGTAATGGGAGGATTTCTGGGATTAATGATGAGTTATTCTTGCTCCAAAAAGGCTATAAATAGGTGCTGGGAGGTCATAGAACGATTACGGAGAGTTTGGGAGGTTTTAGAACGCGAGAAAAGCAAAAAAATCGAAGTTGCAGACTGCCATTTTCTGCTGCTGCTTCTCTGAAGAACACGAAGAACGGACCAGCATAAGCAGTCGTTCTTCTACAGCGTCTGCGACACATAGACGTGGGTCGTAATACGGAGTGGGGCAGACTTACAAGACAGAAGCACTTATTCTCTATCGTAGTTTGTAACAGTGTTTGCAACATCTATAACTGTTGCAAACCCGATTTTCATCATTTCTCTTTTTGTGCATCATTTGTAAACCATTTTTGAGCAATAATAATGAATTTTGAGCGCGTTTCCAACATGATGAGCTAGAACCCATCACTGGGACGACGGAGGAAGACGAACTTCATACATGGGTAATTTTAATTAATTCTTTTCATGACTTTTGCACTGATTAAAAATTGAATTATGATTTGATTAAATTAGTTATTATTTTATTAGATGGGTCATGCTTGCTTAAATGTTTGATATCCCATGCTTACGATTTATAACTAATATTTTGAGAATCAACTTTGGCAAAAATAAGAGTCCATGTTTTTATTTGTTGAGCTATAATTGTTATAAGAATTAATATTTGAACCTTTTGTTATGAGTTTGGCGGAATCCGAATCCCGATAACTCTCTCCGTCTTGTGACATAAATTGTATATATTCTGTATTTTTATTATTTTTCTTTATTAAATCCTAAGATCGATTTCATCAAGTCCGAGTGAACGACAACCTTACTACCACTTTCTACAACATTATTGAGTCACACCAATTTTTGGCGCCGCCGACGCGGACTTGTGTATAGATTTGTTTTTAGGTTTTATTTTTTTTATTTTTTTTGTTCCTTTTTACGCGTTTTGGTATTTTCTATTTGCTTTCAGATTGGGTGCGAAGCTTATGAGAAAGAAAAAGTTTTGAAAAGTAAAGCGAAGCCAAAGAAGGAAAGAAGAGAGAAAATCCAAAGGAGTAAAGAAGAAAAATTTTGTATATAGTGTAATTAATTTTTTTTTTTATTTATTTTTAGAAACTGTAATTAGGTAATTATTTTTGTAATTTTTATTTTTATTTTATTTATTTTTATTTTTATTTTTATTTGGACTTCTTAATTTTGGACTTTATTTTTGGACTTTTGGACATTTTTTTTAAAACCCTAAGGAAGGGTTATTTAAATATAAACTGCACAGGGAAGGACGACGATTACGATATCGTCTCGGCCCCTCGGGTTCGTACATGACATAGGAGTCGTGGCCCGAGTCGACTTCAACGGTTCATCCCCCGTCTGGAACGGGAGGTAAGAATTCTAAACACTCGCGAATCCCCTGTCAGCGGGTTTACTGGATGATTTCGTGTGCATATATGTTGAGGTATTGAAAACGGCTGCTTTAAATTCCTAGTAAAGGGCAAGGACTGGCCATACAAGATAAGGGTTCGGATTTCATCACCGTTCTCTTCTTGCCCGCCTTAGGAAAACGAAACCAAACACGAACCTAAGCCTAAAATTTTGACTAGAACGAGACCTATAGGGTAACGAGCTTAATAGGAAAGTCGTTCGAAAAATATTGGTTACTCTTTTGAGCATACTTAGAAGTTCATGATGGTTTTACGTGAGTTGAATGCGTGATCGCGCCGCCTTGTAATGCGGTGAGGCCTTGGGTATCAAAGCTCCACGCAGCTTCCCTCGCCTCTATTCAACTTACTTAAACTCGGATTGATTCCAGAGGGGTTTGCTCAGATTGTAACGAATTCCCTTTCGAAGGATTAGAAGCTGGTCTAGAAAGCAATCTAAGTGGAGCCATCATGCTTTTTGTTTGCTAGAAATCAGTAGGTTTGTTTGTGGTCGAGTCAGCCTTGTTTGTGTTTGTGTAGAATTCCCTTGCAGTTAGGATGTCAAACTGGTATAGCCAATACAACGAATATCCAACTGAACAATATGGACATTACTCTTTTTATGACCATAGTGTGAATAGTGGTTGGGAACGCCAATCTTTTGAAGGATATGGGTCATACCATGGTGAGCCCAATTACTATCCACACGTGCATCAGTCTTACGAGCAAAACGATCCTCCAATTTCTTTAGAAGAGTCTCTCAAGAGTTTCAATGAGTCAACACAGAAGTTTCACTTATTTATGAAAGAGACTTATAATATTCCGCTTCCAGAAGAGTCCGTAGAGCAGTCAACTAAGATTTCTCTAGAAGATTCCCTCAAGCAATTTACTGAGAGTACAAATAGGATTGTGGAAAAATTTGCTCAAGATAGTCTTAAATTCCAATATAGTGTTCCCAATACCACCCTTGAAAATAAGGACAGTTATTTACATAATCAAGATGACGAGGATAAAATTGGTAACACTACTTCTCTAGATGAGGTTCAACCATTTTCATATTATTATAATGATGATTATGATGAGGATAGTGTTGATGAAGAATTTGAAATCAGTAGGCATAATGATCAGGATTTTGTTACTCCAATTGAGCTTAATGATGATAATATTTCTAGTTCAAATCCAAATAATTTTAATAATTATTCACCTATTCAAAAGGATGAGGATTTGACTAGAGATACCCCCGTTTTAGACAATGTAGTATTTCCTTTTGATTACGAAGCCAATGATGGTTTAGAGGAACGAGTATATTTTGAGTCTAGCGATTTAGAAACAATAGACTTAGAAAAAGAAAATGAACTCGTAGAGATGAGTGAGGATGTACCTGATTTAGAAGAATCAATTGACCATTTTCAGGAATCAGATGACCTTGAAATTAGGGAAGTTGTGACTAGTCTTTCTAGAGACACTGAAAACTCTAAGTTTGGGGGTGATTATCATTCTCCATGTGCTTTAACTCTTAGAAAAGTCCCTAACTTGGGACTTGACATATGTGCCTCAACCATTTTAAAAGATTATCTTCATACACTTTTTCCTGAACCTAGTTGTGTCCATAAAGAAGTTCAGTTGTTAAGAACCCATCCTATGGTTGATGTGGTTAACCCAGGCTATGATACCACGATTGATTTTGTTTTCCCACCAAATATTTTTCGACCAATTGTGGGAACGTATAAGTTTCAGATGTGTCAATTATTAAGTTTTGAGGCCAAACCTAATTATTTTAGGAGATTAGGGTCGACACATTTGCTTAAGGAAGACCACCAATCTTATTGTGGTCAGCTGTGTAAGTCAAAACTGATTGACTTAGAGGATCCTCGATTATTCAGGTTATTGTTATGTGCTTCTAAGTTCTTAACTGAGTATTTCCAGACTCTACAACCTGATCTTAAGAATCCTTCTTTTAAGGAAACGCAACCCATGAAAATTTGTTATCTAGACCCTTTTATAGAGCCTGAACCCGAACCACAACTAGATGTAGTTGTCTTAAACAAAAAGATAGATAAGGGTGTGTTGGATATCTTCCTGGTCTGTTGCAGTCTCCTCTTCTTGTGGTTAGCACTTTTTGATCCAGATGACCCATGATTATTCCTTTCTTCGCTATATGATTCTTCGAGGTGACTAATCCTTTCCAATGTCCGGCTCAAGACTTTAAACTTAGCACTTCTTGGGAGGTAACCCATGCTCTTGCAACACGGTAATATCTTTCCTTAACTCTTTTACTTCAAATGGTAACAGTTTCTCCTTGTTCATGCTTTTAATTTTATCTTTAGAACATTGAGGACAATGTTAGATTTAAGTTTGGGGGTATGGGAGAAACTTTTTAGTTGCAATAAATAAACTCCGAGCCTAGAAATTTATGTTTATTAAGGTCGGCACTAACCAATCTAAGTGGATGGAAGCATTTTGGTTGTAGGAGTTGAGGAACCAATCTGAATAGATGGCAACATCTAAAGAGTCTATTCATAAAAGCACAGAGCTCAGGTGTTAGAAATAACATGATAGTTTCACCATATCTCGTTGAGTCCTTTTCACTTCTATTTTTATTTTGTTTTGTTCTTGAAATTATGTTTCTCTAAGTGATTATGTGGGGCCCACGAATCAAGTTGTTACCAATGCTAGGGTGAATTAGTGTGATTGAGATACACAAAAAAAAAAAAATAAATAAATAAATGAAAAAATAGTGAAAAAAAAAAAAGAAAAAAAAAAAGAAAAAAAAAAGAAAAAAAAAAAAAAGAAAAATTGAGACCAGACCATCTGACCAACCGGAATAAATTCAATAAAGTCGACCACTGGAACCCTTGTATATGCCAGTTGTGTTGACCTAGAGTTAGGATTATCGACCACCGGTTCCCTTGTATATGCCAGTGTGTTGATATTAGTCAGACTAGTATCTCAGTCCATTAGGATAGGTTCATTTTGGCGGAGGCCTTCGACGAGATATGGGAAACACCATTCACTTAGTAAACATCAAAACCATCTATGTTTTTCTCTATATCCATCTTCTTGATCTATCCATGTGATTAGTTTTGACTCCGGGTATTGATGTCCATAGTGCGACTATCTGAGTAGAGCTCTGTCACTTTATATGAATTTTAGTATGCTTGGGTGCAAACTCGTGTACAACAATTGGAATTTCGCATCAGGGTACTTCCTCCTGTAGTCAATAAGTATGCCAACCAAGGAGATTCTTTAGTGCCTTCCAAGGTTCTGTGTAGATAGCTAGGGTCTGGAGTAAAGGTTTTGTGGGTACACCTCTGGTAAACCCTCCGGAGACAACACTCCGCCTCTAGGGCCACCTAGGGGTTCAAATGATTTTTATTTTCTAGAATAAATTTGCTCGAGGACTAGCAAATAATAAGTTTGGGGGTATTTGATAGACACATTTTTTGTGTCTGAATTGTCCTCAGTGCTGGTATTGTTGGAACTCGATTTTTGTACTAATATTGTGTTTTTATGTATTTTTGGAAAATTCGGCTCGAAAAGTTGCTCGGAACACCCCCGGAGGACATTTGATATTCGGACTCCCACTTTGGATAAGGGGTAACCCAATTACTAAGGGGCACCCAATTGATATTCGCACCCCCAGCTGTTGGATAAGGGGTGACCTTCTTCTCCATTTCAAAAACGGAAATTGGCGGGAAAACTTGTTTCCTTCACAGGCAGTTTTTGGTCGGAATTTTGAGTGAGTTTTAGTGAGACTCAATGGCTGAGATTGATAGGTATACCCTGTTAGAGCATAACAGGGTTGGTATGGGTCGATTAGTGACCTAAATTTGGCTAGATAACTCGCTAGAAGAAAGCAGAGAAGCACGGGTTTGCATGGGTCATTGTGAGCTTTGAGACGTGCACTGCTCGTGTTTGGAGTGTGTGTGTTGTTGCCAGACGAGTGTAGAAGATATATTAGGAAGAAATAACAGCTGCAGGCGCGTGAAGAGCTAAAACAGGGAAGAAAATATCCTGAAAATATTTTTTCATCACCGAGTAATGGGAGGATTTAAAGGATTAATGATGAGTTATTCTTGCTCCAAAAAGGCTATAAATAGGTCTTTGGGAGGTCATAGAACGATTACGGAGAGTTTGGGAGGTTTTAGAACGCGAGAAAAGCAAAAAAAATCGAAGTTGCGCAGACTGCCATTTTCTGCTGCTTGCTTCTCGAAGAACACGAAGAACGGACCAAAGATAAGCAATCGTTCTTCTACGGCGTCTGCGACACATAGACGTGGGTCGTAATACGGAGTGGGGCAGACTTACAAGACAAAGCACTTATTCTCTATCGTAGTTTGTAACAATGTTTGCAACATCTATAACTGATGCAAACCCGATTTTCATCATTTCTCTTTTTGTGCATCATTTGTAAACCATTTTTGAGCAATAATAATGAATTTTGAGCGCGTTTCCAACATGATGAGCTAGAACCCATCATTCTGGGACGACGGAGGAAGACGAACTTCATACATGGGTAATTTTAATTAATTCTTTTCATGACTTTTGCACTTGATTAAAAATTGAATTATGATTTGATTAAATTAGTTATTATTTTATTAGATGGGTCATGCTTGCTTAAATGTTTGATGTCCCATGCTTACGATTTATAACTAATATTTTGAGAATCAACTTTGGAAAAAATAAGAGTCCATGTTTTTATTTGTTGAGCTATAATTGTTATAAGAATTAATATTTGAACCTTTTGTTATGAGTTTGGCGGAATCCTGAATCCCAGTAACTCTCTCCGTCTTGTGACATAAATTGTATATATTCTGTATTTTTATTATTTTTCTTTATTAAATCCTAAGATCGATTTCATCAAGTCCGAGTGAACGACAACCTTACTACCACTTTCTACAACATTATTGAGTCACACCACTCGCCCAACAGCAAATCGCCTCAGTTCTCCCTCGCCCGTTCAGATCTCTCCCGCAAGATCCTACGCTCGCTGCGCCTTCCTCATCGAGCTTTGATGTAACCGCTTCACAGCATAGCCCCTATATAAACCCCAAAGCCTAACCCTAAACTCATTTCTTCTCCCTCACCCCGACAGAGAGCAGAGCTCTGCAAAACCCATCTCCCGACCAAACTCCATAGACAACCACACCACCTCCATCACCACTAGCATCTGCAACAACACCAACAACCACCCCTAGTTTTAGTTATCTCTCGCCTAGCCTCTCTCATAACCCTAGAGGCTATGTAAGAGATAAATGAAACTAGGGTTTCACGACAGAGGAAGGAAACATCAAATCAAAGCTTCACAAGCAGAGGAGAGCTCGATTCAGAGGCTATCAGAGTATGGGTTTGTTTTATTTTTCAAATTAAAAAGAAATTAGGGTTTGGTATTTTGAGGGAACTGCATGTATAAATAGAAGTGAGGATTGTGCGAAAAACCTCATGCCTGGGCTAGCCAGTGCTTCAATTAGGTTTAATTTGTAGTTTATTTGTTACCTTGATGTTTTAATTACTTTGGCTAGGGTTGAGATGAAACCCTAGCTTATCACTGTGTTTTTTTTTCATGAACTGTTCTTGAGTGCTTAACTATTTTCAAGATAGGATTTAATCTCAGCATGTCACACTTTGCTCTCACAGTGTATACCAATGCCATGGATGCACTGTAGTTAGAATAACTCTGTGAAGATGATGCTACAACCCAAGCTTAATGAAATTATTATGATCCTCAGATTATTTGTACTCTAATTAGACAGGTAATACTTTGGAAATATACTTTAGTTGTGATTAACTTTGTCAAGCGGAGAAACACTTTAGGTTTAAGGCAGACTTGACACCTCGCCTTTATCTAGCATAAGAATAAGAATAATGTCATGAGTTGAAAACATAGTATAGGTTAGTGGTGGAAATCGAAGACCCTAGCACCCATTTATATCTCTATTTGTAATTCAGTTTCATTTTCATTGTCACATTTCCATCCAGCCGTATCGGCACAAACCCATTGTGTTACTTTGTCACTCACTTGAATTCAGTTGAAGAAGCAAGCCTTAGATCATACATAGCACACCCATTTCTCTGTGGGATCGACCCGTACTTGCCGCGTCTCCGATAGACGCCGTGCACTTGCGGTATTACAAGTAGGCTAAATTATAAACACCTTCCGAGGCCTACCAGCTTCTGGAGAGAGCGTTGAAGCGGTTTCCAGAGAGAAAATGTTGAAGCGGCTTCGGGAGAGAGCGTTGAAGCGGCTTCTGGAGAGAGCGTTGAAGTGGCTTCTGGAGAGAGCGTTGAAGCGGCTTCAGGAGAGAACTCCAGTGAGGGCGCCCTTAACCCTTGATTTCGAAAAATGAGTTTTTCTCATTCTTCTAAGGCGATACAATATGGCAGATGGGAAGACGGAACACAAATAGTGCTGGTCGGCAAGTCGTGTTTTCTCATCATGGGAAAGAATATCATTTCTACTGTAACATCTCAACGCATGCAACGCTGGCAACGATGATTCGAAATAGGGGAAATAACAATAATGGTTAAGGATTCGACCAACCTTCAGTTTGATTTTCCCTTGCAAATTACATGCTTCTTGATTGACCGTCTCTCTTGTGTTGAAGAGGTCCTTGAATGACAACGAAGGAATTTCATGTCGACCCTCAGTCCCCAAGTGTGGTTTACGTGGCTCTATCCTGTATGGTCGATGGGTTGACCATGATGAGGGTATCACCCTCTTGCATCCATGCTGATGACTATGTACAAAACAGGTTGGCTGGAGCTTGGATGGCTACGATCATGATCCTTGATAGGGCCGAGTGATGACTACAATCACAAATCTTGGCAGTGACGAGTGGTGGCTATGGCCATGGATCTTTAAAGTGACGAGTGGTGGCTACGGCCATGGATCTTGAAAGGAATGAGAGACAGCTACGAGCACGAACCTTGGTCGGCCACGACCGTGAATATTGACGGGCTTTGATAAATCACGTATGTGAGTTTACTCTCCCTTCTTTATTTTTGGTGAAGCAGATCCTCCTTGATTCCCTGTGTGCGGAAACTCTCCTATTATTGCTTGCATAAATGCTCCATCATGCTCTGTACGATTTTGTGGACGAAGTCCCTAGAAATCATGCAATTCCTGACCGGAAGAGGATCTATGTGCACTCCTTCAGTGCCTAATTTAATTTCTCCTGCATCCTCCTTCTCCTTGGAATTTGTTGCAGTCACTAGTTGGGTGATTGATGAACCCATGGTAATGGCAATATTTAGTATTTGCAATTTCTCTCTCTGTTGATGGATGTCTGAGAAGAGGTAGCTTGATAGCATCATCTTGAATCCATGCTTCTAGGAGTTAGATTACCTTAAGTTTGAAGAGACTCTTCTGGTTGTTGAACATGAGTCTTAGTCACGAATTTTCGAGGTTGAGCTGTCTGTTGTGCTGGTGCCGCACGTTTGGGTTGTTGTTCTGCAACTGGAGGTTTTCTTTTTCTTTCTACACTCACCACGCTTACAGAGGGTTGAGTGTTGTATTGTTTGTTGATGAGACGTCTGTTTCCTCGAGTCTCGCATGTACCTTCATTCCTGGCGGGACTGATTCCTTTTAGCAAGGCTGGTGCTGTTATAGCCAACCGTTTAACAGCTTCATGAAGTTCAGAGAATGTTTGGAAGCGCAGGTTCTCCAGTAAAGCGCGATAGACAGGTACCATGCCATTAATGCACAACTCCAACAATTGATGTTCAGTCACATTTGGATCATAGTGCTTGAATCTAATTGACTATGCTGTTTGGTGCAATGTTGTTGTACCAGGTGTACACCTAGTATCGTCATAAAGGGAGAACTGGGGAGAATAATATCCTCTTGGAAGGAGAATTCTTTGCACATCAGGAGGATAAGGAGGTTGATGCTGGTGCATGTCCGCCGGGTTTTCTTTGCCTCGATTTTGAAGAAGTCGTTCCATATCCTCACGTATGATGAAATTGGATTGCTGATTCTTTTCCAATGGGCGCTCAGGAGCAACGCGAGCCTTTTCATCTATAAAGGTGCACCCTGCTGAAGTATTTGCGCTAGGGGTGTTAAAAGTATTCCTTGTCAGCTCTATCTGGGTTGGCATGACTCTTGCGGTAGCCGCTCCGTTAGTGTCCTGAGGAGAGTAAGTACCTCTTTCTGAGTCATAGCCACGTCTGTTTGAGCCTTGGCGAGAACTTCTTGTCTTTCCATCACATCAACAATGGTAATAGGGTATTGGCTTCCTCTGGTTCCTCCAGCCTCTCGTTCTGATGGAGGAGTGGCAGTAGTTCTGGTAACAATTGGGAGCATTCGCTTGAAGAAACGTTGGGAGTGGCGGCAGCGGCTCTGGCTCTAGTGATTGGAGGTGTCACGCCTAAGGGAATGTTTCCTGCGCCGCTAGTGTTGGTGGTTGAGGATGTAGTACCACGAGACACGTTGATCATGCTGGTAGGCGGTACATTGGTGTCACCGGCAGGAACGCTAGCACCAGGGGTGTTGTCAGCGCCAGTAACATCGGGATTTTTCGCTGATCCAGATCTAAGATCCACCATCTTGAATTTGAGAAAATTGAAATGAAATTGAAAATTTATCTTGCAACCGAGAGATTAATCTCCCACTGTGGTCGCCAGTTGTTTTGGGGTAAAAACTGATTCTCTGCTGTTGGTAAATTTGGGTGTGTTGATGAGAAACGAATTCAAACCCTAAACAAATGCACTTCACGAGAGTACTTTTAGATTCGAGAGATCAGCCTGTAAGACTCTGGCCTAAACCAAGAAATGGCCGTTCCAGATTCAATTCAGTCACAAACTGAAGGAGAATGGTTGATCTTAGGGAGGGAAGCGAAGAAGGTGTTTGAGATCATAATGTTAAATTATGAAGGTGTGGCTGTTTTATGACTTGTATCATAGTATGGTTTCTAGATACTTGTGTTTATAACTGTTGATGGTGGATTTTCGTTTAAGGTTAAAATTGTAAAATCCGGAAAAAATTATGCGCTGACATCTTGTAAAAGATAAAGACATTAATAAGTGTTGGATACTCCCTCACTTAATTCACCAAGAATGGAGCATGTGGTAACAATCCCATTCTGTGAATACATGAAATTCCTCCAGGTTGGAGCATGTGGCAACAATCCCATCCTGTGAATTTCTAATCAGCCTTGTATTTCCAGTACTCATTATCAGTGTGGCATGACGACTGAGTGTTACTCTGTAAGAGTAACACGAACCTCCAAGCACTATAATGAAACCATGTACGAAATACCCGTACAGGCTGACTCTCGGTGTGTTATACTAGCCCGATTGAGCCCCTCTCGGTGTGTTATACTAGCCCGATTGAGCATCCGGATTGGCCGTATCGGTCCGGATATGATCGCAGTCATCCAACTCCATAAGCATGATTGGATGACCCAGATCAATTCCATCACCCCCAAGCAGGTATGGAATATCCACTGCCGAACCAATGCGGAACCCGCACGGTCGGCCATTGGCCTAGCTTGCCAAAAAACGTTCATACCAAGCATTATGGACGGAAAACCCTAAATTAGGGTTTGCGGCATATTACATGTGTCGCAAAATAGCCTCAACCATCCATCTTCGCAGGTATAGATGGAGGGTGTAGATGTAGATTCAAAGGGCCCAGAGCATGTCAACACGATCACCGTGGGCCCGCCTACACACTTGACCAATCGGTCAAGACCAACCATGTTTGGTCGTGACAAAATCGTCGCCCAAACAAGAGAAGACGCACGGCTTTGAAACCCAAAATTAGGGTTTTGAGCATCACGAGCGTCCATCTTCTCCGGCATGAATGGAGGGTCCAAGATTAGATTAAGCAGGTCCGGTCATACCAGCATGACCACCGTGGACCCATCTATTCCCTAACCCAATCGGCCAAGGCATATCATGCCTGGCTAATCCAAAACGCACGCTCAAACTAGCGTGGTCACACCTCCCAAACCGCAAACTGATCTCGACCACTCAACTTCGCCGGACGATTTGGATGGCTCAGATCACGTTTTCATGGGATATTCAAGTATAGGCGTGGACATCAGCCTACCACCTTCACACCAGGCCAATCGGCCAAGACCGACCAAGATTGGTCGTCTTGGAACGTGCGCCTGAAGAGGGCGTGACGTGCGGCCCTTGCGGCACTAGTTTTTTTGTCGCAAATCGATCTCGACCACTCGATTTCACCTGATGAATTAAGTGACCCAGATCATACTTTCATGAGGTAATGGGGTATAGGCGCCTACACCATCATGCCATCTACACGCATGTATGGTCGGTTAGGCCAAAGTTGTATCCCATGCTTGGTTTCGACCAAGCTGAAGAGTGATGCCCGCGCACCTCTTCAAAACCCTAACTTCATCAACGGTCGCAGATGGGTGTCTCAAAGATCATCTCATCCGTCCAACTTCATCGACTTGGTTATACAGCCCACAGTCAGGAGTTAATTGGTGAGTAAGGTGTCATTACTCATCACTTTACCACACCATGATTCAGTACCTGAATAAAATACACACGATACTTCACAAGTATCGACTTCCTGAATAACACAGTTATTCAATTCAGCATTACATGCTACCTATCGTGGATCCACGATCCACACATTCCAGACATCAATCATGTCACAAACTGGGGGATACATACTGGGGTATTGGTCTGGCGGTTTACGGCGTGCAGCGTGCAACGCGCCATCACAAGAACGTGTTAGGAAGTCATGGACGGTTAGAGATGAACAGGGAGAAGTGGGCAAGGCTGGTCGTGTATCACCAACGCACAACTCCACTACTCCATCACTCCACTTCCTCCACTTCCCACGAGAGACGTGAATAAGACTCAATGACTTGTATAAATAGGTTCTCCGCCCTATTTCCAAACAACAGAGAGAAAAAACAACAAGAAAACACCCGAGCTCCGCTTACACCAACCGTAAGCTTGTTCATTTTCCTGTTGCAAGTCATAAGCAAGTCCACACCTTCACAATCTCAACACCTTCTTCGCTTTCCTCCCTAAGATCAACCCCGTCTCCTTCACTTTGTGACCGAAACAAGTCTGGAACGGCCATTTCTTGGTTTAGGCCGGACTTGCACAGATTGATCTCTCGAATCTACAAGCACTCACCGCGCAGTGCATTTGTTTAAGGTTTAAATTCATTCCTCATCCACACCACAAATTACCAAATTCTGCAGTAGTAGTTTTCACCCATAAACAATTGGCGACCACAGTGGGAGGTTGATCTCTCGGTTGTAAAATCAATCTCTTCAATACCATTCAATCAATTCTGAGATGGTTGGTCTTAGGACCGCTTCGACAGTCTTAAATCCTGATGGCTCCTCCAACGGAGATACCCCCCTCCTAACGGTGTATCCGACGGCATAATCAGAAGACTTCCAACATTAAGCGAACTAGCACGGGTACAGGAGATTCACACGAAGAACATGGAGATAATCAAAGAAGCGGTAAACGGCATACTTGATCTCCTCATCAAGATGACGTCAGAAATGAGCATTCCGGATATTTCTACACCGGGGACTAATTCCCCTCAGATCAACAGTTTTACTACGAACCAGAGACCAGTGGATCAGGAAGCGGCATCTCTAGTAGAAAGCTTGTGTGAACTCTTGCACCTCTCTAGGAATCAACGGGCAGAGACGTTTGCTGCAATTAATAAAATAGCTCTGGATATACACCTGACTCCTTCTCGTCCAGAAGTCCTAGCTGCATCGGAAATATCTGTAAACAATGTCACATTTACGGAAAACGACATGATGGCAGAGGAGGGTCACAACCGGGCCCTACATGTTACCGCACACATCAAGGGTTCGGAGTTCAGAAGGGCCCTCGTCGACACAGGAGCATCTTCGAATGTAATTACTCTCAAGGCTCTCAAGACAGCCAAGGTTATCCTATGCGAGATTGTACGACAGCCCACCACGATGACGGACTTCGAAGGAAATCAGACTTGCACATACGGGTATGTCAATCTGAACTTATCAGTAGGACCCGTTCAATCAAGAGCAAAGTTTGAGGTCATAGAAAAAGAGCCAGACTACCATATGATACTGGGGAGACCATGGCTTCACGACAACAAGGTCATTCCCTCGACGTATCACCAGTGCCTGAAGACCATGCTAAACGAGAAAGTCATCCGCATTCCTGCATCATTGTCTCCGTATGCACCAATATGCGGAGTGGAGCTGTTCGAGCCAAAAGGTACCACACAGGGAGGATCAGACAAAGTCCTGTGCACCCCACTACCCACGTGGGCTTCAATCAAGGAAGGAGACCGACTTACACCACTGGAGGCCAAACACCACAGCACACGTTCTGTAACGAGGCGTCCATCTCTATCCGGTGAGACTTCAACTCATGCTCACACCAAAAGGGGACGCACTTTCGAGGTGAAACGTGATCAGAAGGGGAGAACAATATACCGGCGCCGCTGTTAGCAATTAGTAGGAGAGACTGGAACCAAGCCTCTCTGCCCAATTGAATGCTGCAAGAATGATGAAACACAAGATGAGGTACCGTACGCCCGCAAAGCAACTACAAGATGGAACCAATTCCACAACCGACGAGCTCGAGACTCATAACATCGGGAATGAAGAATCTCCCAGGCCGGTCTCTATCAGTTCGACTCTGTCCACAGACGAACGTACGAGTCTTGTTCAACTACTCAAGGAGTACCAAGATGTGTTCGCCTGGACATACGAGGAAATGCCTGGTCTGGATGAAAAATTGGCCACCCATCACTTACATGTCATACCTGGATCCAAGCCAATCAAGCAATCTCCAAGGCAATTCAGACATGAAGTAGAGGAACAAATTAAGAACGAAATTCAGAAGCTGCTAGCTGCTGGCTTCATCAGGCCTATTCATCATCCAACCTGGTTAGCCAATGTGGTCCCAGTAAAGAAGAAAAACGGACAGATCCGGTGCTTCGTAGATTTCAGAGACTTGAACAAGTGCTGCCCCAAGGACGACTTTCCTCTACCTAACATCGACATGTTAGTAGACGCCACCAGCGGACACGGCATGTTCTCCTTCATGGATGGTTACAATGGATACAATCGATAAGGATGTATGAGCACGATGCGAGTAAGACAGCTTTCCTAACCCCTCTTGGCAATTTTTACTATATTGTTATGCCATTCGGTTTAAAGAACGCCGGCGCAACGTACCAACGTGCTATGACGGCAATATTCCACGACATGATGCATAAACAAGTAGAAGACTATGTAGATGATATCGTGGTCTGATAGGTGTAGAATACACCTAATTTACTATCTAGTAGTTTATGCTTTCTTTGCTATTTTTCTTGTAAATTATGTATTTTACGCTTGTTTTGAGTTTTATAGCTACTATGGAGTCGCACGGAGGAAAAGAAGAAGAAATCACCCAATTTGAGCCAAAAGGGCAAAAAGGTCATTTTACTGTGCGATTGATATATGGAGCCCAGTTGAGGTTAAGGGGCATCTCTATTTTGGAGGATTGTTAAATGACAACCCGACCAATGTTAAGGGGCTACCAGCTGGGTACCCCTTATCTGCTTTACCTGAGTGGTTCTATCCACTTACACTTCTTACAACAAAATTGAAATCCAGAGAAGTTATTTCTTCTCATTAATTTTTCACACTTGAACTGAAATTGAGAAAGACAGCGGCTGCTGTTACTACATCGAGAGAGAGAGATGATGCTGAGATGAAAAGGGTTCTGTGTTGATGAATCAGAGGGTAGCAATTGAGATGAGGGTTAAGAAGATGATGGTCATATCGAGGAGGAGTTAACTGAGATGGATGAGAGAAGATTGAGAAATTGAAGATTGTACTGACTCGAATTGAGATGGGTTTGAATCTTATGGATCTGAATAGAGTTAATTGAAGAAATTTGATGCTGTTGTTGAGTATAATATGAAGAAATTTGAGACGGGTTTTCTTCTGATTCAGAGTTAGGGTTTCTTTGGGGTTTGTTCCAGCTCTTATCTGTCCAAGAGGTGGATGATTGTGGTAGAACAGGAGTAGTTCAGTGAGGGTTTGTGGTTGAAGTTGCTGCTGATGCTCAAGGTTACAGAATGAGGTATGGATTTGAAGATCTGAAGTCTGGTGATTACAGGGAAGTATGAGTGTGTGAAGGAGGTATGGTGGTGGTTAAGAAGGTCAAATAAATGATGATTTTGGGGTTCTCAACAATACGATTCAATTGAGTTTGTGGCCACGACAAACTACGGCCGAGCTAATGAGCTTTGTGATTGCAGCTGTGACTAATCTTTGGTTGTATGCAGTGATGGCTTGAAGGCTTGAGGTTATAATGGAATGGGTTTGCAAGTGCAGGTTGATGGCTTGTTTGAGCTGCAATTTGGAGGTGTCGCGACTGGGGTGGTGCGAGTTGAGTTGTGCAGGGAATTGCAGGGTTGTGAGGCTACAGACTGGTGCTTGGTATTGTTGTTTATGTGCAAGCGCAATGGATTACAGGCTTGAGGTTGTGTTGGCTACTGCTGGGCTGAATTAGGAATTTACTGGTCTTTGCCGTGATGCAGCTGGCAGTGAGGTTGAACTCAGTCATGTGAGAATGGTTGTGTGGATTTGAGTGACAGATGGGTTTCTCTCTATTTGATGCTGTGATTCAGCTGAAATGGAGTGGTTGCAACTCAGGAGGTGCTGCTAGGTGAAATTCTTTGGAGCTAATCTTTGCAGTTGAGCCGAACCGAGCTATATGTCGACTACGAGTTGAAGGCGTAGCATTTGTAGTGCGGGGTATGGAAGAGCAAATGTTAGTGTCATGGCGAGTGGAGCTGGATGAATTGCCGGTCAGAGCTGTAGGTTTGTGATGCTGTTGAGGTTCTGGTGGAGTTGTTGGTAGAAGCTGGTGTTGGCTTAGGATGAATTGCAGGTGGAGCTGCTATTGGAAGCTCACTGAGATGATGTTGCTGCAGTTTTAAATGGAGAAGGAAACTGGTGGTATTGTTATGGAGCCGTGAAAATGACAGTGAAGCTGTGTGACAGTGCCATGGCAGGATATGGGATAGAAGAAGGCAGGGTCATCATGGCTGGCAATGCAGCTATGATGCACAAGGATGGTGCTGCAACAAGTTTGGCCTGTGCAAAGTGGCCTGGCTAGGACCAGTCAGCCGACTCAGCAACTGACTCGGTTCTGACTCAGTGACTTAGACTTTGACCCGGTCAACAGTTAACGACCGTTACTCAACCGTTATATATAACAGAATCTAAACGGAATATTCCATGGACGGCGACGACTTTCAGGTGACCGACGGCGACGTTTTCCGGCCAAATTCCGGCCACAATCCCAGTTTTCCGGCGAGCCAAAAATTCCAGAATTTTCTATGGACTTCTCTCATGGGTGTGAAGACTTGGGCTAGGAATTGGATGGAGAATTGGACTCAAATTTGGAAAGAGAAGATGAAGAGTTGAGAAAAGTTTAGATTTGGAAATTGAATTGCAAAAGGAAAAGGATTCTACCCCTTTGCCCGTTTTTCGCTCCAAATAGACGTTTTCTCCTTCTTTTGCTCCCATAGACTCCATTGCACCTATAAACTCAAAACAAGCGTAAAATACATAATTTACAAGAAAAATAGCAAAGAAAGCATAAACTACTAGATAGTAAATTAGGTGTATTCTACACCTATCAAATTCCCCCACACTTAGACTTTGCTAGTCCTCGAGCAAATCAAACTAAAAACTCACAACTTCAAAGCGTTCAAGCGTCCCAAGCATCAAAAAGTTATGAGGACATAGAGTTTCGCATGCTAGTAATAAGAAGTTAGAAATACTAAAGAACATATTCTCGTTCTTAATTGTTGAGTGAGAAATAACCACACCATAATGAGAGAATGCGTGTTTGAGAAACGATCAATAAGCATTTCGCCTCGACTTCTGCCTCACCAAAAAGGATTTTATGATAATTGCACTCAAAAAGACAGCTTTTTTATGGTTCTCACATGTGTGCAGGTAGGAATGAAGAGAGAATTCCTGCGACACGTTGAATGGTGGGAAGGATAACTTCCGAAATTTTGAAAAACCCACATCTTTTAATATTTTGAAAAACCATTTTTCTGACGATCTCTACGAAAGGAAATCAACCATATTACCGAGGATGAGATTACTTACTCACCTTCACATCCGATCGCCAATTATGATAACACCACTCTCACGGCATCCAATAGAAACGTCTTCCACTCCTCGTCTTCTTCGGTTTCAACTATTGATGATAAACCCTCGAATTTCATAAATCCTTGACAATTTATAACTCTTTACCTTGAAATCCTTGTCGCTTGAAACTTCCTTATAAATTTTCCTTCCCCACGGCTCATTAAATAAAAATAAGAACAAATATTTCTCTTGTTTTTCTCTTTTTTTTTTTTTTTTTTTTTTGAAAACAAGAGAAATTAAATACAAAATAAACCATGGCCGTGGAAGAAGTATTTTACCGCTTGATTCTTCACAACTTGTATCGTCTTGAAATCATAAACTTCAAAAATTTTCACCTTTTACTTTTCTTCGCTTTCATGAATAAGTCTTCATACTTGGATATAAAATTACCTCATTGTATTGTAAGTCTTCAACATATATCTAAAAATCCGCTCTTTGTATGTTGCTTTACTTATATTTGAAATTTGCTCTTTTTCTCGTTCCGTTGCTCGTAAACCTTAAACTTTTCCAACTTTCCTTGTAAATTTTGATGTCGCTCCTTGTTGATGATGAATGTGTTTCTATGGATCCGTTGTTGTCGATAGAGAGAATGGTGCTAACTGCAAATCGAACTACAAGAAGGAAGCTTTCATCTATGGACGTCACCCTCATGATTGACAAAATTAGCACTCAAGAGATCAAAGAGTAGTGCTTCTATTGGTGGGAGGTTGGGTAGCTCACCATTCTACCCGGAATTAACGTACGGTGACACACACTCAAAAGAAGCTCTTTAGTAAATAGAAAATTTCTGGTCGGTGCCTCACATGATATGAATACGGGTAGTCTCCACTAATGATTGATCAGCAACTCTAATAACGCACTTCTCCCTGCACCAAATTCGCATCACCGGCATGATTAAATCCATTATTTAACACTCTAACAAGCAAGAAATCCGAATGTAGTTCTCTAACATTTCCAAGTTCAATTATGTTGGTCAAAATCTCTATGTAAACATACCTAGAAGTATGCTAGTGACTCTAAAATCTCTAAAAGTTGGAGTTTTCAAGAAAAAACTTATTTTTTTTTTTTAAAAAACTTTTTTAATTTTTTTTTTGTAATTTTTGTTTTAAAAACATGCTTAACCACTCCCCCACACTTAAACCTTACATTGTCCTCAATGTAATTGAATCCTCCTAGTAAAGTCAAGGTGGGAAATTTTAACATGATAAGAAACAAGAAAAAGAAATAACAAAAAGCAAAAAGATAAGAAATACAAAACCTATGGGTTGCCTCCCATTAAGCGCTTGTTTTAAAGTCGACGGCCCGACTTGGCTCTTGTAAGATTCATTCCCCATATACTAACAATCTGAAAATTTGAGGATCCACCCATAATACCTGTTTTGAAAACAATAACTCCATACAAATATTAGCACAAGAAAACAATAGTGAAATTATCGCTCGATAGAAATTTCCCCCACACTTATTCTCGTCCACACTCGGAAGTGTATAAAGAGCATAGAATTTGGGAACTTCCATGTATTCCTCTTGGCAAACCTGCATAGTGTTAGCATCAAGTGTTTCCAATGGTGGATATTTAGAAACAAAATCATCCAAAAATACTTTCGAAGCACATACATTCAAACCAATAAGAGGTAAAGGAGAAGAATCAATATGCAAAGGGTTAGACAAACCTTTCACAATTTCTTGTATTATAGAATCCTCTTCATCCTTAAAAAATTCAAGTGAATTACTTACCTCTTGTATATCGTGGTCCTCTATTAAACCTTGCAACCATTCTTCGTCGTTTTCTACCTTAACCAAAGTCTCGGCATCATTAAAATCATTCGCAAGTTCAATTGGGTCTTCCACAAAATCAATGAATGTGGTTTCATCCTCTAGCATCATCTCTTCAACATTCTCATCATCGGAATCGGGCCATTCACTAAAATGATTCTCATCGGTATAGATTGTAAGATCTTCATGTGCGGGTGTTACACCGTTTACAACAATAGGTAAGTCACACCCAATCTCCTCCTTTTGAATAGGTGAAGGATCGTTATTATGATCCGGAGTTGGAATAACTTCCTCATTGTCGGAACATTCATACACTTCCGCGGACTCCCATCTTTCCCTAAGAAATTTTTGCCAAGCAATAAATGCATCTTCCTCAAGCTCTTCCTTTTGAATAGGTGATTGATCATTATTAAGATCAAGGCTCGAGTAATCTACACTAGCGTCATCAAAAGTCTCCAAAGGTTTGTCCTTTTCAACACAATCATCTTCACTTTCAGACTCACCATAATAAGAATCTTCATCGGTTTCATAACCTTTATCCCGACGTCGTTTAAGTTCCATATGAATAGTCCTACTAATTTCTGCGACAAGCTCTTCCGAGTCTCCATCATCTTCCAATTTGTATAATTTACGTGCAAGTTTCCTGACGTTCACACGCTTACCACCGTTGATAGAGTTTCTAGACGACATCTCCTCTTTTGGAAAAAGTGAAGGAAAAACACGATGAAGAGGAGTATATTCCAAATTCTCTGTCTGCACATTACTAGAAAACAAATTGTTAGATGCATAACTATCCTTCCATCCATGTGATTGTCCACTTACATACCCGTCATAAGGTTTTTGATATGTATGAGAATATCCATAAGATTCTGTAGAAAATTTATCATAGCCAAAATATTGGTTTTGATTGTATCCTAAGGATGGTTGGAAGTTGTCATAATGTTGAGGTTGAAAACCGTATTGATTGTTGTAATATGCTTGCTCTTGTCCACCGTACATGGAAAACCTAGCACCTGAAATAAGATTCAAAAACCAAGTTAGATACGGAATAGAATCCAACAAAGCAAGAATAAAGCAAAAAGAAAAATAAAAACAACTAAAATCATCCGCTGCTCCCCGGCAACGGCGCCAAAATTTGATCGGTCGTCAGCCGACACAAATATAATTACACTTTCTTACTACTCAAAATATAAATATAGCAAGGGCAAGAAAGGATCGATCCCACAGAGAGGTCTAGGTTGTCAAATTGTTATGGTTTCCTATATAAAACACCGAGGATTTTCTGATTGTGTAAATAAAAATAAACAAAAAGCAAATAAACAAAGCACGCAAATCAAGAATGTGAAATATTGGATAAAGGTTTCATCTTCAATTGTAAACAAGTTTATGAATATATGAATAGAATTCGTATTTAATCTCTCTATCATCAAAAGCCATAGAATACCTTATTGCAAGGATACTCCGTAAATTTCCAAAGTTATCAACACACACATTAGGGCTGCGTATGTGAAATCTACCTAAAGAATAACCTAACGCCTTGCGCTAATCAAGTTCAATTCCTAGGAGCATTAAGTTTTAGAAATAGGCTAATCAATGCAATTGTAATACATTGCGCAAACAATTCGAACAAAGGTCAATTTCTACATATGATTACGAGGATGTATCACTACAACCTAGAATCATATCATGCTACTCGTATTCAAGGTTATCGCTCGATGAAAACCCTAAAATAGCTATAGATATGGATGTGAGTTCAATTAATTCTAGACTCGACTAAACAAACATTCAATCATATTGCAATACTTCAATCATGCAATTATTATAACCCGTAGAAATCAAACGATAATATTGAGAGAAAACTAATTCATAAAAATCATAACTTGGTTGCAAAATCCAACTACATCTTCAACCAATAATAAAAACTTAGTTACTTGTGTTTTTGGAAATCATCATAGAAAGTTTAGAAGAACCTATCATGTGAAACCCTAGAACAAAGTAGAGAAGAGATAATAATAAAAACGTGGTCCAAAACATTGTAGAAGTCTTCCCTTTTGTAGTCTTTTTCTCCTTCCAAAACTAGGTTTTGTCTTCAAAGTCCAATAGTTGGAAATTCACCCGGCCCACGAGAGAGAGAAACCCGTGTAGAAATTTTGTCCCAAAAACGCTCGCCGGAAAACTGGGATTGTGGCCGGAATTTGGCCGGAAAAGTCGCCGGAAAACTAGCTCAGGTGACCAACAAAGTCAAACCGGTCACCGGTCAACGATTCAAATCGGGTCAAGTCAACGGGTCAACTCGTTCTAGATCACTGAGTTGGATCGGGTCAAAACTGGATTGGATCGGGTCACAACTGAGTCAGGATGACAAAACTGAGTTGGGTCTTAGCTCAGGCCATTGAATTGGCCAGACTCTGCAGCATAATGATTGTGCTTCACCAGCACATTTCCAGCCATAATGGCCTGCACAATTCTCAGCATCAGCTCAAGCCAGCGATCACCATCATTTGCTCCAGTTCATAATCACACAACAACACCAATGCCTTCGCTACCAATTCAGGCAAACCAACAATTCGAGCCATCTCTCAGGCCACACTTGAATCTGTATCACTCCAGTCCTCCCACTGCAATCCATCACCAGCTGGTTCAGCTCTTTCCATTCAATCCCAGCTATAATTCCATCTCAATACCACCAACACATCTCAGGACCAACACTAGCTAACCTCAGCTGCAACCTTCCACTGTGGCTCAAATTGCCACAGTCAACAAATCCGAGGCCCGTTCACGGCAAAGACTGGCTTCCTTGCATTGCACAGCTGCTGACACAGATCACAACAGCTTCATACCAATCTCAGTCACAGACTCACAAACTCCAACTTACTGCATATTGCCTTCTGTAGCTTCCTGAGGCTCCATGTGCAGCTGCAATCTGAGCTCCTTCTCCATCAGCTTGCAACCAGTTTGAGCTCCACTGCAACTTTAGTTCAGGTCAAGCTCACCAGAATTGTAACTGACTCTCATACACAGCACCAGAACCAATTCCATCAGGCCTAATACCAGCTCAATCAATCCATGCTCCGAGCATCAGTTGCCACACAATCAGAGCTGCACCCATACCCGCAACCTGCCTGCACTCAACCTCACCAGCACCTTCAAGTCATAGCTCAAGACTTCAATTCAGCTGCCTCTTTCAACCCCTGCAACTCTTGCAGTCCAGTTCCACCAGCAGAATTACCTGCAATAACAAGTCAAGCCATTACAGTATTCTTCTCCATAAATCCATTTTGTAGCTTACTCAGAACCACTCTCCTTCTCTTCTCAACACATATATACAGCTGCCAAACCACTTCCCAAGATACATTTCCATCATCAGAACCACCACTGAGGCACCATTCATACTTAGGCTTCAATTTCACAGTCCATCTCTATCTTCCTATTCTTCTCAATTGCACTTCTCTGTAACTCCTTCACATGAAACCCACAACACCAACAGTCACAAGCTCCAACCTGCACTTCCCTGTACCTCCACCAACTAACTCGGTTGTTACTTGAATACCATCTGAGTTGCACTTCCTAGCTGCTTCAGTGTCAATTTCTACCACAAACCCTAACTTCTTCCATCACCAATAACATTAGCTAGACAAATTCAGCCACAACCCAATCCAACCTCAGATCCAATCTACTTACTCAAAACAAAACCCATAATCGACCGAACCTCCGAACCCATCTTCTCTTACTCAATCAGAATAAAGAATGTGACAATCTCTCCATTCATCTCTGATTCCTCCTATTCACATCAAAAAGCATCAACAGATTCCACTAAAACAAACCCTAATTCTGATTTAACTCAAATCTGTCTTGCAATTAGCTCAACTCAGATCCAAACTTAAAGTAAAACCCATGTCCATTCTTGTCACCAGAATCATCATCTTCAGCTTAATCTCCCACTGAATATCTGTTTCTTTGAATCCAACCAACTTCTTCATCAATTTCAACGGACTTAACTTCTTCTCCTCGATCTGCCATCACCTGAGCAACATACATCATTCACCAGAAAAGCCCTTGATTTATTCAATCTCCCTAACTCACTGAATCTTCTCTCGATCTGCTGAACACTGGAGCCGCCATAGCCTCTCCTTTCTACACTCTTGATTTCAGGTGTAATGCACAAATAAATGAGAAAGATAGTGTTTTGCCTTTTTAGCTCTGGTAATAATACAAATTCATGTTGGCACCCATAATTCTGATAAAGGCTGCCTTGTATTGTTTGGCCTGTCAGTTTCGCACAACCGACAATCATCCCTCACGCTTTCATGCGCGCGTCAGCTTGCTCCAAATATAGCTCACATGTGAAATAGCCCCTTTGCCCGTTTTTCGCTCCAAATAGACGTTTTCTCCTTCTTTTGCTCCCATAGACTCCATTGCACCTATAAACTCAAAAGCACGCGTAAAGTACATAATTCACAAGAAAAATAGCAAAGAAAGCGTAAACTCTATATAGTAAATACGGTGTATTCTACACCTATCATGGTCAAGTCAAAGGCTCGAGCAGATCACACCAACGTCTTACGTCAAGTATTTGAGAGGTGTCGGAATACAAGTTAAAGATGAATCCTTTGAAATGCGCTTTCGGCGTCTCCTCAGGTAAATTTCTAGGATTCCAAGTGACTGCAGAAGGAATAAAGGTAGACCCGTCCAAGACTCAGGCTATCCTCACAATGCCGCCTCCCCAAACTGTGAAGGAGCTCCAGAGTTTCATGGGCAAGGTGAACTACATTCGACGTTTTATACCTGGTTTAGCCCAACTTACCGCCTCGTTCACCCCCTTATCGAAGAAAGGATCCGACCGTTTGGACCGCAACCCAACAGGAAGCTTTTCGAAAGATCCAACGAATACTATCATCTCCAGCCATCATGAAATCTCCTGTACAAGGGAAGCCGATGTGTCTCTACACTGCCTTCAGTGACACTGCAGTGGGGGATCTACTCGCTCAGGAAGACGATGAGGGAATCGAACGCCCCATATACTATTTCAGCCGAATATTGAGGGACGCTGAACTCAGATACCCCAGAGCGGAAAAGGCGTGTTTAGCCTTGATCCATTCCATTCAGAAGTTTAGGCATTACCTGCTGTCTAACAGGGTGATACTCGTGTCTAAATCCGATCCCGCAAAGTTTTTACTTTCAAAGCCGGTCCTGACTGGAAGGACATGCAAATGGCTTCTCCAAATTTCAGAGCTGGACATAACGTGTGTGTCACCTAGAGCTATCAAGGGTCAAGCAGTTGTAGACTTACTAGCAACATTTCCTGGAGAAGGCACTACGGAACTACATGAAGACCTCCCTGGAGAATTTCCAGATGTCTCTGTTTTGTAGGAAGGAGTGTGGCTCCTGTATTTTGATGGCTCTGCTACCCCCTAGCGATATCTTGGAGGAGCAGGCGTGGTGTTAGTCTCTCCAACCGGAGAAGTATTTTCACATTCCTTCAAATTAGACTTCGAATGCACCAACAACTCAGCAGAATACGAAGCTTTCCTTATAGGGCTTTCAATAGCTAAACAAGCAAGAGTCACGCGTCTGGAGATAAGAGGTGACTCCAAACTACTGGTAAATCAGATGAACGGAGTGTACGCGTTGAAGGAAGCAACACTAGCCCCATACCGGTTAGAAGCACAAAAGTTATTAAACTATTTTGCCGACGCAACCATAATCCATGTTGGTCGCAGCAACAATAAACATGCCGATTGTCTGGCAACATTGGCTTCCAAACTGAAATTCGAAGGAGCGAAAGAAACTCTGAAAGTAAAAAGGAGAACCATAGATTCAACATGGCTGTCACAATACAAAGACACCAGGACTGATGATTGGCGAACTCCGATCATTCAGGAACTCAACAACCCACTCTCTCAAGGAAAGGTCGGTCTCAAAACCCTGCAGAACTTCTTCATGCTTCATGGTATGTTGTACTATCGAAACCCGGATGGTTCTCTGTCAAGATGTCTTGGAGATGACGAATCACAACTGCAGCTAAACCGTGTTCACGATGAAATCTGTGGACAATCATTGGTGGTAACGCTTTACCGGCGACTCCAGCGTCTGGGCTATTACTGGCCGGAGATGGAGACTCAGTCCAGGCTACTTCAGAAGTCCTGCTCAAATTGCCAAGCACCGCCACACCAATCGGAAGTTTTTAGTGTGAACCACGCTGGGGACTGGAGGGAGCCATACATCAACTATCTTCGTGATGGAGCAACTTCCGCCGATCAAAAGGATGCCATCAAGATAAAGCAAAAAGCCAAGCGGTTCGTATACCACGAAGGGATCCTGTACCGCAAGAGTTTCGGAGGTAATCTATTAAGATGCCTGGCTGGGTTAGAAATTCCAATCATCTTGAAGGAAACACACGAAGGGGAACATCAAGGGAAGAGGAAACTGTTCCTCCAGATACACGAGAAATATTACTGGCCGACCATGGAGGATGACGCGGCCGCTTTTGTTCAAAGCTGCCACAATTGTCAAATTCATGGAGACCTTGTTCACGCACCTTCCACCCCCTTGCACTCGATAAGCAGTCCGTGGCCATTCTACAGCTGGGGACTAGACATCATCGGGAAAATCAACCCGCCCTCATCGAAGCAGCACGAGTACGTCATAACTACAACGGAATACTTCACCAAATGGGTAGAATCCATCCCACTGCGAGGAACTACAGGAGCAACCATTGCGGCTTTCATTAAAGAACACATCATTTGTCGTTTCGGTATACCTAAGCATATTATCACCGATAACGGCACTCCCTTCGCCAATAAACAGGTACGAGAGTTACTTGAGAGGTATGGCATTAAACAGGTTTTCTCCACCATCTACTATCCTCAGGGGAATGGACAGGCTGAAAGTACCAACAAGATGCTGATCCGGATCATCAGTCGAACTGTACATGACAATCCTAGAGAATGGCATGACCAGTTACCAATGGCGTTGTGGGCATACCGTACGTCACCTAGAAGATCCATTGGGGTCTCCCCATATTCACTTGTTTACTGAGAGCGTGCACGCAATTCTCCCAAAGAAAATCAAAATCCCATCGGCCAGATTACGGCGATGACCGGGATCCATTGGGACGAGGATGAAGCCTCTAACTCTCGAATAGCGGAGTTAGACACTCTGGATTCCAGGAGAAACAAAGCGGAAGAACGTACTCAGATATACGAGAACAGAATTTCCGGGGCATATAACAAGACCGTGAGACCACATATTTTCAAAGTGGGAGGTTTGGTCCTAAAACGGCCAAGCATATCCAGCAAGACATGTCTGCACCGAAATTCTCACCAAAATGGGAAGGTCCCTACACGGTCACCAAGGCCTACAATACAGGTTACTACAAGATCATTAAGGTGGACGGAGGCAGGCTGGAAGCAGTCATCAATGGAAAGTGGCTCAAGGCATATCATGCCTGACCACTATCCGTCCGTGTCAACAATACGGGCATTTATTTTCATTACATGTTTGAATCATCAATTATATTCGAGAGATGTGTCAATGAAAAACCTCGTTTCACCAATCAAAAACCAATGCGTTTATTTCGCAAAGAAGTTCAAAAAACTCTTGACATAAACATCATTAACAATAAGGGAGTGCAGTTTAGAAGAGGCTGTCTAGAAGATTATAGTTCCTTGAGAGCATCATCTCCAGTCTAGCGTGATATCTTTCAGTTATTTTCTTCAAGTCCCGCATGACCGCTCTACCTTCTCTCGATTCTCGCAGCCGTGAGCCTTCTCCTCTTCCAAAATAGCCTTTGCAGCGGAACAACATTTACAAGGATACCAAACTCGATCAACCTTGATGATATCAAGACGCTGCCGCAACCAGCCCACGTTGAACTCCATGGATTCACGGGTAGATACCATATTCTCCCACTTTTCGAGGCTTGATTCAAGAATGTTGCGGATAGAAATACTCTCCATCTCAAAGAATCATGGGAAGAAGGCGGTTTACCGCGGCGACCAAAGCAGAGGAACAAAGTCGGACCACGTTTCTTCGGTTGCGATATGGCCGTACTTCCTCCATAACTTTGTGTACAAAGGCACAAACTCCTTCCGCACCAGAATCCACCGACATCTCGGTAGGCGGAGGATAAAAATTTCATGCGAACATCGAATGAAAGACCCGCATTTGGATATTCATAAGATGAGATACCCAAGTCGGCGTCTTCGAGGTTCACATGGGTGAATGTGTTTGAATTTGAAGGAAGAGGATTGTTTAAGTCATCATCATCGATAACCGTGACACATGTTCCTAGGGGTATCTCTGCAAGAATGAAGGGATTATTTACTTGATCATTACGACGAACAAGCAATGGTTCGAAAAAGAAAAAGAGACAAACCGGTATGATCTTCTTGACTCGGAGAACACGAGCGAGGGATTGATCATGAAGCTCGATGCAGTCGTGCACGTTTAACGGAAGATCCTGGATGGTATGAAGAAGACGATCCACTTGTTGTTCGACATGATGAGGAAACGGAGTTTACCGGAAAGCCCTATTGAAAAATCGTAAAAATGGTTCAAAACCTCTACACCCGCATATATGCTTTGAGAAAACCCTAAAACGATTACGGCGCCCGATATGCGAGGATTCAACACCGACCAAGTCAGGCTTTCTTTTGAACCCTAATCAAGAATCAGAAGAGCATTTGGATACGAGCAATTCAACCAGCGGTGTGCAAGCACCCACGCCCGGATCCCGTAAAAAGAAGAATCCTATTCCTGACTCAAACACCTAAGGGAGAAAGCCGGTTCATCAAAGGCCTGTGGTCACGCACGTATGAAGGATTGCCCACGGCCAGAATCCCTCCAGGTAGACTTCTTTTATTTTGTCTCCTTACGTTTGTATATGCCACCATCTCATGCCTACCACACAATAGTGTAACCATTATGTGCTAGGCAGGGGACTTAATGTTGATGGTGGATTTTCGTTTAAGGTTAAAATTGTAAAATCCGGAAAAAATTATGCGCTGACATCTTGTAAAAGATAAAGCCATTAATAAGTGTTGGATACTCCCTCACTTAATTCACCAAGAATGGAGCATGTGGCAACAATCCCATTCTGTGAATACATGAAATTCCTCCAGGTTGGAGCATGTGGCAACAATCCCATCCTCGTGAATTTCTAATCAGCCTTGTATTTCCAAAGACTCATTATCAGTGTGGCATGACGACCAAGCACTATAATGAAACCATGTACGAAATACCCGTACAGGCTGACTCTCGGTATGTTATACTAGCCCGATTGAGCCCCTCTCGGTGTGTTATACTAGCCCGATTGAGCATCCGGATTGACCGTATCGGTCCGGATATGATCGCAGATCATCCAACTCCATAAGCATGATTGGATGACCCGGATCAATTCCATCACCCCCAGCGGTATGGAATATCCACTGCCGAACCAATGCGGAACCCGCACGGTCGGCCATTGGCCTAGCTTGCCAAAAACGTTCATACCAAGCATTATGGACGGAAAACCCTAAATCAGGGTTTGCGGCATATTACATGTGTCGCAAAACAGCCTCAACCATCCATCTTCGCAGGTATAGATGGAGGGTGTAGATGTAGATTCAAAGGGCCCAGAGTATGTCAACACGATCACCGTGGGCCCTCCTACACACTTGACCAATCGGTCAAGACCAACCATGTTTGGTCGTGACAAAATCGTCGCCCAAACAAGATAAGACGCACGGCTTTGAAACCCAAAATTAGGGTTTTGAGCATCACGAGCGTCCATCTTCTCCGGCATGAATGGAGGGTCCAAGATTAGATTAAGCAGGTCCTGGTCATACCAAAGATGACCACCGTGGACCCATCTATTCCTTAACCCAATCGTCCAAGGCATATCATGCCTGGCTAATCCAAAACGCACGCTCAAACTAGCGTGGTCACACCTCCCAAACCGCAAACTGATCTCGACCACTCAACTTCGCCGGACGATTTGGATGGCTCAGATCACGTTTTCATGGGATATTCAGGTATAGGCGTGGACATCAGCCTACTACCTTCACACCAGGCCAATCGGCCAAGACCGACCAAGATTGGTCGTCTTGGAACGTGCGCCTGAAGAGGGCGTGACGTGCGGCCCTTGCGGCACTAGTTTTTTGTCGCAAATCGATCTCGACCACTCGATTTCACCGGGATGAATTGAGTGACCCGGATCATACTTTCATGAGGTAATATAGGCGCCTACACCATCATGCCATCTACACGCATGTATGGTCGGTTAGGCCAAAGTTGTATCCCATGCTTGGTTTCGACCAAGCTGAAGAGTGATGCCCGCGCACCTCTTCAAAACCCTAACTTCATCAACGGTCGCAGATGGGTGTCTCAAAGATCATCTCATCCGTCCAACTTCACCAGACTTGGTTATACACTCAGTCGAGTTAATTGGTGAGTAAGGTGTCATTACTCATCACTTTACCACACCATGATGCAAAGACTGCATAAAATACACACGATACTTCACAAGTATCGACTTCCGAATAACACAGTTATTCAATTCAAAGATTACATGCTACCTATCGTGGATCCACGATCCACACATTCCAGATATCAATCATGTCACAAACTGGGGGGATACATACTGGGGTATTGGTCTGGCGGTTTACAGCGTGCAGCGTGCAACGCGCCATCACAAGAACGTGTTAGGAAGTCATGAACGGTTAGAGATGAACAGGAGAAGTGGGCAAGGCTGGTCGTGTATCACCAAAGCACAACTCCACTACTCCATCACTCCACTTCCTCCACTTCCCACGAGAGACGTGAATAAGACTCAATGACTTGTATAAATAGGTTCTCCGCCCTATTTCCAAACAACAGAGAAAAAACAACAAGAAAACACCCAGATCCTGTTTACACCAACCGTAAGCTTGTTCATTTTCCTGTTGCAAGTCATAAGCAAGTCCACACCTTCACAATCTCAACACCTTCTTCGCTTCCCTCCCTAAGATCAACCCCGTCTCCTTCACTTTGTGACCGAAACAAGTCTGGAACGACCATTTCTTGGTTTAGACAGGACTTGCACAGATTGATCTCTCGAATCTACAAGCACTCACCGCGCAGTGTATTTGTTTAAGGTTTAAATTCATTCCTCATCCACACCACAAATTACCAAATTCTGCAGGAGTAGTTTTCACCCATAAACAATAACACTTGTGTGTTTTTGAAATAGGTTGAAAACCTATTTATATATAAGTCATTGAGCGCACCCTGATCTCCTAGGAAGTGGAGGAAGTTAAGTAATGGAGAAGTGGAGTTGTGCGGAAGGTGGTGATCATCGTGTTTCTGTTATGAGGGAAGACTGCTCACACTTTCACCCACTACTCTCATTACTGTACACCGTTCATCTTTCCTGACACTTTCTCGTAATGGGCGCGTTGCACGCCGCACGCTGTAAACCGCCAGACCAATACCCCAGTGAGCATCCCCCACTTTGTGACATGTTTGATGTCTCGAGTGAATGGGTCAAGTCGTGAGACTTGCCGCTAAAATCAGCACATAGTGCTTTTAGGTTAAATAATAAGTTGTGAAATCAATATTTGTATAACATCGCTTATAATCAATGTATATAAAGCATCGCTTTCAAACAAGCAGCTGAAAAGTAATCGATGTGTAGAAAACATAGTTGTTTTAGAGCTAGTTCAAGTTAGTCGCGAGTTGAACGTCTTAGAAAATGGAGTGTGACCGGCTACCTTTGGGCGATCGCTTGGGATCCCTACGGGTAAGCTACTGGTTGGTAGATCGCTCTGTGGGAGAGGGGTGGCCTGTGATCACAATGCTACCCTGCCAGCCTCCTGAAAACAAATCTATACCATTCAAGTAGGCTAGCAAATCTGGATGGACGAGATGATTTGCGGCAGTTGCATAGTGCCGTAGATGTAATTTTAGGGTTTAGGAGCCGTACGACCAACCCTCTTTTGGGCGATCAATTCAAAGCATTGAGCGCTAGTTTGAGCAGGCCGGTCGGTCATGTGTAAAGGTGGGTCGATGGTGATCACGCTGACACCTTCGAGGCCGCCTGAAATTGAATCTAAACCTCTCAATTTGGCCGGCGAAGATGGACGGTTGTGATCAATTTGTGACATTAGTGTGTTGCCGCAACACAACTTAGGGTTTTCAAAATCAGCACGTTCACCCTACTTTGGGCCAACGATTGAATGCGCTCTTGGCTTGCTATGAACAAGTTGATCGACCAAGGACGGAGTTGGGCCGCCGGCGAACACGCCAGTACCCTTTTGATCATTCAAAAGAGGATCTTGGTCGTCCAACTAGGCTAGCTAAGTTGAACGGTCGTGATGTCTTTGAGACCGTTTTGGTCTGTCTTAGCTCGTTTGAGCTATTTTCCAACAACAGGATCACCCATGTTAGGGTTAGCGTTCAAAGGTGTAGCGGACGAGCTAAAGGAATTTCGACTGGTCGGGATGTTAGTGGGCCCACCGGTGTTTATCATGACGATCACCTAGTTCCGCTAGGAGTAGGCTAGGCCTGTTGAATTGTGTGGCCAAATCGTGTGGCCGTGATCATTTTTAATTGTGTGGCCAAATCGTGTGGCCGTGATATGGATAGTCTAGATTTTTTCTTAAGGAATTTAAACGCGTTCGATCGCGCTAACTTTTAATTAAAATGTGTGTAAACACGCTAATCTCTTTGTCAGAGAGTGGTGTAGCCTACGCGAGTGTTTTCATGCAGGTTTCAATATTGACATTTCGGGAGATTCATGCTGCTCCGCTGCGAGTGAACATTAATCGTTATGTCATGCCAATATCGAGAGTTCGGCTGGGAACATAGCATAGGAAAATACCAGGCAGGCTCCGGCATTAGTGATTAATACAGCTATGAGCTTAAACACTCATTAGGCTCTATACTAGTGAACAATTCATCTAGGAGCTTGAGTTTCAATATAATATGAAGAGAGACATAGGCACACATCAGATTCTGATGCATTCTCCAAATTCCCTCCGGAATATAGATATATCAAGGTCTACTGCTTCTGATGTCGGGTCAGGTAAACATACTTTTTACGCTTTTCCCTAAGCTAAAAACCACCATCAACAATACCTAATGAAACATCCAAAGAAAAAGGTTTCTTTATATTTTAGAGAGACACCAAAAGAACATTTTAATCTTTTTGTCTAAAGATTTTGATTCGGGTGTCCAAACTGGCTATAAATGTGTTAGATCAGATACTCTAAACAGGTTTTATATTATACTTTGGTATGAATATAAGACATGGAATTACCCGAACCAAGTAAAATTCACACGCTAGGGCAGTTCCTATGGAATGAACAAACTCAGAGTTTGTTCATTTTGCTCCCATTATGGAATGAACAAACATGAAAAATGGACGTTCAAATCAACAAATCTGTTGATTTGAACATTGAATCAGAACATCCACCGCGCGTCTGTGGTAACGACGCGCGTCATCTCTACTAACGCTGGCGTCATAACGAAAAATGCCTGCGTTTTCCCTACCAACGCGCGTCCACTTCTAGGACGCCAATGTTTTTGGTAATAGCGCCGCGTTCTTTCTAATAGCGCCAATTGCTATTCCCATCCCGACCGTATTGTTCCTTTCCTTTCCCTATAAATTCACTTCGTCTACAAACTTAAACTCACACCTTTCTCAACATTACACAATTTCCATACCGTCTCAACTTTTCTTTTTCTTTTCAAACAAAACTATTCATATCAATTCAATCTCTCAGAAAAATTTCATCTTTAACAAATATGGCATCCTCACAACAACGATCACAACAACAAACACCACAACAAACACCACAACAAACACCACAACAAACACAACAAGAAACACAACAATCACAACAAAGGAACACAAGAATTTGTGGTCCCAAGTATACGATGGATGAAGACGAGTCACTTTGTAGAAATTATGTTTTATATATATTAGATGATATCAATGGTCTTAGTCAAGAAAAAAAAACTTTTTATGGTAAGATTTTACAAAAATTTCGTGAAGAAACCGGTAACATTCATGGTCGTGATGTCGATGGGTTGTGTCATCTTTTTTGCACAATTGCAGGAGCCGTTAGTGAATATGTAGCTATTATCACTCAAATGTGGAACAACAGAAGAAGTGGTGAAAGTGAACTGGATGTGGAACGAAGATGTCGGGAAGAGTGGCAAAGATCCCACAAAGGTTCAAGCTTCCAACATGAAACTTGTTTTACCATTCTGAGGGTGCTTAACAAGTTTAATCCATACTTGATGGAAGGTCATCAAGTTCCTGGAAGATCACCACATGGTCCAATCTCGCAGGATTTTCAGAATGGAGGGCCTGCTTCCTCACCTGATGGAACTCCAGGTAGTTAGGATCAACACAATAGTAATCTAGACGTTAACACCAACTGCAAGAGAATAAGAGGAGGTGGTCAGAAAGCTGCAAATGCAGCGAGCAGCAGAATGAGGTTCAAGCGAGTTCAAATATGCTGATCACAAGGCAATGGAGATGCAAATGGAAGCAGATAGAGTCAGGGACCGTGCCATTGCTTTAGAAAATCAACAGAAAAGTCGTCTTTCGCGAGAACAATACTACAGGGATTGTAAGCTAAACAAGTTACTCTCCTTGGAAGTTGTCAAAATGAATGAACGATAATATGGTATATGGACTAAGCAAATGGATCAAGTCCATGCCGAACAAGTCCAGGCCTAGTCCCCCACCAACAAACTGGAGTCCCCCCCTCAACAAACTGGTCAGTATGTGGATGTGGATGACGAAGATGATGTCTCGGAAGAAAACGAAGAGGAATTCAGTCTTGCTAATGAATGAACATGTTTAGTTTAATTCAGTGTAGTTAAGTTTAATTTAATTCAGTGTAGTCGTTTTAATTTAGTTCAGTTTAGTTTATTTAAAATTACTTTTAGTTTATTTAAAATTACTTTTAATATAATTGCCTCAATTTTAACAAACAACCTTAAATTAAAAAATATATTAATTAAAACAAACAACAACTTTTAATATAATTGCCTCAATTGTACATGTTTATCTCCCTCTTCCTCTTCCTCTCCCTCTGCCTATGCCTCGCCCCCCCGTACCGTCCGCTGCTCCTTTTAAAGCCAAAAGGTGCTTTGTTAAATCTTGTCTTAGTTGTGCATAGATTCCCCGATTGTGGATTCTGTCAGTGGAAAGTCTATATTCTCTTGCAGGACGCCCACGCTCTACCACAACATTCTTGGTTAAATCTTCATCTGGAAAACTAGTCCAGGTTGGGTCACGCCTGGTTTCTTCAATGACCATGTTATGCAGAATAATACAAGTCAGCATAATTTTGTTCATTTCTTGAATATCAAAAAAGCGCGCCGGCCCAGCTATGATGGAAAACTTCCTTTTCAATATGCCAAAAGCGCGTTCAACATCCTTTCTGCATGCCATTTGTTGTGTGTTTAAGTACTGCATATCCTTCGAAGTCGTCGGACCAAAGCCTACCTGTTTATAAGGTTGAACCATAGTTGACCATTCTGGATAGATTCCGTCTGCTAGATAATAACCCTGAGTGTAGTGATGATCGTTGATGGTGAAATTACAGTGCGTCGCGATCCCATTCTTAAGATCTTCAAACAATGGTGACTTATATAAAACGTTGAGATCATTATTTGAACCCCGGAGTCCAAAAAAGGCATTGCCAAAACCAACAATCATAAGTAGCTGAAGCTTCCAAAATTACAGTTGGTTTTAGATAATGACCCTTATATTGGCCTGCCCATTCTACCGGACACGCATGCCACGTCCAGTGCATGCAGTCAAGACTACCTAGCATTCCTGGAAAACCCCTCTCGGTGTTTCTGCAGCTTATTCTTTGAACATCTTCCCTGAGTAGGCTTTCTTAAAAAGGTTGGACCAAAATGCTCGACTATTGTTTCGCAAAACAGTTTGAGATACCTAAAGGCGGTTGTTTTCCCAATACGGATGTAATTGTCCGTGGAATCCGCTGGTACCCCGTAACATAGTATACGGAGGGACGCAGTGACCTTTTGTTCGGGACTAAAGCCTCGTATATGTCATGCATCATATTGATAATTAAATAAAGGTTGTACCAGACAAAGCTCGGCAATAATCCTTTGCGTCAAGTTGCGGTCCATGCGGAATCGACGCTGAAAATCTTCATCGGAATACACACAGTCATGATTAAAATAATCATGCATCAGCTTTTCATGGTAAAAATGTCGATTCCGCCACATCCATCTTCTAGTCGCAACTTCATATGGCTCTAAAGGCTTTGGTATGATCCCGATTTGTAATTGCAACATAAAATTTCGTCTTCTTCTATCTTGATCTGCATCTTCATCCATTTGATGCAAAAACTCCATACACATTTCTTCATCTTCTTCGTACAACATGTCATCCATCTCCATATCCTCCTCAGAAGAATCAAAATCAGAATTCATGGTTGAAAATTGAAAGTAATTGAAATTAAGAAAAGATTGATCGGATGAAAGATTGTTGTGTATTTGTGAGATCAAATTCGAGTCGTATTTATAGAGGTGGAAACGGAAACTAGCCATTCCGGTGACCGTTAAGAAGTTGTCGTTGGAGGCCGTGCCACAAACGTCAAGGCGTCGCTCATCTTTGCGGCCAAGCGTCATTACCAAAGGCGCCAGCGCTTTTAATTCGGTCATTAGCGCCAGATATTCGGTCGCGCGTTTAACATCTATCGCTCACTTCTTTTCCATAGTGGAGAATTCTGTTTGACCATCCACGTGGCTCAACAAACAAGTTCGTTTGAACATTGCCATAGGAATTGCTCTTAGTCATATGAAGTTTGGTAACCCTTATGGTAGCCGGGTATCTTAAATCCATCATGTGCCTGCATGGTTAAATTCAAAACCTTTGGTTAATTTGTAAACGTTTTATATTGACGATCTTGGACCACATACCCTTTCATGGATTTTTTCACCATTAAAGAGAATGAAAGGTTTCCAAACCATTCCAAGAATCCAGGAAAAGCAAACTCCTTAATTTGATCATGAATAATTAAGAAGTTCCACTACATAGACATATATAATTCCATACAGAGAAGTAGATACTACAAGACTAAAAAACCGGAACTATCTAGCTAGTTAAAAGAAAAATCAGACTAATACACAAGCTAAAACTAAGTCATATCTTAGTTGAGAGACCATCATCAGTTTTTGATTTAGTCTTCGATGTAGAGGCTGAAGTAGTACTGGGAATGTCTTGTTTTGTGGTTGATGTTGCTTGCTGGTCACTTACTAACAAGTTCTTCTCATCAGAAGAAATTGACGTTAAGCCAACTACTTGATGATGATCTTCTACTGATACCTTCAACATTTCCTCCCCCACATCAAATGTCGCTGGAATTGCTTGAGATGGTTGACGTCTATGGCGTGACATTATCACTCAAAAGCTAACTAGAGAAACATAAAAGATGACTGAATAAGCATAATGAGAGAACTGGTATGAAGATTTATATAGAAAGATCAAAAATATAAAAATATTGTACCGTTTTTGTGAAATGATTGAAGTTTTCAGGTCCCCGGCATAAAGTTCAGAAGCTTATCCACAACAAAGAGGACCAAATGGTCATTGCAAATATAACACCAGTAAATTTATTCATTCAATGGACACGTGTAAAAATAACAACCACTCCATTTAGTTAGTATCTTTCACCTCAAGATTCTCAGGTTTGAAGTGGGATCCTCATGAGGTTCTCTGTCTGAGCTCTGGTGAAGATGCTCTGTGGGGCTGGTTTTGCAGGGGAAGTATACAGGGATTAGATTGCCACGTTAAGCACCCATCTTGTTGGGTTTGTTGGTAGTTGCTATTCTGTTGCATTTCTAGTGTTGGGCTTAACCATTAATGACACAACTGAAAAGTACTTGAGGGCGAAGTTTATGTTAGAATATGGGCATCCAACTCAAAACCAATTGGCAATGAGTGGAGTGGCCCGTAGGATTACGGGCGGCAGGATCTTAGATCGCCCAAACAATGTGGGACTAATAATCTCAACACGCCCCCTCACGTG
This sequence comes from Papaver armeniacum, assembly GCA_023531295.1. NCBI lineage: Eukaryota > Viridiplantae > Streptophyta > Magnoliopsida > Ranunculales > Papaveraceae > Papaver > Papaver armeniacum. The sequence goes on along the minus strand of JAJJWW010000235.1, from coordinate 373,784 downwards.
TAGCCTCGTTGGGTCTAACACGTGGACAATTAAATTAAATCGGGTGACGCGGAGCAAGTAAAGGCGCGGTCAAATGACTCGTCGCAAATAGCTTGCTCTAATTTGGGTCTAGCACGTGGACAATTAAATCGGGTGACGCGGAGTAAAGGCGGGGTCAAATGACTCGTCGCAAATAGCCTGCTCTGATATCATATTAGAATATGGGCATTCAACTCAAAACCAATTGGCAATGAGTGGAGTGGCCCGTACGATTATAAACGGCAGGATCTTAGATCGCCCAGACAATGTGGGACTAATAATCTCAACAGTTTATCATAAGCATTAAGCAGTACAAAAGTTCAGAGATGTACTAATATGTCCGAAATCTTCAGCTCTTCAGTGATGCTTCTTCAATCAGCTCCTTACTGCTCCATTCATCTTGCAAGGGTCGAGCAACAACAACTAATGAGGCTCACAACTAATATTCTAAAAACCAATTTTGAATAGAGACAGCCTACTATTACCAAACCTCGACCGTATGTATTGTTGTATGTATTGTTGTGTTCCATTCCTATCCCAGACTAAGTGAAGCCTATCCAGTTGACTGCTCTTTGTGTTTAAGGTATCTTTGGGTTTCCCAGCTCATTGGAACTTCCAGTTCCCTATAAATATATCCCAAAGTAAGCATGATTAGATTAACAGGTTTTTCCAACATGTCCACCAAGTATAAAGAATTTACGAAAGGAGAGGAGCATAAGATTACTGCATACCCTTCCAGACATTTGAATTCGCAGCGCGACATTTTCTCGATTGAATAACTCCCAAAGATGGTGTCAAGGTTCTTAGCTAATCTGGGTATCTCCTTATGCGGTAGGACATTCAAAATCTTTAGGACTTGGGTGTGTTTTTTGTTTTCCTTGACAATATCTATAGTCCAAAGAAGTTTATAAAACCCGTCTACATTGTTCTGTTTCAACAACGGTGAAGATGCTCCGTTCATGATTGCAAGTTTCTTTCGTCTGGAAGGACGATGACGCCAACCAGTTGCAAGCTTCATTAAAAGCGCAACCACATCCTTCCGGGTCACAACACCTTTGATTCTTACAAATGACTTCCAAAAGTCATCTTCAAAAATAACCTATCAACAACAGAAAAATGAGAAACTCGGGTCACATGTGTGGATAATAGACAGAAACAACAGATTACACACGCAAAAGTATCGCAATAGAGTAACATATATACCTTCCATCTCGCCCCTTCGAAAATTAAAGACTTCATTTTGAGCAAATCATTAAGCTGGCCACACTCGACCAGGGAATCTATGATTACTTTAGATAATCTCTTATCGTCCTCCGCATTAAAATAACACCTTCTGCCCTTCGCATCAAGAACTATTTTCCTCCAAACACTGTTGTTTTTCATTAAAGCTTTGCCATCCCCAAGAATCCAGAGGCAGTACCTAAGGTGGCCCCATTACAATTCATTTAGTTCAAACAACTTGCGACACAAAATGCTTTGATCAGGGGAAGCAAGCATACCTTGCCCTTGTTAGAGCGACATTCGTTCTCTGATTATTAGCAAGGAAACCAATTGAACCATAATCATTAGACCTCACAGTTGATATAATTATGACATCCTCCTCTCCACCTTGAAACCCATCAATTGATCGAACGCTCACTGAAAAGTCGCTATGCGATGCGTATTTAAACCCAAGTTTCTTACTGATGGCAATAACTTGTGCATTATATGGAGATATAACACCGACGCTGACCTTCTGCCCATTTGCAACTGATGCTGAAAAAAAAAGGAATAAAAGGAATCATGAACAGACATAGAGCACGGTGGTTATTTTGAATGAAGCCAGACAATAATGGAAGGAATGGGGAAATGAAATTTAACCTTTGAAAAGGTTTTCGATTATCTCAGCAATTACTGCAACCTCCATCATATTATTCAAACTGTGTTTATCATCCAATTCTTCCTTTCCACGGGACATGTTGATAAAACTGTAAGGGCCATACATATTTCCTTGAAGCAGATCTTTCGTATGGCTTTTTTGTTGAACACTATAAGCGTCAGAAATCTGTTTGCTGTAGAACTCAGAATTCGGGAATAAGCTAATAGAAGGGTGCATTCTGTATTGTACATTGAGAAGGTGCCTCTCGTGTCCTAATGATACCAATCTCTCGAAAAGACTTCTTCTAAATTCAGCCCCCTCAGAGATCTAGTGTACAATAATACAACATCAAACTATGAATAACTAATTAAAATCATTTACGAGAAATCGAGCTAACAATATGCATGAGAAGAGGGAAAATAAACCTTGCTTTGAACCATTGCAGGAAGCTGCCGTTCATCGCCTATGAGAATAGCATGTTGGACATTGGGTAGTTGAAGGGGAATTGCTGATTCACATTCTTTAAGCTGAGCAGCTTCATCAATAATCACTAATTTCGTATTCTTAATTTTACTCAACTTAGCGGAGCTTGATGTAGTGCAAAAAGTAAGACAAGCCCTTTGCATACAAAATATTCTGATTGCGCCATCATTACGAAACATCGGTATGGAAAACTTGGTAAGGGAATTTAGAATCTCAAGACACTCATTACGGGTCTTACTCAAGAAGCGTAAAGAAGGGTCACTGACAGTAAATTGTATGGTTTCGGAGCCAGAGAAGATTTTCATAACTTGTTGATCAGTAAAAGAGCCATCTTGCAGCAACGATGTAAAATACTTAAACAACTCTAGTGCTCTATACATATTGTCCACCATTTTCACAGAAACGATTGAGGTTGGCATGTGAGTACACATACATTTAATGCAAGAACTCATTTCTTTTTCAAAGTAATGCAGTTGTTTTCTCATAAAAAGACTAATTCTTAGAGCAATGTTTAACTTTTCATCCTCAAGGTCGTCTACTTGATCTCTATTAACGCAAAACAGACAGCAATTCCGTTTCTCCGTTTTGGTATTTTTTCTGCTTTCCAAGTATTTATGGTACAATTGATAAGAGTCTTTGAGCAAGGATGTCATTGTTTTTATCCAACTCCCCCATTTGGAGAAACTGATAGAACACTGACTAAGTGCTTCAATACGGTTATCTAGAAACACATCTGCAAGGTCATCATGCTCATGCATCTTCAAACGATCTGTATTTCCTAGTAATAGTATATCTCCCAAACTGTAATTGCCATTTTGTAATGCATCCCTTACAAGCTTCATGAGCCGCGAAGTAACTTCCACAATTGCAGTGTTAGTTGGAGCACATGTAAGCGTTTTACATTTCATCTTTAAGAGCTCAAAAAGAATGACACTAACCGTTTTTGTCTTCCCAGTCCCTGGAGGACCCCATATAAGTTTGACTGAGCTTTTGTGATCACATTTACTTGTTTCAATAGAGCTTATGACTGCTTCAAGTTGTGACTCATTCAGATTAAATGCGGTATGCAGATCATTTTCCTGAAGGCATTTCACCTTTTGAGAGCATATACCACAACTAACTCCAACCTGTTCAAATAAGTCGGAGGGATTACCTCTGTCAGAATCTTGATTCAGTAAATTATCGCGTGCAGTAACTCTAAATTATCATGGCAGAGCAGAAGGTGATACAGGTATTTGTGGGAAAGTACACTTCTTCATCGGGCACAAAGACATAATTAAAGTAAATACAATCTGTAAATGAAATGAGTCATACCCGGGGATCAAAAGACACCACCTCCTTAAGAATGCTGAAGTTCCTGCCATTTAGAGCTTCCCATATTCGAAGACTGGGAAAAAGGTTTAAAAGGAACACTGCAAAACGAGGTTCGATCATATTCTCCTCACCCTTTTCTGCCATAATGGGTTTCAATGTAAGGACTTGGAGCGTGTTATGTTTTCGTTTAATATTTACATCTAAGACGATAGCTAGAATAAACGATCTTTTGTGGTTGTGCAAGTCCTCCAAATTTGTAGGTCTTGCATCCAACAAGGCAACTACATCATTACGATACGGCTGATATTGACCATCAAATGTAACTTGGTGCAATAGTTTTTCAGGCGGTTTGTAACTTCGATCTTTCTTGACAGAAACAATTCTACATGTCGGTGACTGAGATAGATTTTCCACGCTTGCGTACATTTCAGCGTGAATTTCCTCGAGTAGAGGATAACGGTAGGAATTCAAGTATTGTTCCACTGATGAGAAAGTCTTTGGGATCGTCTCCACCTGCAAAACCGACAAGTTTTGTCAATTGTTATAAATTATAACTAACTGAAAACTGACAAAGAAACTAAATAATAAGTAGAGTCAAGTCCTATGAACAGCGGCGCCATCTCTATGAAGTTAGAATTCAGGCGACTGGTTATGAATTCAATGACTAGAGTTTATTGAGGCGAAGACCTGCGTACCTTATTTTTGTAAAGGTGATGGTTGAGTACATCTTGAAGAGTCCAAGATAACACAGAATTTATCAAAATCTTTCGATGTTGTATTTCTTTCCCTTTTTTATTCATCTTCTTCTGTCGTTGCTGATAATGGTGACTACCATATATTTGTTGTCTGGTTTCTTTTCATAATCATCTTGCTGCTATGACCAAGTATCATTTCTTGATTGTTGTCTACAAAAACGCGCACGTATTTCGTATTTCAGGACGAGTAATGTGTGAGTGAATGAATGACTTGGGAATGAAGCGTGCAAAAAGTTTTCTAAGTTTCGTAGGATCGGAGTGGCATTAGGCGTCTTCTTAACACACAAAGCGAACAGATTATAAGGTGTGGGAGGCTAATCTGACAGATCCTCATCGAATATATATTGCAACTCAGTGGTGGTAGTGGGTAGTCACGCAGTAGCAAAATCATGCGTAGACGCGGTTAGGAAAGGGAAAAATGTTTGTGTTTCTTCGTCTTGGTCTTCGTCTTCCTTTGTAGAATATGAAGATGTATTGTATAGGGGACGAAATTGCAGATGAACGAAAGGAGTAATAATTGAGGGGCCCGGTAATAATGGAAAAGCAAAAACTATAATCTCCAATGAAACAGAAGAAAAAAGAACTGATGTTTTACTTTGCAAAAGAAAGCTCGAAGTGGTTGATAAAGTCTTTGGAGAGAGAATCAAAGGTGGCTTAAGACTTAAAAATGTTTGTGTTTCTTCGTCTTGGTCTTCCTTTCCAGCCGATAAGGTGTCGGTGAGCAAAGATTCTTGACGTTCATCAAAGAAATAAAGTATGTTTAGAAGTGGTCCCAAACGAAAAGACGTTTTGACTATACGGAGGAAAACATTCCAGTAAGGGTTTCATCGATCTCATAGGAGTGAGTCTCGACAAAAAGACATCTGACTGTACGGAGGAAGACATTCCAGTAGCAGTTTAGTCTCGCACTCCCGGACGCCGAGGAAAGAGTACATACACCGGTGCCATCTAGTTTTCCTTCGTGGTTAAGGAATTTGAAATGGAAGTATCCTTTGGATTGGATTTCTTCCATAATGGCCTCGAATCTCTCAACCAGTACCACCAGGTCCACTATAGCCAAATCAATCACGCAGATACCTCAAAGTGACATGAGGCATGGCTAGTAGGAGATGAGCATGCCGTATAGCCAATTACAATCATCCGTAGTTTATCGTTGGGGAAGTTTTGGTACCACGCTAAGTCAAATGACTGATACAAACGTCAAAGGGGTCTCTCTGTTATCATGCTCAAGTCAAAAATAGAGGGTTTGGATCAATCCCGCTACATGGCCAGCCGAATAACAGCTAGTTAACAGCTATGCCGACATGTACGCTATGTGTTGGTGAGAGGTGAATTTTTCTGTTTTCCATGTCATCGAATTAAAAGGAAAAAAAAAAAGAAAAAAAAAATATTAACGAGGTCAATTGGTAGATAGATGTTAAACTGCCCACCTTTAAAGTATCAAATACATATTTATTTATGTTTTACGGTGGAACATTGATCTCTACGAAACCTTAAGGTCCTTAATTACTTCGAAACTATATGTTAGATCGACAAAATGGTTTGGGTCGTATTTGAGAAGTTGCTTATAATTATTCAGTTAGTTGATGAGATAAACTATATGTTAGTTTCTGAATTTTATGTAGTAAGAATCTAACTTTCATATCAAATCAAATGAACAAGAGTTGTGGCAAATGAAGCTTTTCCAATAGTTTCAAAAGATAGATTTGGGATTTAATGATGAGATAAATACATATTAATAAGACAAAGAGTAAAAAAATCTATCCAAGAAAAATAAAATTAAGAACGGTATAGTAATATGTTGTCGGTAACTCCAGTACCAGAGTAATTTAAAGACGGTGCATGAAAATTATTGGAGTATTAACCAGAGAAAGGGAAAAGTTGAAGAAGGAAATACGATCTTTTATTTTCCCTTTTGTGTCATTGGTTTACATATTTTACACGGTGGAGTAGCCACATCATCGAGGGCTGATCTAAAATGACAAATTATCCCTCCACGTCAGTTGTGCTGTCAACTAGCTGTTATATTAAGCTGGTAACATAGCAATTTCGGGTTTGGATGCAAAGCAAACTTTGGCTCTGCCTTCGGCACTGTTTGTTTTCCAAGTTCTAGTATTTCCTCTGCTAACACGATTATGGGGCATGTTTGCATTTATTTTATTTTTTATTTTTTTGAGGAATTAAAAGATCACCCTGATGATGGTATGGATGTCTTTGAGCTTAGCATGGGTCGGCGAAGCTTGCTCTATTAGGCTTCATGTTGATTTAGCAACAAATTAGCTTAGCTTTAGTTAATCTGTGATTAGTTCTATTCTAATGCCAAATTAATAAAAAATTAGAGTTAAATCAATAAATTAAGGGTATCTTAGGTGTCATGTTAACTAAGCATAACTCACTTAGTGAGGTGTCATCCAACCAGTGATGGGCAGGTTGGGTGACTCAAAGCTAATAAAGTGATGACTAAGCCCTCTTCTTACATCTTATATTTATATCCAGAATTTTCTGATTTGCCATTAAAAAAGCAAGAGGAAATAAAAATAGAAGATAAGTCATGAAATATATTAGATATGATGATATAACACCCACACTTTTTACGTGACGTATGTGCGAAGATGCGTCATTGAATGAGGTAAAGTTTACTCCGGAAAGCAACATTTACTCATGTTTCCTACTTATGGAAGCATTAATAATGCTGCAGAACGATTATGCTGTGAGGCTTCCTCAAAGAAGTGAAGGATGTTTTCCTCGAGGAAATGGAAAAATGTTTCCTCGAAAAAGTTGGGGAATTTTTCCTCGAGGAGATAGAAGAATGTTTCCACGAGGAAGTTGGGGAATTTTTCTTCGAGGAAGTTTCCTCGAGAAAGTGGGGGATGTTTTGCCTCGAGGAAGTGGTCCTCGGTGAGTGGCAAAGCGGTCCAAGATTTGAAGTTGTAAAAATGTCAATAAGACATGCATAGGGAAGAGGTGTTGGTTGATTGATTTTCCTCGAAGAAGCTTCCTCCAGGAACTCTCCACAAGGAAATGAGGATTCTTTCCTCAAGGAAACACCAGTTACGCACGGCCTTGTGCATATCTTTCGAAAGTCCCTTTGGCCTATACTGACTAGGTTTTGCTTGGCTTTATCCGTGCAACGCGAAGCTGGATTTAGTTGCTTGTCTCGACGATGATGAACTACGGTCAGTGCTTGATCCCTTCCGTAATTAGTTGCAGCGTTGGTGGTCGAGCACCTTGTTGCTCATATCATCTAATTGTGAGATGATTGCGGTATTTTGGTAACTCATATCATCTGGCTCAGCATTGGGATGAAAGAGATGATTGTTGTCATACTTGATGCGGTAAGTTGCATTCTATTCATATTTCCTATCAACCCTTTTGACGTAGGCATGCACCAATTGCGAACTCGGCATTGCCGGGGAAAATATATATGCTAATAAGGCATGCAAGTTAGGGGAGCTTGCATAAGCAACTTGCATCATAAAAATGATACAAGACAAGTACTGCATGAGCCTGATGATATACTTGTTAGAGCTCAGTCGAACTCGCAAGCTTGTTTGTCAAGTTTAGTTGTCAAAACTATAAGTCTTGATGATACACTTGTTAGAGCACTGCTCGGTCGAACTCGCAAGCGTTGTTATCTCAAGTTTGTTTTTCAAGTTTAGTTGTCAAAACTATAAGTATTGATTTCTAGTCTACTTATAGTTATGTCTCGGATTAGGATAGAATGTGTAGTTGAGCTTTAGACTTCACGGCGTTCAACGATTGAAGACGAAGATCTACTAAGGGGAGCTTGGAGGAACTTTATCAAACAAAAAGGTATGTGGAGACTTGAACTCATCTATCACTCAGAAATCTATTTTATTCTATCTCCTATTGAGACTAAGTCTTATAGCTATATAGACTTTTAGTTTAACTCGCTTATATCTTTCTCGAAATATGTGTTGGAAAGCTTTTTGCTATAACTACGTTCATCATTATACTTGACGAAATTCAAAATATGATCATGTGAAAATCGCCTTGTAACATCTTACATGATTTGTATGAGACAGTCATTTGATGTAGACTCAGAATGTTTCGTATTGATCATCTGATCACTTGAAAATTGCTTATAAGCTAATAGTTTGTGTGAAACATCTATTATCGTCTTCTAAGAATGTTTTATTGATTGAAATGGGAGTTTAGAGCAATTAACCATTGTCTGGATATAGCACAGTATGCATACTAGTATGTAAACTTTTGCAAGAAAGATTCAGGTCCGGGAACCAAGTATGCATACCCGTATGTTTTAACTATCAAAGTCCGAGAACTAAGTTTTCCTACCCGTTTGCAAAACGTTTCACCTAATTCGATCAGGAACGACAGTATGCGTACCCATTTGAGAACTGTCAGAAACGATCAAGTCCGGAAATTAAGTTTGCGTACCCGTTTGCAAACTTATGAGGTTAAGTTCTAAAATCGGTTAAGTATGATTTCATACTCATGAACAAATACATTTATAAATTAAGGAATGCAATCCTTGCAAACCGTCGCTAAAATGTTCATGAACTGATTCTTTTTAATCAATCCGATTTTGATTCAATTGTGTCTTGTATACTTCTATGAGAATATAAACAATTGAAAAACTCTATGAGTAACACAATTAGATTCATTTGATTATCAATTGATCTAAAAGTGTAAAGATAAACATGGTTAATACAAAAATGTTCATATAGCTAACTTCGGTTAACTATTATTGAGCCAACTCAATATACACGTTTAGGTACGATAACCCATATCTAAATGAAGGTATATTTCATTTGTGTGTAACAAGATAAGACCATCTGATCCTGCAAACTTAGTTTGAATCTTAAATCAGGTTTTTCATCTAACGGTGAATATTAATTGCTTTGCCTCAAAGTCATCAAACCCTGATTTGAAGATTATATAAGGGGGAACTCTAGCAATTGGGAAAACTAATCCACACACCTCATGTGTGATACTAGTTGCGACTAGAGTCGATTCTCCTTTAACCTAGGTTTTTCCTAAAACCATTATAGGTTAATGACTTAAAGACTTCATTGGGATTCTGAAGCCAGACCTAACTATTTTATTTGTAGTTACGCGTTCTGATCTTACTTGTTCTATCGTATTGAGTACTATCTTCTCTAAGATTTGCTCGAGATTTATCTCCGATAGGTAAGATATAAAAAGTAATCACAAAGATCTTCGTCTCATTCTTTGTGATTCCACAATAACTTGTTCTACTACCATATAATTAAGTTATTGTGAGGTGATTGATATTTCTAGGCTGTTCTTCAGGAATATAAGACCGGATTATCAATTGGTTTCTGTTCACCTTGATTTATCAAAAGACGAAACAAACTTCGTAGTTATTTCTGTGGGAGACAGATTTATCTATCAGAATAGACTTTTCTACGGGAGACAAATTTGTTTATCAAGTCTTCTACTTTGGGTCATAGCAACTCTTAGTGGGTGAGATCGGCTAAGGGAATCAAGTGCGTAGAGTCCTGGCTGGATTCGAGAGACATAAGGAGCGCTTGACCGTACCTTAATCAATGTGAGATTGGTTAGGTCTCAATTACATTCCGGACTAAAGTTAACTTGTAGTAGGCTCGAATTTGTAGCGGCTTAATACGGTGTGATGTTCAAATCATACTAGGTCCAGGGTTTTCTCGCATTTTCGGTTTCTTTGTTAACAAAACTTATAGTGTATGTGCCATTTCTTTTCCGCATTATATTTGTTTATATGATTGAAATGTCACAGGTTGTGCATAGTTCAATCAATTGGTAAATCCAACCTTTGGTTGTTGATTGAAATTGATTGACACTTGAACATTGGAATTTGGTACCGTTCAAATTGTCATAATAATCAGGCGTAATTTCCTTGATTGAGTCTGACTGTCTAGTTGATTCTCTAGGAATTATATTAGAGTTAGTCCATATAGGTTGCACAACGAAATAATTGGTGTGGTTGTTAGACCCCCGCTTTTTCAATTGGTATCAGAGCAGGCAAACACGTTTAAGACCTCATAAGTCTGTGTTTGTAGCAATCTGATTCTATGGACAAAAGCGTTATCTCTATAAACGTATCGCCAGTCTTCGATGGCTCGAATTACTTATGGTGGAAAATTACGATGCGTGTCTTTCCCCATGCACGTGATTTTCAATCATGGGTTTATGTTGTTAATGGATATAATCCTCCATTGGTTACAGTAGACGGTGTAACAGTTGCAAAGGATATTGGTAGGTATGAGCCTGACGATATTCTTGCTGCAAAGCAAAATTCTGACGGCTTAAATTCTATCATACATGCCATTACCCCAGATCTTCAGCACCATGTGACTACGTTCACTCGGTCTAAAGATGTGTGGGATATCTTAGAAACCGTATTTGAAGGGAACACCTTTGAAAGGGAAGCTAGGCTTCAAAACCTAAATTCTGATTGGGAAAACCTTCGTATGGCTGATGAAGATTCATTTGATGAGTTTAATCACAAAGTATCTAAAATTATAATGCATCTTTTACATTGGGTAAGACTATTTCTGAAAAGGACATTGTGATGAAAATTCTCAGATCGTTGCCAGCTAGATAAGATTCTAGAAAACATGCCATCGTTGAAGGAAATAACCTTGATACACCTTCCAGAAATACTCTTGTTGAGAAGTTAAATATCTTTGATCATTAGCATACATCCAAATATGGAAAGGATATTGCTTTCAAAGCACAAAAGAACACTAAATTGCTTGATAAAAGTAAAAGTGTTGGCAACTCTATAGTTAAACCTTTGAGACTGATTCATCAGATGAAGATCTTGACAACTCAGTCTCACTGATCACAAGACAATTTAGAGATCTTGTTTTGTAGAAAAGTAAACGGTTCATCAGAGATAAACCTAAGTCATCACTCAAACCTCATGACTGTGCCCCTCCTAAAAAACAGGGACACGTCGATACTGATGATGAAGATATGCCACAGTGCTTCAAGTGTAAAAGTTTTGGTCATTTTGCTAATGAGTGTCCAAACATAGAAAATACACTGGGAACAAAGGTCTTGGTGCAACTCTTGATGAAATGTCTGATCACTATGCTTCAAATGAAGATGAAAAATCAAGTGTTGCACTCCTTGGTGAAAATATTGATTTTGACAAATGTAGTAATACGTACATAAATCTTGATATTCTTCTTAGAGAATTCTTCTTCAACTACTTTAGAGGATAAACTGAATTTTTCCCTGTCTACTAAAATTTCTATCTCACATGTTTCAGGTACCTCAATTTTTTGAGCAGTATGCTCAGCTATGGTGTCTGAACCGTCCTCCACATTGACATGTTCTTATTGTACTTTTAAGGGTCATGAACTCTCTAAGTGTTTCAAGTACAAACATAAAATAAGATATGTCAAGAAACTTCAACGGAGAGCAAATCGATTAGCAAATAAGCTCAAACTTATTCAGAAGTCGAATTCATCTGAGGTACGTAAACTCAACACTTCTCCGAAGAAGTTAATTTCTAAAGGAAAAGAGACCTCTACAGAAAACAACAAGGTCTAAACAATCTACGAAAAAGGGTATTAAGAATTCCGTACAAGAATCGTACGGTGGATAGATTATTGTTTACCCCAACACAGCTTAATTGTGTTGAAGGTGCATCTTGTCTCATGTGCCTGGTCAAATAGACAAGAGTTGAGCACAAATGACCAGGCTTTAGGAAAAGAGAATTTTTGTTTTCATTTTTATCTTTTTGGAATTCTGTTGATCTTTTCATATCATAAGAAAAGGTTTTCTTTTTTTTTTGTTCATTGAAAGAGGGTTAAAATCGACAATTCTACCTTGTTTAGGGTTCAGAGTTGGTCGTACATGAATCTACTCTGTATATAGGTTCTGTAACCCTACATTCCTTTTCCTTCCCTGAAAATTCTTTTTATCACAAGATTACTTGTAGAGCTTGAATTGTGTATTTCTCTCACAATTCCATATTTGAATGGAAACTCCAAGCATCATATCTTCTGATGGAATAGATGTTAATATGATTATTAAGCAATCAATCATAAAGGAAAAAGATAAATCTATTTCCTCCACAACTTTGAAGAGAAAAAGGAAAACTATGAAGAAACCAAGGGTTATCCCCCCTAATCTTCAGAAGTTTTCTGGTGTTCTTGAAGAGTTGAAGGAAACAATGAAGGAGATTAAGCAAATAAAGGCTATTCTTCTAAGAACTCTTGAAATTCAGAAGGCCCTGGTTCGACATCAGTCTAGAAGGTTTGTTGGAATTGACTCCTTTCTTCATGAACCTTATGTTCCAATGTCTGTTGACGACAAGGAGTTCGGGGACGATAAAGAATTTTTCAGGGATAAACCTAAGGTTAAAGGAGAATCGACTCTAGCTTATACAACTAGTATCAAACAGGAGGTGTGGGGATTAGGCTTCCCAGTTGCTAGAGTTCTCCTTTATATAGTTTTCAAATCATGATTTGCAATCCAAGTTACCTTGGTAACAAAGCATCCAATATTCACCGCTAGATGAAAACCTAATTAGATTCAAGATAATATCTTTCAACCGTTCGAACTTAGCTTGTTATACACAAATGAAATGTACCTTCATTTAGGTTTAAGTAACCGTACCTAAACGTGTACATCATGTTGGCTCAACCGTAGTTAACCGAGGTTAGCTATATGAACACTCTCATATCAACCTTATTCATCTTAACCATAACTAGTTCAAATGACTCAAATGAAACTAGTTAAATAGTTGTTCAATTGCTATATTCTCATAGAAGTATACAAGAACACAATTGAAGCAAAATTGGTTTGATTCAGTCGAATCAATTCATGAACATTATAGCCATGGTTTGCAAAGAATGCATTACTTAATATATAAATGTATTAGTTCATGTCACAACCGATTCTAGAACTTTGACCACTCAAGTATGCAAACACGTACGCATACTTAAGTAGCCGGTCTGAGTTTGGGTTCGCCAATATGCGAACGGGTAAGCATACCTTAGTAACTTCCAAAACCCAACAGAAATTCCTGGACCTATACCTTACGCAAGTATGTGTACCGGTATGTGTACTTGGTACACGGAATTTCACAACTTCAAGTATGCATACGGGTATGCATACTCTAGTTCCGGTCATGGATCACATACATGCAAGAAGGCACACTATGTTCATAATCCAATAGTTCTAAACTCTATTTCAATCATTGAAACTTTCTTAGAGGATGACAATAGCCGTTTTTACACACTATTAGCATCAAAGCAATTTTCAAGTTATTGAAATAATCATAACGAAACATTCCAAGCCTACACCAAATGATTGTATCACACAAACCATGTAAGATGTTACTCGGCGACTTTCACATGATCATCTTTTGACGTTTGTCAAGAATATAAGATGAACTTGGTTGAAGCGAAAGCTTACCAACACATATTTCGAGAAATATGTAAGCGAGTTAATCTCAGCTCGAAATCTCAAATGTGCATAATCGACAACTATATAGTAATACGACTTTTGTCTCAATATAGGAGATAAGTAGAAATAAACTTTCCAAGTGATAGATGAGTTTTAGTCTCCACATACCTTTTGTTGATGAAGTTCCACAAGCTCTCCTTATTAGTTCTTCGTCTTCAATTGATGAACACCGTGAAGTCTAATGCTCAACTACACAATCTATCCTAGTCTGAGACATCACTATAAGTAGACTAGAAATCAAGATTTATAGTTTTGATCACTAACATTGACAAACAAGCTTGAGATAGCAACGCTTGCTAGTTCGACTGAGCAGTGTTCTAACAGTATTGTATGGCTCCGTAAGTTTTCTTATGTTGAGCATTTACGATTAAATTATTCATTAAGGTTCTCTTGTGGTTAATTTAATTGAGTTTTTGGATACAAATTCATGTTTCATGTGATTTGTTAATGTCCAAAGAAATCCTTCTTTTCTTGTAAAAGTAAGGTCGCTCTTGTTGTTTTTTCGGGAATGAAATTTTATGGGGGAGATTTCTTAATTGAACTTGTGCTTAATTGTCAAATCTTTGTTTGGAGTGTGACTGTGGAATATTGTAGGAATTATCTTGTATCTTTATAAACTCCTTGATGAATACACTAAGTTTCGACTATGTGAAATCATCGAAACAAAGTTGATATGTTCTCTTTTAATCATGAATAATCTCTTTGTTAATTTCATTATGATCCCATTAGTTTTCTTACCTTTATCAATTTATATTGATAAAAAGGGGGGGAATTATTTTGTAGTTCATACTACATACATATGGTTTACGGATTGTTATGTAAGGGGGTTTTCATGTCGAGATGAAATATTGACTAAGGGGGAGTGATACATATCACCGTAGTATTATTGTCAAAGTTGTGATATAATTGAACTTTCATGATGTGTAATAATACTATGACACTATATAACAATAACTAAGAACAATTGTTTTCTTATTTTTATGGCTACGGATCTTCAACAAATATGATGCTGAGTTGAACACGTTCAGAATCACTAGAGTACTTAGAGTGACGAAGAATTCAAGGAATGTTAAAGAACCAAGGAAATCAAGCATTTGTATGAGAAGCTACAAAGTTTATTTATTTTGTAATCCATGTGTATTGATAGTTTTGTCACTAAAATTGACAAAGGGGGAGATTGTTAGAGCACTGCTCGGTCGAATTCGCAAGCGTTGATATCTTAAGCTTGTTTGACAAGTTTAGTTGTCAAAACTATAAGTCTTGATTTCTAGTCTACTTATAGCTATGTCTCGGATTAGGATAGAATGTGTAGTTGAGCTTTAGACTTCACAGCGTTCACCGATTGAAGACGAAGATCTACTAAGGGGAGCTTGGAGGAACTTCATCGACAACAGGTATGTGGAGACTTGAACTTATCTATCACTCATAAATCTATTTTATTTTATCTCCAATTGAGACTAAGTCGTATAGCTATATAGACTTTTACATTATACACCTTTGATATTTCGAGCTGAGTTTAACTCGCTTATATCTTTCTCGAAATATGTGTTGGAAAGCTTTTTGCTTTAACTACGTTCATCATTATACTTGACGAAATTCAAAAGATGATCATGTGAAAATCGCCTTGTAACATCTTACATGATTTGTGTGAGACAGTCATTTGACGTAGACTCGGAATGTTTCGTTTTTGTAGGACCATAATATCGCAACGAACAGGACTCGCGAAGTTAATAAACAACGATGTCGCGAGGCAGTCGCAGAGAGCTAAAATAAACGACGCAAAGAATAACGACAGGCGAGACATAAAGAGGACGTGAGATCTGGCGAGGGTTAAGAAGTGTCGCGAGATTGAATAGTTGTACACCGCGACACTTCGCGAGACATTCCCGAAAATAAAGGATAGCTTAGCTGTCATCCACTATGTATTACCCTATATAAAGGGTCGAGTGAGTCTGTTGTGAGTGGAGGATCTTTTTAGAATTGTTAAGCAAGTCATTAGGAGAGAGAAAGTTTAAGAGTGTTTTATTTGCTAAGTGTAATTCTACTTTTCTTGTGTAGAACTCATGAAATTAATCAATAAACATTCTCAATTATGCAACTTTCAATGGACTAATTAATCGAAAAATAGTGAGGGGTGTAGTGTGGGAAAACCCTGCTACTACATATGCGCTAGAAACAGGGACGAGCAGTGATTGACGAAGAAATTGGAAAGAATTTGGATTAACGAGAGAAGAGATTCGAAAAAGATACTCAAGAATTCATTGAAAAAGAAAGATGGCTAGAAGAAGAAACGTACGGGAGCAACCAACGATTGTAAGAAGAAGTGGGAGACTTGCTTTGGAGAAAGGAGGAATGAAACAGGAGAATCATCAAGGATGAACATGAGAAATGATGAAGAAGGTCAAAACCGGCCACCAATCTCCCCGGTAGCAAACGCGGCTGTGGATTATGATAGAGTAAGTGTGCATACTTGGAGATCGATTACGAAGACGAGAGAGAAGAGGAGCAGAAATTGGTGAACAATGGACAAGGAGAACAAGGAATGAATGGAGAAATGAACCCGGGAAACGAAGAAATGGCAACGTTAGAAAGATTGAGACAAACAATACATGAAGAGAGAGACGGCTAGAGGCGGAGGAACGAGCAAACTTGACAAGAGAGAATCATGAATTGAGGATGGAAAATATAAGGTTACAAAATAGGAGATCTAGAAGTAGCGTGAGATCAAGTTCTAGATCGAACAGAAGAAGAAAGAAGAAGAGTCTTACCAACGGAGAATACCGAGGAAGAAACACAAGATCCAGACGCAGAGCATGGCGAGAGAAGAAGAGAAATAGAAGATCGTTATATTCCTCGGCCCAAAAATCTTCAAAATGAGCGAAATAGGGAAAATCAAGAAAACATGCAACTCCAAGGGCCGAATGACCCAGTGCTGAAGGAAGAACAATCTTGCACGGGAGAGAAGAATTGAGAAGAAACCAGAAATCGAGGATGACATTGAGAGACACTACATAGAACAAGCGCGACTAGCTCGCGAAAGAGAAAGAATGAGAGCAGAAATGGAAAATCAAGAGATGGAGGAAGCAATCCCGTGCAGAATAACCATGACAACCGCGAGAGAAGAAGGGAACAAAATCGTACCAATAGAAATATTAATGAAGAATATGAGAGGGTGCGAGATGATGAGAGCCGAGAGGCCACCAAGAAGAGAAAACAACCGATATAATGGCGTGCGAATTATCGAAAGAAACGAAGAAGAGCGTCGCGAGGAAAGAGAGAAGAAAATAACGAACAAGAAGGTCAAAATAGACACGAGCGAAGGAGGAGAGAAGCGAGCTAAAAGACCGGTAGAATCAAATTACGAGGCAAATGAACAAATCTTAAGAGAACTAGGCTGAAATGAGAGGATTCTTGAACAATAGAAGAGAAGGAGGAAGGAGACAAGCGGACGAAGCCATCGCGAAGCCGCGAAGAATCCCTTCACGTTAGAAGTACAAATGGGAGGAATACCTCCTAAGTGCAATCTACCTGCATTAACCAACATCTTTGATGGAACAACTTTGTGCGATACAACATATTAAGGCTTATATGAGATGTATGTTACAATGGGAGAACCATGATGCTATATTGTGCAAATATTTCGCGTCAAGCTTAATAGGAGAAGCACTAAAGTGGTTTGAAAGTCTACCAAGGAATACAATTACATCATTTCACCATTTACAAGCCACATTCCCGGGAGCATACATAAGTAACAACTCTTCGCGACCGGTATTGAAGATGTATTCGGGTTGAAACAAAGGATTGGCGAGAGCTTAAGACAGGTTGACGATAAGGTGGAGGACCATGTGTAGCGAAATGGCAGGACGGGTTGAGGAGAGATATCTCATACTCTCATTTGTGAACGCTCTCTTCGCGACCAACTTGTTATATATTCAAATTTTTAGAATCAAAAATACAATCACGATGGCGAATCGCGAGAATTACAAGAAGAATACATCGCTTTAGAAGAAAGACAATGAAATGAATTCTTATCCAATCATGAATACAAGTTCTAACGCCGCGAACGCAAGCTTGTTGCCTCAATTCATAAATACAAGTGGCGAGCACTTCACGAGGACAAGAGCAAGGAGAGAGCGATGAGGACAGCGAGAAGATAGTAGCCATGGGAAGCCACGATCAAGAGGAGTTTGAGCGAGAGAGAAACTACCACAACCGTAACAGCAATAATAAGATTCGAGGTTAGATCACATGCAAGAAACTTATGGTGGACGAAGGCAAAATAACCGTGGAGGGCGAGAGAAGTCATAGAACAAGATGGGAACAGTTAGGATGCCTCCACCGAATGCTAGCGTTGAAAAGATCCGGGAAGCTATACTTGTGATGGAAAATGTACCAAAGACCTTGGAATGTTGGAATGGAACCACCGCCGGCGATAGAAGTCATGAGTTTTGTTCTTACCATCGCTTCCATGGGCATCAAACAAACGATTGTAGAAACATAAAGAGAATTATTCTTAGGATGATTGATCGGGGAAGTCAATCACTTTCTAAAGGGAGAAGAAGCGGTCGACATTACCACCACCACCGAGAGATGCACGAACGATGTCGGCGAAAGGAAAGGAAACATTTGTGATAGAAGTAGGAACAAAAGCCAAGAATTTGAACCGCAACTCTATTGTCCACTCCTATCGCACCATCGAAGATTTCCATGACAACGTACTCGGTAGAGTCTTTGCGAGAGACGCTAATGATAAAGAAATAATGAGTCCGGCGAGAACGACGCATTAGAAAAGTGGCGATTGAAGACTATTTCTTTCTCTGCAGATGAAGTACCAAAAGGAAGAGAAACACACGATAGCCCGTTGGTTGTGAAACTAGAGATTAACCCGAAACCAGTCGATGGAGAAGATGATGAGGCAGAAGCTTGTTGGGCGATCAACCGAATTCTAATCGACACCGGAAGTTCAGTGAATATCCTCTTCTACCATACTTACAAGACGATGGGCGGAAAAGATGAAGACTTGATCCCTTCTACATACAAGATATATGGCTTTAATGGCACTGCAAACAAACCAAAGGGAGAGGTTCGCATGAGAATACCTCTACAAGGATTATCAACTGATATTTTATTTTGTGTGGTTGATGTGGAATCTCCATACAATGCGCTGATTGGGAGGCCATGGCTTCATGAAATCTTGGGAGTCGCGTCAACATATCATCAATGTATTAAATTCCCACATCCAAATGGCATTGGTATTATACAGGGAGATTGGAAGGAGTCGCAACAATGTCATGAAGTAGATGTAGAAAGCTGCGAAGAAAGGAATGCCAAAAGAAAAGGTTGGAAACAACATGTGAGAGATGAGCAGAGGAAGGAAAAATTGATGGTAGATGCTATAGAAGTGAGGGCTGAACATATCTCGCGAGGTGAATCCCAGAGACAGACCAATATTATGACAACAAAGAAGCAAAAGATATGAGGAACAAAAGGCATAAGAAGTGAATAATCAATAACAACGGGATGCAAAGTAACAATTGAAGTAATGATGTGCGAGAATCTCATGACCAAGAGTAAAATGAGAATACGATTAAGAAAGAAAAGTGAAATACAACAAGTGAAACAAATCGTGCGAATACTTCACGGACAAATATCGACAAATAATGAAACATGAATGATTGAATGATTTAACAAATATAAATGCGCAAATGAATGGGACGAACCTTTATGGCGTACACCCTAGTTCGCGAATAACATTTCGTAAGAGAGCAAATGTAAGACCTAAAGTGCGTCATATAAGGGGGTATCTCTCGCCGTGGTTCGGGGGAAGGTTACACCGCTCCCGAAGCTCGAACCATGAAAATTTGGGGCCCATGAAAGCCTATCCGGAAGAGGTACCTTGGATTCCCAACTATATATGTAGGTTATACCCTGGTTGGGCGACCGAGGGTCTCTTCTTAGGAGTCAGTGTATGCACAAAGGCGCCGAGGTACACGGTTGAGCGAGTGCCCGGGATGGATGAACCTACCCAGGCCATTCTTGGCAAGTCTTGGCATGCGTTGCACTCGCCCGAAGAAAACTCCACTTAGGGTGCAGTCTCGTAACCATAAACCCTATAGGTATAAGGGATAAGAGACTGCGAAAACAACTGGTTGTTGTTAAGACCGGATGGGAGGAGCTAGTCTTGTATGGCCGATGTTTCGCCTCCTTGAAGGGGCAACCGGGGAGATGATAAGGGCGGTGCTCTCCATTAGGGGGGGTGCCAAAACAGACGCAAATGTCATGAGGCTTTGTTTTCGCAAGAAGACTTAGGCTTATCATATTTGTGCAATGATCCTGCAGAGGCAATAATACTAACGCGAGGGTAAGGCGAGATCAATGGGTCTTTACATGAAAGTGTACGGACGTCCTGCGATTTCGTCGCACGACGGCAATGTCATGGGGCTTTATATTCGCAAGGATGTTTAGGCCTGTCATATTGTCGCAACAAAAACATCCTGCAGAGGCAAAAATACTTGAAAAATGATAAGGCAAGATCAATGGGTCATTACATACAAGTGTAAAGACGTCCTGCGATTTTGCCGCAATGAACGGATGGCGGGGGGGACCTCTAATTAGGGAGGTCTGACTTGGAAGACCACACAAAATGATAAGGCAAGGTCAATGGGCCTTTGCATGAAAGTGTAGAGGCGGCTGCGACCTTGTCGCAAAGAAGAGGAGATAGAATTCTCAATTCATAAAGATATCTGCGACCTCGCCGCGGCTATACATTTCAATAACACTAAAATTATTATTCAACAAAATACATGAGGATAATTAACTTCTTCCATCGGAAGATGAATACCAGAGGCAAGTATGGGAATGGAAAAGATGGAATATTGTTATTCATCTTCCGAGGAAAGAGTTATACATCAATAAAGATAGTCAATTATATTACAAGGAAGAACTAACAAAAAGGGGAGTGAAGATTGAATTCATGAAAAAAGAGTTCACTATAACAAAGATACAAATGAATGTACGATATTACACGCAAAGAAAAGAAAACAAAAAGAATTACATCTTGGGTGATTCTTCTTCTTCATCTGATTCATCGGTTTATTATTCTCGTCGCCCGAAATTTTCTTCTTCGCCGACTTCACTATCGAAACATCCGAGACAGGGCAAGTTCTCAGGAACCTTTTCAAGAAGCCGTGGATATGTATGCGAGAGGGATGTTCTCGGTGTTTACAAACATACTCCATGGCTCCATTGCGAAAACGAACAAAGATCATTACTAAAGTTCTCCACTGTTGTTTCAAATTGTTTCTTCAACTTGGAATACTTGTTATTACGAAGGGAGAGATTCTTGGCGAGTTGTTGTTTTTCAGTTTCGAGTTCTTCAATTCTCGCTGGAAAATTCCCGGCGAGTTGTTCTTTTTCAGATTCAAGCTCTTTAATTCTAACCTGAAGCCTCTTCTCAGATTCTGCAAATAAGAAACAACAAGTTAACAATTTACAAGCAATATTACGGAAATAAGAAGCAGTAAGGTATAATAAGCAACCTTCTCTGTCAGATATCATATCTTTAACCAAGGAAGTATGCTCGGCGTGAAGACTAACATCAACACCTAGGTTATTTCTGGCGTTATCTAAAACTTTCGCAGCCCAGGCGAATTCATCATCATTATTTATAACAAGGAGCGAACGAATCTGATCTTCTCGCTCACTAAGTAAGGAATTCTGGAAAGCAATTCATCTCGCTCAATTTGTAGCTCAAGAAGAGATTTTTGAAATGTTGCTAATGCTTGAGCACCATTGTTAGCAATGCGGTCTTTGTCATCTATGTGATCACTAATTTTCTTCCTCAAAATTTTGATTTCTTTACGAGACTCAAGAAACATTTGTTTAAATTGGTTGGCCGCACTTAAACCGATCTATGTTCAATCTCTAAAAGGCGATATTTAGTCTGAAGTTCATCTAATGAAAGAGAGTTAATTTTGTTCGAAGAACTACTTAAAGAAGTGTTGAGATGAGCGAGAAGAAGGTTATTATCCATAGGTTCAGGAAATGTATGGAGAAGAATAGCTTCATCGGAGAGATTATATACGTCTGCGAAAGTAATAAGTTAGGTGGCAATACACGACCAATAAAATAAAAATAATAAAAGAAGGCAAATATTATACCATAAAGTTGCTGATTAGCATTTTGAAGGGTGGATACCCTCTCTTTTTGAGAGTCAAGTTCGGTATTTAACTTTTGAATCGTCTCGTCTTTATCGCGAGATAACGCAGCTTCAGTCTCCAATTCTCGAATCTTCTTGCTCAATTGCGAATTCTTCTTCTCAAGATTGTTGCGTCTTCTCTCAAGATCTGAGGCAACTACAAAAGAAGACCTTCCAACCTATGAAAGAAGATAGAAAAGCTGTTAATACATATTCAACAATATAAAGCCAACGGGAAGATATGATTGTATACATACCAAGGATCCAAGCGCATTCAAGAAGTCAGGAGACATAGTTCTAGAGACTCCGTTGAAAGAATCATTGCCCTCCAGTAGAGTGGCATTGCACACGTTTGCGAGAGTCCCGCAAAGAGAAGCTAGGGGAGCATCTCCCATTCCTTGGAAAGAATCAGAGAAGATACTAGACAACTGACCCATAGAAGAACTGGTTAACGGGGCCCTTGTAGCGAGAGAGCGATTGGAATCATGGTCATCTTCATCAGAAGACTCAGAGTTTGAGCTAAGGCGAGAAGAGGATTGGACCTTTCGCTTCTTAGTTAAGGGGGCAGAGGATTTACCCTTGCGAGCGACAGTCCTACCCTTACTTCTAGTTTTCGCAAAGAACAACTTTTTCAACTTGACCTTCGCAAATGTGTAAAGTTGAGAAACAGAGGCAATAGTATTGTTTAAAAAAAAAAAAAAAAAAAAAAAAAAAAAAAAAAAAAAAAAAGGCAAAGTAAGGGGAAATGCTTCTTACTTCACTCATAAGCGATCGAAGCAATGTCAAGGTATCCTCCGACGGATCCCTTTTGTAGCTTCTTTTCAACCTGGTTATCTGAAAGATTTCACAAACTCGAGAATCGTAAAAGAAAGTTGCGAAAGCAAAAATTTGGAGTAGGAAACATACTTCTTTTTCCTTCTCGGGCCATTTGAATTCCCAAGGATGATACGGCTGCGAGATTCGCAGGGTAGAACGTGCGGGCCCGCGATATAAGGACCATTTAAAATCAAGGGTACAACCCACCATTTCTCATCTTTGGAGTGGCGAGGAGTAGTATTATTACCCGGGTGCCAATCAATATCCTGCATGAGCGGTTTATCCTCGAGAGACATTATCCTTTTTCTTGAAAGCGAATGCCCAAATGAGATTTCGCATTCACCATAGTTATCACCGAGTAATTTTCAAAAAAGTTTTCCACAAAGTGTATTTCTCAACACTATCTCCAAGTCTGCGAATTTGGGATTTACGACGAGTTAGAGTATAAAGATCCTTTGCACTGCACCACGGTTCGCGAACTCAAGCATTAGGCGAATACAATCGCCACTTAATTGATAAATAGCCCTCGAGAATTTTTCATGGGCTAAGATTTCATAAAACAGAGGCAATTCTGGATCGTATAAGGGAATGGGAAGTCCCGCGAGAAGCTGACCTAGCGAGACTATAATCCTTTGATTATTACATTGATGATCAGAAAATAACTTTGTAGAAAGAATAGATGAAGGTTCTTGATCAGGAATGGTCGATAGAGTGAAGCCCTTCTCGAGCAATTTCTGGTTAACTTCATCAAAAGAAGTTTTGTATGCACGACTAAGGGCAGCCATTATCAGTATGGGAATGGATGAGAGGTTAAAGGTAAAGATCGATGCTAGAGAAAGATGAAGAGAAGATTTGCGATAGCGAGAACGCAAATTGCGGAAGGAGAAAATCAAAGAAGTTGCGAGAGAAAAACTAAAGAACGAAAAGGAGAGGAAAAGGAAACTATATATAGGGAAAAAGATCCTCGAGAAAAACGAGGTCATTTAATGCGAGAAGGGACATGAAAGGTCAAGAATAAACGGTTGGAAGAGACGTGTCGAAAAACGGCTTTAATGGTTAAAAACTGTGTACGGAGCTGAAACAGATAAAGATAAGCAGTCGCAGCGAACAAAAAGCATCGCTCTCATGATATTCTTCCCTTCGCAAGAAGAGTATGAGGAGAGATAGGAGACGCAAAGCTTCGGAACATCGCAAAAGAATAGAGGCAAGTACGTACTTTTCAAGTCCAGTATTCTTTCGCTCGTTCCTTCATCAATATAAGACCAAAGATTATTACAACAACAGATTTTCCTTAAAAATCGCTCTTCAAGCAACATTCAAGGAAAAAGAGGCAAGATGTAGGACCATAATATCGCAAACGAACGGGACTCGCGAAGTTAATAAACAACGATGTCGCGAGGCGATCGCAGAGCTAAAATAAACGACGCAAAGAATAACGACGGTAGACATAAAGAGGACGTGAGATCGGCGAGGTTAAGAAGTGTCGCGAGATTGAATAGTTGTACACTGGCGACACTTCGCGAGACATTCCCGAAAATAAAGGATAGCTTAGCTGTCATCCACTATGTATTACCCTATATAAAGGGTCGAGTGAGTCTGTTGTGAGGGGAGGATCTTTTTAGAATTGTTAAGCAAGTCATTAGGAGAGAGAAAGTTTAAGAGTGTTTTATTTGCTAAGTGTAATTCTACTTTTCTTGTGTAGAACTCATGAAATTAATCAATAAACATTCTCAATTATGCAACTTTCAATGGACTAATTAATCGAAATATAGTGAGGGGTGTAGTGTGGGAAAACCTGCTACTACAGTTTTGATCATCTGATTACTTGAAAATTGCTTATAAGCTAATAGTTTGTGTGAGACAGCTATTGTCGTCTTTTAAGAATGTTTCAATGATTGAAATGGGAGTTTAGATCAATTAACCATTGTCTAGATATAGCACAGTATGCATACTAGTATGCAAACTATTGTAAGAATGATTCAGGTCCGGGAACCAAGTATGCATACCCATATGCGAACGGTTTTAACTGTCAAAGTCTAAGAACTAGGTTTTCCTACCCGTTTGCAAACGGTTTCACCTGAATTCGGTCCGGAACGACAATATGCGTACCCGTTTACGAACTGTCGGAAACGGTCATGTCTGGAACTTAAGTTTGTGTACCCGTTTGCAAACTTATGAGGTTAAGTTCTAAAATCGGTTAAGTATGATTTCATACTCATGAATGTTGATACATGAAAAATAATACCCCTTAACGAGTTGGAGATGCCCCTAAGAATAGAGGTGAACTTGGGTTAAGATGTAGGACTTGGGGACTAAACCCAAGCCCAAATAGAAGATACCCATAAAAATGGGAGGATAAAGGAGGAATTAATGAAGAAGGAAGAGGTTATGTTAAAGAATGTCATTAAGGGTAATTAAGAGGTATTAGGACATGTGTCATGAAGTAGTAAAAAGAGGGGATTTTAGGAAAGCCTATAAAAGAAAGGACAAGGTACAATGGAAAGACAACTCTCTCTATTACTATTATTGGAATTGTGAGGTCATGTGTAATAGCTAGGACGGGTAGAACCTAACTGATATTCACCCCTAAATATTTGGCGACCACTCCCGAAGGCTCGTGCCTAGCTTACAATGACACACGCATAAGGCGCTAGTTTAGGCGCGGCAGGAAACCTAAACACACCCCCAATTAACCCAGAAGGAGAGAGAGTAGGTATAATATCAGACCCAATCACGCAGATGATAAAATCAAACATCACGCGCGAAGAAGATAAACAACGCGAGGGCGAGGAAGCGCCGCTCACTCAGCTTTCCCTCGAGGAGATGCAAAAAAAAATTAGAAGAGCACGTACGTAAAGAACGAGAGCTGAGAAAGCTTAGGAAGGCGGCCAGTACAGGGAAAAATGTAAAAGAAACAGCAGATGTAGAGGAAGTGGAAAACGAGCCTGCGGCTATGACACAAGAGGCGATTGCAAAATACCTAGAATTGAATTACAGAATCGTTAAACAAGACAATTATAACTTCATGGCGAGTCCTTACTCCTCTGAAATCATAGAATATCAGTACCCTGAAGATTATACTTCACCAAAATTCAAGGTCTACAATGGCCAAGGCAACGCGAGAGAGCACCTCAGTCGATTCCTGTCAACAATAAATGATCGCACGGCGGATGGGAATCTATGTATGAGAGAGTTTCCGAAATCGCTGACTGATACGGCGTTCACATGGTACGACAACCTCAAGCCAAGGAGCGTCCATTCATGGTCATCCATGTCAACGCTTTTTCTCAGAAAGTTATATTCAGCAAAAAGGAAGGTCACAACCATAGACCTGAGAAAGTGCAATCAGCGCATAGGCGAGGAGATAGAAAAATACATCGCTAGATTTCGCCTTCTCACTCTCGATTGCCATGAAGACGTTAAAGAAGAAGCGTTAGTGGAAATTTGCGTCCGGGGGATGACTCCATCTTTCAAAAAGAATCTGGTAAACTTTCGCTTCCCCACATTTGTAGAACTGGAGGAGGCAGCCGCAAGGATCGCCGATTTCATTGAAGAACCAAGCTCGGATTATGTTTGGCGAAACTCGGTTAACACTGTATCGACCATGCCGAGAAATACCCGTGCAAATAATAATCGCAAGGTTTGGGGAACACAAGCGCTCCCGCCACATCTGCCTTGCAGCAAGGAACAAATCGTCGGATTATTAGAACAATGGGTAGCAAACAAGGAAACCCAGTTGCCCCCGACAAAAATGGATCCTAGCACTCTTGACAAAAATGATGCGCGCTATTGTCACTTTCATCGGAGGATACAACACCCTACAATCGACTGCTTCAACCTGCGAAGGATGTTTCAGAAGAAGCTGGAAATAGGCGAGATTGAAATGAATAAAGCGGAAGATGGCAAAACCACCCCACATCACGTAATGATGCTTTCCCATGACCCAAGCAGAGATGCTTGGAGACCTTGGACCGAGGATGAAGGAGAAGCATGCGAGGTGGATATGAAAAATTCCACTTTTGCTAACACAGACGGCGTGGCTCATCAATTTGCTAAGACAGTATTGGCTCAACAGTTCTTCGATTCGCTCGGCTTCAGCAAAGATCAAATCAAGGAAGCGTCTAAGGCCATAGTAGCCATAGAAGCAGGGAGGCCATGTGGGCTTCTCCCCAAGAAGGCGATCGTATTCACCAACGAAGACATATGTTACCCGGGAGAGCACCTCAAGCCTCTATATCTCACCGTGTATACCAACAGACAACCGCTAAAAAAAGCTTTTGTTGATGGGGGCGCGTCCTTAAACCTGATTTCGATGCATACGCTCGATGTTTTAGGCATACAGCAGTCCGCGATAAGAATGCGGGTCACTACAGTGAAAGGGTTTGGAGACCACGCCCAAACAGCTATTGAAATCATTAACCTAGCAATGAAGGTTGGTCCTATCCGAGGGACCACCCCTTTTTATGTTCTAGAAGACAACACTACCTTCCATGTGTTACTAGGGCGAGGCTGGCTACTCAACCACAAAGTAGTCGTGTCGACGTACCATCAATGTGTAAAAACTAACATAGGAGGCAAGCAGTACCGAATTCCCGCCACGAGTAACCCTTTCGACCCAGAAGAAGCATATATGGCGGACACAATTTTCTATGGCGAGCCAAAAGAAGAGGACGAAATGCCTGAAGCTCGACTCACCCCGCTGCCGAAGTGGGGGGGGGGGGGAAGAAAGAGCGGAACCCACCAAATTCGTGTTTAGTCCGTCAAGGATGGTGTTACCAACGGAAAGAAAAAGGAAGCAAGATGAGCAACCCAATTTCTAACGCTTCTCCAGGCCCGATGGTGGACATGTGTACCGATTATAGCAATTAGCCGAGGGAATGCCCGCAAGTGAGCAAAACCACGCTGACGAGTTGATGAGTGAAGCGGGGGTTCCCGATGAAAGCGCAGAACAAAGATTGTCCGAGCTTCCCTACAAAACGATTGATGACCAAGAATTGCGCGATCAGTTGGTAAGCGTCACTACGAGAACCAATGAGGAACGAAGTCCAAAAGACCTCACCGTGGATGAAATGGAAGAAATCAACATTGGAACACAAGAAGACAAGCGCTCCATCATGATAAGCAAGAATCTGGACCAAGAGGAAAGGGTAGCATTGATCGCGTTACTTAAAGAATACAAGGACGTCTTCGCTTATGACTATGACGAAATGCCAGGTTTAGATAGAGATCTCATGGTACATAATATAGGAGTATCGCCTGAATTGAAACCCGTGAAGCAAAGAAGCCGCGAGTTTCCTAGGGCTACCGCCCTCGCGATAAAGGAGGAAGTGGAGCGGCTACTTAAAGCCAAATTCATTAAGCGAATACAACACCCTACTTGGTTGGATAACATCGTGCCAGTAACCAAGAAAAATGGAAAGGTTAGGTGTTGTGTAGACTATAGAGACCTGAACCGAGCTTGCCCAAAGGACGATTTACCGCTGCCAAACATCGACATGACGCTAGACGCGACCGGGAAAAAGAAAAGATATTCTTTCATGGATGGCTTCAGCGGATATAACCAAGTAAAGATGGACCCTGCAGATGCAAAGAAAACCGCCTTCCAAACCCCATACGGCAACTTCTACTACGTAGTGATGCCGTTTGGATTGAAGAACGCCGGTGCCACGTATCAGCGCGCCATGACATCCATCTTCCACGACCTGCTGCACCGTACAATAGAAGTATATGTTGACGACATCGTAGTCAAGACACAAGAGGCCGAGGATCACATCTCTCACCTAATGACGGCCTTTGAGAGATGCAGGAAATTCAAACTCAAGATGAACCCTCTCAAGTGCGCCTTTGGGGTCACATCCGGGAAATTCTTGGGCTTTGTAGTGACTAATGAGGGAATTCAAGTAGACCCGAGCAAAGTCGAAGCAATCACAACAATGGCACCGCCGGCGAACACCAAAGAGTTGCAAGCCTTTATAGGACGAATATCGTACATACGACGCTTCGTGCTTGGTTTAGCACAGCTGATGACTGCGTTCCTTCCCTTGATGAAAAAAGGTATACCCTTCGTATGGGGAGAGGTACAGTGTGCCGCCTTTGAAAAGTTGAAGCAGTGTCTTGTCAGCCCTAAGATTCTTAGACCTCCGATACGCGAAGTCCCTCTTTATCTCTACACGACGTTCACCAGCTTAGCAATCGGCGTAGTTCTTGTGCAAGACATGGGGGGAACTGAGCTGTCACCTATCTATTACGTGAGTTGGGTCCTACGAGATGCAGAATTAAGATACCCGCTGTAGAGCAAGCATGTTTGGCCTTCATATACGCGACTCAAAAGCTGCACCCCTACCTCCTAACACATGAAACCATTGTAGTGGCAGCAGCGAACCCGATAGCGTACCTGGCTTCGAAGCCTGTCCTTACGGGGAGAACCTCCCGATGGTTGATTCAACTATCGGAATTCGAGCTCAAGTACTAGCGGCCGAACATTGTAAGGGGACAAGCAATAGCCGACCTCATGGATATGTTCCCAGGAGCAGGAGACGATGAATTACACGAATACATACTTGGAGAGGTCGCGGCCGCAGATGTTGACAAGCCTTGGACCATGTTGTTTGACGGATCCTCTTACGGGTCCGTGGGAGGAGCAGGAGTAGTCTTTGATGCCCCGCGGGGAGAACTACTCTCATACTCGTTCAAACTGGATTTTCCATGTAGTAATAATGTGACAGAGTATGAAGCCCTAATTTTGGGACTCCAGCTGGCGAAAGAGCTTAACCTTGGAGGCGTTAAAGTCAAAGGTGATTCCCGTCTTGTTACGAATCAAGTGAACCGAGATTTCCACGTCAAAGAGACGCACCTGGCCCCCTACCGGGCGGAGGCCCAAAGACTGATGAGTCAAACGGGATCGACTTTAGATCATACAGGCAGAGGCGGAAATAAACACGCACACACCCTGGAAACCTTGGCAAGCAAGGTACCATTAAACGACGAAGAAGAGGGTACGGTTACGTTACGAAGAAAAGAGATACCTAGTACTTTGAAAGAGGACTTGTCCTTCGAGGCGGCGGACGACTGGAGAAAGGCATACATCGAAGACTTGACGCGGATGGAAGAAGAGCAAGTGATTCCTACTCAAGCCTTAAAGCAGTTCGTGATGATCCAAGGTGCGTTGTACTACAGGGCGGCCGGAGGATCCCTCGCAAGATGTGTAAATAAAAGGGAGGCGGAGAAGTTACTTCGAGAACTACACATGGAAACATGTGGGCAGACCGGTGTCGTTCATCTATACAGAAGGCTTCAAAGAATGGGCGTATATTGGCCAAGTATGTCAGCTCAAGCAAAGAAAGACTCCAAGATAGTTGTGCCGATTGCTAAGCCCCGCCACCACCGCGGAGGTCTCGCACAATCGAAGAAGTAGGCCGGAGACAACCTTACATCGATTTCATCCAAAGACAGAAGCCGCCCGGTGACGGACAAATGGCTTTAAAAATACAAAGGAAGGCAGCGCGTTTCTTCATGCATGAAGGTATTCTCTATCGGAGAAGTTATGGTAATGCGGCGCTGCGATGCCTGTCAAATCAGGAAGCCATATAAGTCATGACCCGATCCCACGATGCAGAGCTCCAGGGGATGCGGAAGTTGTTCCTGCAACTTTACGAAGGAGGGTTTTACTGGCCGACCATGGAAAGTGATACCGCAGAACACGCCCGAAGATGCTCGCAGTGCCAGGCACATGGGAACTTGATCCAAGCCTCCCACGCACTATTGCATAGCATAGTAACGCCCTGGCCGTTCCATAGCTGGGGGCTCGATCTTATAGGGACAATCAACCCAACATCCTCAAAGCGACATAAGTACATAATCACCGCCACCGAGTACGCGTCGAAATGGGTCGAGGCGATACCCCTCAAAGATTACGCAGGTGCCACAATAGCCGCATTCATCAAACAACACATCATTTGCAGGTTCGGCGCGCCCATGATAATCAGGGCAGATAACGCGAAATCATTCGTGAACAAGGATGTAATTGATTTACTCCGCCAATATAATGTAAGGCTCCACACGTATACCCCTTATTATCCCAAAGGGAATGGGCAAGCGGAGGCAACAAATAAGACGCTCATCCGCATCCTCAATAGAATAATACATGACCACCATAGAGAATGGCACGAGCAGTTGCCGTTGGCACTCTGGGCGTATAGGATTTCTAAGCGTAGTTCTACAGGCGCATCTCCTTACTCACTGGTCTACGGAGAAGATGTGATCCTACCCGCAGAGATAGCAATCCCATCTGCAAGAGTGGCAATGGCTAGCCATACTACGCCAGATGAAGTGACCCGCTTTGTCCATTTAGACACAATAGGGGAAAGAAGAGCACGGGCAGAAATGTTCGCGGAAGCTTATAGGAAGTGTGCAGCAACTACTACAACCAGAGTGTAAAGGAGAGGACCTTCAAGGTTGATGAGCTAGTCTTAAAAATCTCCTCGCACGTACAGAGAAATGCCAGTGCTGGCGAATTCACAGCAAATTGGGAAGGCCCGTTCACAATAAGGAAAGTGGCAAAAAGCGGATACTACAAGCTTCGGCGCATGAATGGGACCAAGGTCAAAACACCCATCAATGGAAAGTGGTTGAAAAAAATTTACGCTTGAGTCCTACCTTGTAAATGCCCGCTTTAAGCAATAAAGTAAGTTGGAAAAATGGCGTATGCACAAAAGGTCTCAGGGAAGCCAAAGGCGCCTGATTGACTGACAAATTCACAAAAGGTCTTAGGGCAGCCAAAGGCGCCTGATCGACTGACAAAATTCACAAAAGGTCTCAGGAATGCTAATGGCGCCTGATTGACTGACAAGTTCACAAAAGGTCTCAGGACAGCCAAAGGCGCCTGATCGACTCACAAATTTCACAAAAGGTCTCAGGGCAGCCAAAGACGCCTAATTGACTGACAAATTAACAAAAGGTCTCAGGACATCCAAAGGCGCCTGATCGACTGACAAAATTCACAAAAGGTCTCAGGAATGCTAATGGCGCCTGATTGACTGACAAGTTCACAAAAGGTCTCAGGACAGCCAAAGGCGCCTGATCAACTGACAAATTTTACAAAAGGTCTCAGGAATGCCAAAGGCGCCTGATCGACTGAAAATTTCACGAAAGGTCTCAGGACAGCCAAAGGCGCCTGATTGACCGACAAGTTTCACAAAAGGTCTCGGGAACGCCAAGGGCGCCTGATTGACTGACAAGTCTCGTCAAAAGGTCTAGGGAACACCAAGGGCGCCCGATTAACTGACAATTTCATAAAAGGTCTCAGGAATGTCAAAGGCGCCTGATTGAATGATATTTGTAAAAACCTCAGGAACGCCCAAGGCGCCTAATCAACTGACAAGACCACAAAGGTTCCAGGAATGCCAAAAGCATTTGAACGACCATCGATCACGAAAAGGAAAAGCGGGAATTGGCACGTTAAACCAACGCCCGCCCCGTCCAACTCCTTTGGGGAAAAAAAGGGGGGAGTAGGCGCGTCTAAAAAACGTCCACCCCACCCAGCTCCTTTGAAAAAAAAAAAGAGGGGGGAGTAGGCGCGTTTAAACAACGCCCGCCCCACCCGGCTCCCTTGAAAATAAAAATGGGGGGAGTAGGCGCGTTTAAACAACGCCCACCCCACCCAGCTCCTTTGAAAAAAAAAGGGGAGGGGGGGGGGAGTAGGCGCGTTTAAACAACGCCCGCCCCACCCGACTCCCTTGAAAATAAAAATAAAATAGGGGGAGTAGGCGCGTTTAACCAACGCTCGCCCTACCCTTCTCCCCTTAAAATAAAAAAAGGGGGGGGGGAGTAGGCGCGTTTAAACAACGCACGTGTCGTCCAACTCCCTTGAAAATAATTAAAAAAAAAAGAGCGGGGGAGTAGGCGTGTATAACCAACGCCCGCCCTACCCTTCTCCCCTGAAAATAAAAAAGGGAGGGGGGGGGAGTAGGCGCGTGCGTTTAACCAACGCCCGCCCCGTCCAACTCCCTTAAAAAGGGGGGGGGAAGAGGAATAACCACGCTCAACTAATGAAAACCCTTACCCAACAACCCCGTAAGAGAAGAACAGGTCACAGACGGACCGAAGGCACGATATATTCGCATACAAGCAAATAACATCACCCTCGAAATTGAAAGCAAAGACTTTATTCACACCAATCTAGTACAAAAGACGTTTAAACTAAAAAGACATTCCACAGTGATAAACTTAACCAGCCATCAGTGCTCGACACCTAGAAATATCAGCGTCTAAGGCTTCCACCATCAAGCGACCATCTTCACATTGTGTAGTAGCCAAACGAAGATCTTGATCGGCTTCATGCACCAACCTGAGGATGTCCTGGATCATGTTATCTTCAACACCAGGCCCGCGAGCAATCGAAAGAGTATATTCATGATCATCGTACTCCTTGCGCGCTTTATCTTGACGAATTAGCCTAAGCGTCCATAGCAGACCCGCCTCTTCCTTCAAAATCAATAAACGAGCCAACTCGTCCGCAAGGTAATGTCGAGGTACAAGTGTGGACGCGGCCGCTAAAGTCAGAGTATGACCGAGAAGCGGTAAGACCCCCTGATGAGGGACCCAAAGATGACAATCAGAGATGGCACGATCCATAGTAGCCACCATCATCAAAGAATCCGCGAATAACTGATTGGCTGCATCGCGAGCGGTGATAGCTTCGTCCATCGCCTGTTGGATCTCCAATGATACCCGACCGAGGGACTCGGCCTGAGCAGTTTGATACGCCTCGTACCGAGCTCTGAAATTCGCGCGTTTAGCATCCCTGCTTATCAATCTCTGTGTCCGAAGTTCCTCAACCTCGGCCTTCACGAACAGAAGCCGCTTCAACTCGTCTTGTTTGAACGAAGCTGAAACTAACATGGAAATGGGCGCTAAGGACAGCACATACCCGTGAAGAGAGTTAGCCATAATGGCGACTTACTAAGCAAAATATATATATATATATGATAGTAGATGTAACGATAACCAAGATTAAGAAACGAGAATAGCATGGGGGTATTTATATACACACACGAAGGAAGAGGGCGTGGAATACGAAGCAATTGCTCATACCCCTTTTGCACGCTGAGAAACGTGTCAAAACAAGGTTAAGAGAGAGGATAACCTCGACATAAATATTAGAGACTCAGGAACCAAGGCCTAAGACCAATGTGGCAACGTCCTTAAGGTTGGGTAAAAGGGAATCAATCAAATAGGAAAATTCGATAACATAACGGAAAGAAAATGAGAGAGATTGAAATATATATAAACTGAGAAGGAAAATTCCAACAAGCGAAGTGCATGAAATAAATAGCAAATAAAGGAAACTGTCCCCGAAGCTAGCACCTAATCTAACCAGCTACCAACAGGCGACAACGAGCAATATCTACGTCCACGGCCTCCGCCATAAGCCTACTTTCGTCACACCGAACATTGGCTTGGGACAGCCCCTGATAGGGTGTAGAATACATCCTATTTACTATCTATTGTTTATGCTTTCTTCGCTATTTTTCTTGTAAATTATGTATTTTACGCTTGTTTTGAGTTTTGTAGCTACTTTGGAGTCACACGGAGGAAAAGAAGAAGAAATTACCCAATTTGAGCAAAAAGGGCAAAAAGGTCATTTCAGGGGCGAGCACTATCTGGAGCCCAGTCCAGGTTAAGGGGTAACAAGTGGAGGAGTACTAAATACAAACCAGCCAAGGTTAAGGGGCTGTCCACTAGGGTATCCCTTATCTAATGAGTGGGGTGGTCTTTATCACTGGGGTGTAAATATCCACCCAAATCATTACAACCCTAAAATCGATTTCTCTCATTCTTCACTTTCACTGAATTTAAAGCGTAAGAATCTGCTTTGAGTGAAATCGAGAGGAGTCAAGAAACAGAGATCGAGAAGTTGAAATTAAGGAAGATAGGGATCGACTTGTTCTTTGTATTCCGTCCGAGAGAAGATCAAGAGAAGAAATTGAGAGCAAATTGAAATTAAGATCGAGAAAGTGTTGTTGATAACGAAGAAACGATTCTGAGATAGAAAAGGGTTGTTGGTTTGAAATTGGTACTGATAATTCATGGGTTTGGACTTAATCGATTAATGGAGAAACGATGTTGCTGCTGTTGTTCGAATCAGGGAGAGCTGAAATTGTGAGAGAAGAGAAGTAAGTCGATGCAGCTAAGAGAGATGATGTTGTTGCCGCTGTTCAATCGATTCTGCTGATGCTTGAGATGGGTTCGATCTGGAAGAGAGGTGTATAGCTGCTGCTGTTAAAAATCGAGATGAAGAACACTCAAAAATGGTGGTCGATGTTCAACCAAGAAATGAAGAGAAATACACAGAGAACAGATGGGTTCTGGCGCTGTTGGTGGGGAGAAGTAGGAAGTGAATTGGAGATGGATTCTGTAACTGAAGCTCGTTCCTGATGCTATGGGACTATGAATCGATGACTGACGAAACAGAAATGGGTTCGACTTGTTCGAGGGATTAAGAAGATGATTGAGGTGGTGAAGGTGGATTGAAATTAGGTTTGTGTTGGCAATGGTGGTGCGAGTCGATTGCGGCTCGAGATAGAGCAAGGTGGTGCGGGACAAGGTGCTCATGAAGATGGTGTTGGTTTTCGAATAGGCCAAGTCTCCACTCGGAGTTCTTTGGAAAGAGGTAATTGGAGTTGATGAGGGTTACGGTGGTTGAGATGGGAAATTGAGCTAAGCTTAGATGAATGCTAGGTTCGGAGTTGCAGTTCAGGTGTTATGTTATGAGAATGGCACAAATGGGTATCTAGTGAAGTTGCGATTTCGTTTGAAGGGTTTGAAAGGAGTTGGAATGGCCTGAGAAGTACACACAGTAGCTATACATGGGAGTTGCAGTGGTGTTTTGCTGCAGCTGAGACAGCTTATGAGTTGTGCTGGAGTTGAATGGAAGAACACTGGGATTGTGAATGGTTTTGCAGCTGCAGGTGTTGTAGCTGTTGCTGCTATGGGTTACAAATGAGATGAAGCTCAGAAGAGGTCTACGTAATGCTAGAGCGGGTTCACATCTTAGATGTATGTTTAGGAAAAGCTGAAATTGATCACCATTTGTTGATGTTAATGCAAAGTGATGAGTTTGTGAGGTTGTTGTTGAGGGTTGGTGGATGTTAGGCTGTTGATGCGAAGAATAGGGTTAAGTTGGTCTCGGGCGGGGAGGGGGATATGGCGCAGTGAGAATAGCACCATGAGTAGTTGCGAGGCGATTGTGATAAAGGATATGCGGTGCGGTGTGGTACGAGGAGAGGATGTTATTGCTACGAGAATGCGCAAGGATGAATCTGCAATGGTTTAGTGAAATTGAGAATGTCTCCGCCAGGTGCTGTGTATGTTGCAGTTTGAGCTATTGATGCCATGGGTGGTGTCTGCCGATTATGTGTGGAGGAATGATGTGGAGCTATGGCTAGAAACGAGAGGGTGTCTTTGCCATGGTCACAATAGATGTGTGATTACTGGTTGTGGAGGTATTGATAAGCCTCGGGTGTTGATAAAAATGCTTGCAAGTGCTAGTGGTGTTGAGAAGTCTTGAGGCACTGGTGATGAAATGCAACATACAGAGCCAAGATGGCTGAGGCGTGAAGCACAATTATTGTGCAACAACACAGCTCTGGCCAGAGCAATGGCTTATGCCATGGCAACTTAGCCGAGTCAGCCCAGTTAGCTGGACTCAGATGCTGACTCGGTTCTGACTCGTGACCCAGACCTTGACCCGATTGACTAACGGTTGACTGTTAGTTTGACCTAACGGTAACAGAATCTTGGACGGAATATTCCATCACCTGCGACGATTTTCAGGCGACCGGCGGCAACTATTCCGGCCGAATTCCGGCCACAATCCCAGTTTTCCTGCGAGCAAAAAAATTCCAGAATTTTCTATGGATTTCTCTCATGGGTGTGAAGACTTGGACTAGGAATTGGATGGAGAATTGGGCTCAAATTTGGAAAGAGAAGGTGGAAGAGTTGAGAAAGGCTTGGTTTTGGAAATTGAATTGCAAAAGGAAAAGGATTCTATTCCTTGGAAGATTTGGAGAATATTGAAGCCTATAAATAGAGAAGTTTTCTACATCTTTTACACACCTCTTTACACACACAACACTTTTCTTTTCTTTTCTTATTCTTTGTGTGAACTTTTTAACATGAGTAGCTAATTTTCTTATTGATTGAGGATGAATTCCTAGTTCTTAATATATAATTTGAGTTTTGTTTTCAATTCTATCTTGAAGTTTTTCACATGATTATCGTTTGTTTTTACTAATAGGAATGATCTTAAAGACATTCATGATTGATTGATAGATTGTTTGGGTGGCCAACTAAATTGATTTGTCGATTTAATCTAATGCTAGTGAAAGTTAGGGGATAAGTAATCGTTTCTTGACTCTTTACATAAGTAGCAAACACGAGACCTTGCGGAGGGATTCCGTGGAGCAATTGTGTGTAGAAACAACGCTAGAAAGTGAACCAAGCGAACCGAGTTTAACTACTAGTACTAAACCTAAATTCATAAATCTTAATGCATTCGGGGAATTACATCTTGTAAGCGAACCTCAAGGTGGTTCTTTTGAATAGAATCGATAACTAAGCGGACTGTTACTCAGGTAAAATTAGGGATTTTGGGGCTAGCTAAGCGGACCTGCTATCCTACGGTTGGTGATAATCTGTGACTAATAACAAGTAGAAAAGAACATAACTTGATTCATTGTTTCGTAACGAAGAAGGATTCCTTGATCTTGTCTCTCTTATTGATTTCAACTTTAATTTTTAATTGCTTTATTCACTTTCTTTTGCTTTATACATCCCCCCTTTCGTGACAATTTTACAACTAGAATCTCTGCTCCTCGTGGGAACGAACTTGACTACACTATATTACTTGTTAATTAGGTGGAAATATCTCGATTAATTTGTTGTGGTTACGACACGCATCAAATTTTGGCGCCATTTAGGGGAGCAGTGGACGATTTTAGTTGTTTTTATTTTTCTTTTTGCTATATTCTTGCTTTGTTAGATTCTATACCGTATCTAACTTAGTTTTTGAGAATCTTGTTTCAGGTGTTATACCTTTGGTGAATGCTTAAAGAGGGCAGACCGAGTCCGATACGTCTTCGATCCGGCACTCAACTAAAGGATTTCATTCGAGCGATTAACACTCCACTTCCTCCTTCTTCATCAAGTGATTTCACAGATTCGGACAAAGAGGAAGTAACGATGGCTGATCGTACACTCAAGGACCTAGCTTCTCACAGGCTTGATACACAACAATGGTGTATCCAAACTAACTCAACCTTCGAGATCAAGCCGGGGTTGATTAGAGAGTTACCAAAGTTCCATGGCATGGTGAATGAGGACCCAAACAAACATCTTATGGACTTCTATACCATAGTTATGGCTATGCTTCCACCGGAGACTAATGTGGATGGAGCAATGTTGAGAGCTTTCCCGTTTTCTTTGGCGGGCAATGCTAAGGAATGGTTATATTATTTGCCTTCCGGAAGTATCACAACATGGAATGGGATGAAGAAACTTTTCCTCGAGAGATATTTTCCCGCATCCAAAGCTACTCAAACTCGCAAGGAGATTTGTGGATTGAAACAACAAGTGGGAGAATCATTGTATGAATGTTGGGAGCGATACAAGAGGTTGGTGGCAAGCTGTCCACACCATCAATTTAGTGACGTTATGATACTCCAATACTTCTACGAAGCTCTCCACCCAAGTGATAGGTCTCTTCTTGACGCCGCGGGTGGTGGTGCACTAATGAACAAGACGGTCGCCCAAGCTACCGAGTTGATTGAAAGTATGGCTGCAAACTCGCAACAATTCTACACAAGAGATGAACCCATGGTTAGGCGAGTGCATGAAGTTAGTGATTCATCATCACATCTTGATCAAAGAATGAGTAACATGGAGATAATGATTCAAAGGATGGCCGCGGTTATTATTCCGGATAATGAGACCGAACAAGTGAATGCTTTATATCCAAATCAAAGGCCAAGGTACGATCCATACTCGAATACTTACAATCCCGGGTGGAAGGATCATCCTAACTTTAGCTATGCAAATAAGCAAGCGGCGGTTCTCAATCCGTATGAGCAACAAGGTGGATTCCAACAATCACGTTTTCAACCTCAACAACAATTCCAACCTCAAGTGAAGGAACAAGGATCTTCGATAGATGATAAGCTTAATGTCATGATGCAAGGTATTACGTCATTGTTTCAACAAAATCAACAAAAGACCGATTCGGCAATCAAGGATTTACAAATTCAAGTGGGGCAATTGGCGACCGATGTGAACCTATTGAAAGCGCAAGCGTCCACAAAACTTCCTTCACAACCATTTGTTAATCCAAGAGAGAGCGTTAATGCGATTACTTTGAGGAATGGGAAACAAGTGGAGCAACCAAATCAACAAGATAAGGTGTATGATGAGAAAGAGGAAATTGAAACCGCACCAAAGGAGAAAACATCTCCAACCAACCAACCAACCCGAGGAGACGGTTCCTACTTTCACAACTCCACCCCCGTTCCCTAGCCGATTTGCTAAATCAAAGAAAGACTTGGAATACAAGGATATGTGGGACATCCTTAAGAAAGTACAAGTCAATATTCCACTCATAGAAGCTATTCGTCAAATTCCTCGTTGTGCAAAGTTCTTAAAGGAGTTGTGCATGAAGAAGAAAAGGTTGAAAGGGAATGAAGTCATGAGTGTGGGGGAGAATGCTTCGGCGTTTATTCTCAAGAAACTCCCACCAAAATTAAAGGACCCCGGTAGTTTCAATATACCTTGCACAATTGGTAAAACAAGGTTTACTCGAGCTTTGCTAGATTTGGGAGCATCGGTTAATGTTATGCCTTCCTCGATTTATGATTCTTTGAATCTTGGTCCTCTTAAGGAGACCGGGGTAGTTCTTGAACTTGCTAACCGATCTAATGTTTACCCGAAAGGGATTGTTGAGAATGTTTTGGTGCAGGTTAATGAGCTTGTATTTCCGGCCGATTTCTATGTCTTAGACATGAATGATGAGAATTCTTCCAAGTCTACACCTTTGCTATTGGGTAGACCATTCTTAAGCACCGCCGGAACAAAGATTGATGTCCAAAATGGCACCTTGACTATGGAGTTTGATGGTACACCCATCCACTTCAATATCTTTGAGACAACGCGATACCCTAGTGATGTGAAATCATGTTTTCCTGTGAAAGAGATTGATCCGGGCTAATGAATCTTGCAAAATCTAAGTCGGGCCGTCGACTTTAAAACAAGCGCTTAATGGGAGGCAACCCATAGGTTTTGTATTTCTTATCTTTTTGCTTTTTGTTATTTCTTTTTCTTGTTCCTTATCATGTTAAAATCTCCCACCTTGACTTTACTAGGAGGATTCAATTACATTGAGGAAAATGTAAGGTTTAAGTGTGGGGGAGTGGTTAAGCATGTTTATAAAACAAAAATTACAAAAAAATTAAAAAATTTTGAAAAAAAAAAAAAAAGTTTTACATAAAAACTCCAACTTTTAAAGATTTTAGAGTCACTAGCATACTTCTAGGTATGTTTACATAGAGATTTTGACCGACATAATTGAACTTGGAAATGTTAGAGAACTACATTCGGATTTCTTGTTTGTTTGAGTGTTAAATAATGGATTTAATCATGCCGGTGATGCGAATTTGGTGCGAGGAGAAATGCGTTATTAGAGTTGCTGATCAATCATTAGTGGAGACTACCCGTATTCATATCATGTGAGGCACCGACCAGAAATTTTCCATCTACTAAAGAGCTTTCTTTTGAGTGTGTGTCACCGTACGTTAATTACGGGTAGAATGGTGATCTACCCAACCTCCCACCAATAGAAGCACTACTCTTTGATCTCTTGAGTGCTAATTTTGTCAATCATAAGGGTGACGTCTATAGATGAAAGACACCTTCTTGTAGTTCGATTTGCAGTTAGCACCATTCTCGACAACAACGGATCCATAGAAACACATTCATCATCAACAAGGAGCGACACCAAAATCTACAAGGAAAGTTGGAAAAAGTTTAAGGTTTATAAGCAACGGAACGAGAAAAGGAGCAAATTTCAAATACAAGTAAAGCAACATACAAAGGGCGGATTTCACATATATGTTGAAGACTTATACTACAATGAGGTAATTTTATATTCAAGTATGAAGACTTATTCATGAAAGCGAAGAAAATTAAAAGGTGAGAATTTTTGAAATTTATGATTTCAAGACGATACAAGTTGTGAAGAATCAAGCGGTAAAATACTTCTCCCACGGCCATGGTTTATTTTTTGTATTTTATTTCTCTTGTTTCAAAAAAAAAAAAAAAAAATATTGAAAATTTCATAAAAAAATAAAAAAAAAAAAAAAAGAAATGAAAGAAAAAAAAAAGAGAGAAAAACAAGAGAAATTTTTGTTTTGTTTTTATAAGCCGTGGGGAAGGAAAATTTATAAGGTTGTTTCAAGCGACAAGGATTTAAGGTAAAAAGAGTTAAAAATTGTCAAGGATTTATGAAATTCGAAGGTTTATCATCAATAATTGAAACCGAAGACGAAGACCAAGAAGATCAAGACGAGGAGCGGAAGACGTTTCTATTGGATGCCGTGAGAGTGGTGTTATCATAATTGGCGATCGGATGTGAAGGTGAGTAAGTAATCTCATCCTCAATAATAAATGGTTGATTTCCTTTCGTAGAGATCGTCAGAAAAATGGTTTTTCAAAATATTAAAAGATGTGGGTTTTTAAAAATATTTCGGAAGTTGTCCTTCCCACCATTCAACGTGTTGCGGGAATTCTCTCTTCATTCCTACCTGCACACATGTGAGAACCATAAAAAAGCCGTCTTTTTGAGTGCAATTATCATAAATTTTTTTTGGTGAGGCAGAAGTCGAGGCGAAATGCTTATTGATCGTTTCTCAAACACGCGTTCTCTCATTATGGGGTGGTTATTTCTCACTCAACATTCAAGAATGAGAATATGTTCTTTAGTATTTCTAACTTCTTATTACTAGCATGCAGAAACTCTTTGTCCTCATAACTCTTTGGATGCTTGTGACGCTGGAACGCTTTGAAGTTGTAAGTTTTGGTTTGATTTGCTCGAGGACTAGCAAAGTCTAAGTGTGGGGGAATTTGATAGGGTGTAGAATACATCCTATTTACTATCTATTGTTTATGCTTTCTTCGCTATTTTTCTTGTAAATTATGTATTTTACGCTTGTTTTGAGTTTTGTAGCTACTTTGGAGTCACACGGAGGAAAAGAAGAAGAAATTACCCAATTTGAGCAAAAAGGGCAAAAAGGTCATTTCAGGGGCGAGCACTATCCGGAGCCCAGTCCGGGTTAATGGGTAACAAGTGGAGGAGTACTAAATACAAACCAGCCAAGGTTAAGGGGCTGTCCACTAGGGTATCCCTTATCTAATGAGTGGGGTGGTCTTTATCATCAAGGTGTAAATATCCACCCAAATCATTACAACCCTAAAATCGATTTCTCTCATTCTTCACTTTCACCTGAATTTAAAGCAGCAACTGCTGCTGAGTGAAATCGAGAGGAGCTGAAGAACAGATCGAGAAGTTGAAATTAAGGAAGATAGGGATCGGCTGTTGCTGTATTCCGTCCGAGAGAAGATCAAGAGAAGAAATTGAGAGCAGCTGCTGAAATTAAGATCGAGAAAG
Source organism: Papaver armeniacum (assembly GCA_023531295.1). Lineage (NCBI taxonomy): Eukaryota > Viridiplantae > Streptophyta > Magnoliopsida > Ranunculales > Papaveraceae > Papaver > Papaver armeniacum. The sequence goes on along the minus strand of JAJJWW010000235.1, from coordinate 331,167 downwards.
TGTTGTTGATAACGAAGAAACGATTCTGAGATAGAAAAGGGTTGTTGGTTTGAAATTGGTACTGATAATTCATGGGTTTGGACTTAATCGATTAATGGAGAAATGATGTTGCTGCTGTTGTTCGAATCAGGGAGAGCTGAAATTGTGAGAGAAGAGAAGTAAGTCGATGCGGCTAAGAGAGATGATGTTGTTGCCGCTTGTTCAATCGATTCTCTGATGCTCGAGATGGGTTCGATCTGGAAGAGAGGTGTATAGGCTGCTTCTTGTTAAAAATCGAGATGAAGAACACTCAAAAATGGTGGTCGATGTTCAACCAAGAAATGAAGAGAAATACACAGAGAACAGATGGGTTCTGGCGCTGTTGGTGGGGAGAAGTAGGAAGTGAATTGGAGATGGATTCTGTAACTGAAGCTCGTTCCTGATGCTATGGGACTATGAATCGATGACTGACGAAACAACAAATGGGTTCGACTTGTTCAGGGGATTAAGAAGATGATTGAGGTGGTGAAGGTGGATTGAAATTGGGTTTGTGTTGGCAATGGTGGTACTGAGTCTGATTGCAGCTCAGATAGAGCAAGGTGGTGCAGGACAAGGTGCTCATGAAGATGGTGTTGGTTTCGAATAGGCCAAGTCTCCACTCAGGTTGCTGGAAAGAGGTAATTGGAGTTGATGAGGGTTCTGGTGGTTGAGATGGGAAATTGAGCTAAGCTTAGATGAATGCTAGGTTCGGAGTTGCAGTTCAGGTGTTATGTTATGAGAATGGCACAAATGGGTATCTAGTGAAGTTGCGATTTCGTTTGAAGGGTTTGAAAGGAGTTGGAATGGCACGAGAAGTACACACGGTAGCTATACATGGGAGTTGCGGTGGTGTTTTGTCAGCGGCTGAGACAGACTTTATGAGTTGTCTTTGGAGTTGAATGGAAGAACACTGGGATTGTGAATGGTTTTGCAGCTGCAGGTGTTGTAGCTGTTGCTGCTATGGGTTACAAATGAGATGAAGCTCAGAAGAGGTCTACAGAATGCTAGAGCAGGTTCACATCTTAGATGTATGTTTAGGAAGCTGAAATTGATCAGCTGTTGATGTTAATGCAGCAGTGAGTTGGTGAGGTTGTTGTTGAGGGTTGGTGGATGTTAGGCATTGATGCGAGAGAATAGGGTTAAGTTGGTCTCGGGCGGGAGGGGGATATGGCGCAGGTGAGAATAGCACCATGAGTAGTTGCAGGCAGTTGTGATAAAGGATATGCAGTGCAGGTGGTACGAGGAGAGGATGTTATTGCTACAGAATGCGCAAGGATGAATCTGCAATGGTTTAGTGAAATTGAGAATGTCTCCGCCAGGTGCTGTGTATGTTGCAGTTTGAGATATTGATGCCATGGTGGTGTCTGCCGATTATGTGTGGAGGAATGATGTGGAGCTATGGCTAGAAACAGAGGGTGTGCTGCCATGGTCACAATAGCTGTGTGATTACAGAGCTGTGGAGGTATTGATAAGCCTCTGGTGTTGATAAAAATGCTTGCAAGTGCTAGTGGTGTTGAGAAGTACTGAGGCACTGGTGATGAAATGCAACATACAGAGCCAAGATGGCTGAGGCGTGAAGCACAATTATTGTGCAACAACACAGCTCTGGCCAGAGCAATGGCTTATGCCATGGCAACTTAGCCGAGTCAGCCCAGTTAGCTGGACTCGAGATGCTGACTTCTGGTTCGACTCGTGACCCGACCTTGACCCGATTGACTAACGGTTGATCACATAGTTTGACCTAACTGATATGAGAATCTTGGACGGAATATTCCATCACCGGCGACGATTTTCAAAGCGACCGGCGGCAACTATTCCTACGAATTCCCGCCACAATCCCGATTTTCCGGAGCAAAAAAATCCGAACTTTCTATGGATTTCTCTCATGGGTGTGAAGACTTGGACTAGGAATTGGATGGAGAATTGGGCTCAAATTTGGAAAGAGAAGGTGGAAGAGTTGAGAAAGGCTTGGTTTTGGAAATTGAATTGCAAAAGGAAAAGGATTCTATTCCTTGGAAGATTTGGAGAATATTGAAGCCTATAAATAGAGAAGTTTTCTACATCTTTTACACACCTCTTTACACACACAACACTTTTCTTTTCTTATTCTTTGTGTGAACTTTTTAACATGAGTAGCTAATTTTCTTATTGATTGAGGATGAATTCCTAGTTATTAATATATAATTTGAGTTTTGTTTTCAATTCTATCTTGAAGTTTTTCACATGATTATCGTTTGTTTTTACTAATAGGAATGATCTTAAAGACATTCATGATTGATTGATAGATTGTTTGGGTGGCCAACTAAATTGATTTGTCGATTTAATCTAATGCTAGTGAAAGTTAGGGGATAAGTAATCGTTTCTTGACTCTTTACATAAGTAGCAAACACGAGACCTTGCGGAGGGATTCCGTGGAGCAATTGTGTGTAGAAACAACGCTAGAAAGTGAACCAAGCGAACCGAGTTTAACTACTAGTACTAAACCTAAATTCATAAATCTTAATGCATTCTGGGAATTACATCTTGTAAGCGAACCTCAAGGTGGTTCTTTTGAATAGAATCTGATAACTAAGCGGACCTGTTACTCAGTAAAATTAGGGATTTTGGGGCTAGCTAAGCGGACCTGCTATCCTACGGTTGGTGATAATCTGTGACTAATAACAAGTAGAAAAGAACATAACTTGATTCATTGTTTCGTAACGAAGAAGGATTCCTTGATCTTGTCTCTCTTATTGATTTCAACTTTAATTTTTAATTGCTTTATTTACTTTCTTTTGCTTTATACATCCCCCCTTTCGTGACAATTTTACAACTAGAATCTCTGCTCCTCGTGGGAACGAACTTGACTACACTATATTACTTGTTAATTAGGTGGAAATATCTCGATTAATTTGTTGTGGTTACGACACGCATCAGCCCCCAATTGTCATCACTTATCAGTTTGTAGATGTCTCGAATAATTTTCCCTTTAGCCTTCGCCCCTTGGGCCAACGCTAGAGTATCTTCGTGTTCATGGCGGTCTTGGCGTGCCTTATCCTGACGGGCTTGCCTGAAATCCCGCAGTACACTTATCTCCTCCGTTAACACCAATAAGCGCGCGAGCTCGTACCTAAGATAGGATGGGTTCACAACCGCAGAAACAGCAGTCAAAGATAGAGTGTGCCCGAGAAGGCGTGAAGCAGCATGGCCAGAGATATGTGAACGGCGGTCAGCGATAGCATACTCAATGGTTGTCTTCATCGTCAAGGATTCGGTGACTAACGAAGCAGATACGTTGCGGGCCGTGACGGCATCATCCAAAGCATGTTGAATTGCAGATGTTAGTCGACCAGCCTCCTCAGCAGCCTGACGCGCTTCAAAGCGCTCTGCAAATTGAGCACCCGCGAAATCCCTTTTAGATAACCTATGCTCGTAAAGCACCTCAACCTCAGCCTCCACCAGTAGCAAGCGCGTTTGTTCCAATTTCTTGAACATTGAGACTAACGTGGGGACTGGCGCCAGCGTTAACGCGTACCCGTGAAGAGAGTGAGCCATCTACGTAAAGTGCTTGACAAGAAAATAAAAATGAAGATAAGGACTAAAATTGACCGGGTTGGAAGATTGGTGCTGCAATATAAAGGAGAGAACGCCATAAATGCTCCGACAACTGTCCTGCTCTCAATGACACGTGGTACATAGGAGTACGAAAGGATTTGGCTATTGGATCATCTGATAATCGACCCAATAGCCAGGGGACTAATGTTGATACATGAAAAATAATACCCCTTAATGAGTTGGATATGCCCCTAAGAATAGAGGTGAACTTGGGTTAAGATGTAGGACTTGGGGACTAAACCCAAGCCCAAATAGAAAATACCCATAAAAATGGGAGGATAAAGGAGGAATTAATGAAGAAGGAAGATGTTATGTTAAAGAATGGCATTAAGGGTAATTAAGAGGTATTAGGACATGTGTCATGAAGTAGTAAAAAGAGGGGCCTTTAAGAAAGCCTATAAAAGAAAGGATGAGGTACAATGGAAAGACAACTCTCTCTCTTACTATTATTGGAATTGTGAGGTCACGTGTAATAGCTAGGACGGGTAGAACCTAAACTGATATTCACCCCTCAACAATGAACAAATACATTTATAAATTAAGGAATGCAATCTTTGCAAACCGTCGCTAAAATGTTCATGAACTGATTCTTTTGAATCAATCCAATTTTGATTCAATTGTGTCTTGTATACTTCTATGAGAATATAAACAATTGAACAACTCTATGAGTAACACAATTAGATTCATTTGATTATCAATTGATCTAGAAGTGTTAAGATGAACATGGTTAATACAAAAATGTTCACATGGCTAACTTCAGTTAACTGTTATTGAGCCAACTCAATATACACGTTTAGGTACGGTTACCCATATCTAAATGAAGGTATATTTCATTTGTGTGTAACAAGCTAAGACAATAAAACGTGCAAACTTAGTTTGAATCTTAAATCAGGTTTTTCATCTAACCATGAATATTGATTGCTTTGCCTCGAAGTTATCAAACCCTGATTTGAAGACTATATAACAGCGAACTCTAGCAACTGGGAAACCTAATCTCCACACCTCCTGTGTGATACTATTTGCGACTAGAGTCGATTCTCCTTTAACCTAGGTTTTTCCTAAAACCATTATAGGTTAACGACTTAAAGACTTCTTTGGGATTCTGAAGCCATACCCAACTATTTTCTCTGTAGTTGCGCGTTCTGATCTTACTTGTTATATCGTATTGATTACTATATTCTTTTAGATTTGCTCGAGATCTTAAAAAGTAATCACAAAGCTCTTCGTCTCATTCTTTGTGATTCCATAATAACTTGTTCTACTACCATATAGTTAAGTTATTGTGAGGTGGTTGATATTTCTAGGTTATTCTTTGGGAATATAAGACCGGATTATCAATTGGTTCCTGTTCATCTTGATTTATCAAAAGACAGAACAAACTTCGTAGGTATTTCTGTGGGAGACAGATTTATTCAATCCTATAGACTTTTCTGTGTGAGACAGATTTTTTTATCAAGTCTTCGACTTTGGGTCGTAGCAACTCTTAGTTATGGGTGAGATCACCTAAGGGAATCAAGTGCGTAGTATCCTGCCGGGATCAGAGACGTAAGGAACGCAATTGTACCTTGAATCAGTGTGAGATTGATTAGGGTTCAACTACAGTCCAGTCCGAAGTTAATTGGTAGTAGGCTAGAGTCTATAGCGGCTTAATACAGTGTGGTGTTCAAATCTGGACTAGGTCCCGGGGTTTTTTTATATTTGCGGTTTCCTCGTTAAAAAAACTTATGGTGTCTGTGTTATTTCTTTTCCGCATTATATTTGTTTATATAATTGAAATATCACAGGTTGTGCGTAGTTCAAACAATTTTTAAAATGATTGGCACTTGAACATTGGTCTTTGGTACCATTCAAGTTGTGTCTCATAATAATCAGGCTCACAGATTTTATCTGTTTGATTTGCTGATTACATTGAAAAATAGAGATATAGCTCTTGGATATATTTTCTTGATTGAGTCTGACTGTCTAGTTGATTCTCTCGGAATTGTATTAGAGTTAGTCCATACAGATTTCCTAACGAAATATTGGGTCTGGTTGTTAGACCCCCCGCTTTTTCAACACTGATGCATATGAACAAGCTATAAAAAGCGCGCTACATTATTTAGAATTTAAGGACCCGAGTGTCGTCATTTAGCTAAAGAGTTACCGATTTTTATGGGAGAACACCCAAAGATCAATACATGTCGATCTATAGATCCACATGGTCGCTAAAATTTATCCCAATTTCATCGTTTATGGCTTCAAAAAGCCATTTTTTGTTATTTTAAGAAAGTTTTATCGAAGTAAGCTTTTAATGTCCTATGTGTAAGTCTAAGGCATGCCCTATGCCTGGACAAGACTCTAAAACCAATGATGCATGCAAGAATGCATCTGCATTAGCCTTTATGCCGTTAAACTCTTTGAATAAGAAGTTGGAACTGCGTAGAAGCTATATTTAAGGAATCATTATTAAGAAGCATGCTTTCACAAGAAAATGAAGGTGCTTTTTCCTGGGGTAAGTGAAGTTTTAAGGCCTGATCGTTACGTTATGAGTGGCGCATCGGGGAATTTTAGCCTGCGCGGTTGGGCGTTGTATGCGTAGTTTCCTGGTACGTTACAGATGATGTTTAGTCTTTTTAACTTATAGTGATGTGTATCATGTTATCATGTTGTTCTAATTGACGTTGCTCAATTCAATATGAATAGTATGGCATATGCTCTATTGATCGTATACTATGATCTAGTACCTAAATCCTAATTAAAAGATAAAATCATTCTTGTTTTAGTATTGTCTTATGTTGTATTGATTCGTACATTATGATATACAAAAGAAACTCGATATATTAATAATCTCTATATGCTTATAAAATTTTGGTCCGAACTTGTAAAATTTTACATCGAATAACCTCTATATATTAATAACTTTGTGAGTTCCCAAGTGTATTAATATATGCAGTTGTATTGTAGTACCTAAATCAGAATTTAAAAGATAAATCATTCTTGTTTTAGTATGATCAAATTATTGTATATATGTTGTTTATCAAGCTTATAGAATATGTAAATACTATGATCTCGATTTTTTCAGCATAAGGGTAGTTATGATCATATTTAAGTTAATTAAATGATGATTATGAAGTTGAATTTCCAACATTCTACCTCTATTTCTCCTAGTTATTCCATATTCTTAAACTAGCGTATATACAAAATCAAGTTTTGGTTTAGTTACCTAAAGTTGTTGATTGGGTTTCATTTATATGTTCGTTGTTGCATTAACAGTAACCTTACCAAAGTTTTTATATCGATACCAATACCCAAAAAATATCAGATCAACAGTTTGTTACATGAACTTATTATGCAAACATGTAGTTGCATAAATTTTATCTACTTTATAAGAGTTCTGGAGCTTGGAAGAAAGTAAGTATGAAGAATCTTCCAAGGGAAGAAGATTTTCATACCAATACTTAAGTGTATTATCTATTGAACTGGATCAAAATGTTCATCAGAGAATTCATTGAAGGGCATAATGTTTTGTACTTTACTTGGTCGTAGCCGATACTGTAGCTTGTGGATGAAAGATCTATGTGTTATTCAGGTTCTGGAGCTTGGAAGCAAGTAACTGTGAGACGTATCTCCGACTTGTTTATTTTAAATAGATTACAAACTTAAAAGAGTTGCAGCTTCCTTGTAACAAGGTTAAGTGTTGATGGATGTTTGTTACTGGGACATGCTTAAGAACCATTTCAGCAGGTCTTCTGTGTCTATCTTATTTGTATCTCAACAGGTGATCTTTTTTCTGGTAATGGATATGAGAAATTGTTGCACTTTTAAAATTAAAGATGTTGTGCTTGTAATTTCTCAGCATCACCGATACAACTTTGGTGAAGCTTAATGGTTTAACAAATTTGGAGAACTTGAGTTTGGATTCATGCAGTATTGGTGTTAATGTCTTGCGAAATTTGGCAGCTTGGTCAGACTATGTTGTGGGAAGGTTTTGGTCCAACAGTTATCCGTGTATGTGTCTTATCATGATTAACAAGAGTGCATATAAGATTTATTACTAGCAGGGTTGATCGCAATGCACTACACGATGAGGCTGAAACTTTATTATACAAAGCCGTTATCAATAAATGTACAGCCTATATAATGGTCATTATGGAAAATGAAGCCATCAGATGAGGGGAGTATGAACATAAAACACTTGATATAATTCATTTGCATATGCACATAGTTACATGAAATGTTATAATACTGGAAATCTTCTTTAAAGTAAGTCCATGAAACTGAAAGGGTGGAGTTAGTTAGAATATTTCTTGCTACTATAACAAATCCAACTGTTCAAGATCTTCAACATCAATGAACTACTCTGCATACGGTAGCTATCGCATTTATGTGAACATTCAGAACAAAATAATTGTTGGCACTTACTTGTAATCCAAATACATTTTTTATTTTGTGAAAGGAAAAAAGTATCTACAACTGTTCTTAATATTAGTAGATAGCTTGGCTACAGATAATTGTCATTCACAAGAACTTCCTCCTCCCTCCTTTAGTGGATGATCTCAAGTTGAGAAGGTGCTTGGGGACATGCCTCAGAAATACTTTAACTTCATTAGGTTTCCACCAGAGACATCATTGATGGATTCCTGGGATAAGGTATTTCAATTCCAGTCACATTTAGGGTATGTTTTCTTTAATGGTGCAGATTTGGACTGAGTATACTAATTTTATTACTAGATTTATGCAACTATGTCATTAAATTTTAAGTTTCTAAAAATTATATTTGTAGATAATCTGTATATTTTTTGTAACACCGCACTTTTTGTATGACGCGTGCTCATAGATGCGTCATTGAATAAAGTGAAGCCTCAATTTAAGCTTGTGAAGCTTATTGTTGTTTTCTCTATGTTGCTTACCGAAGAAAGCATTCTGATTTTAAGGCATCAATATACTTCTCCCTTGGTCGTGGAAGCAACATTTGACCACGTTGCTTACTAGTGGAAGCATTAATGATCTTGCGACACCATTATGTTGTGATGCTTACCCAAGGAAGCATCACGAACAATGGTTGTCACAAAAACAGATGGACTTGGCATATGTCCAAGTGCTCCAAAATCTTTAGTTGTAAAAATATCAATAAGACATACATAGGTTGGGAGGTATTGGTTGAAAGTTAAAATTTGAAAATTGATGATGCTTACCCAAGGAAGAGTCATCGTCTATGTGTCCATTCCTACGAAGCATCACTGACCCTATGAAGTTTCATCAAGGAAGCATTACTGTTGGAAAAGGATGAAACTTCCTCGAAGAATTAATATTGTCTCTGGATCCGTATTCAAACATCAGTTGTGCACGGCCTTGTGCATATCTAGCGAAAGACCCTTTGGCCTATACATACTACGCTTTGGCTTGGCTTTGAGCCTTGGCTTTAGTTGTTGTTCCCCACGACTGATGAACTAAGGTCCGTGCTTGTTCCCTTCAAGGTACATATAAGGGTACGTAGGCTTCCACAATGAGTTCCAGCATTAGTGGTCCAACACCTTGTCGCTCATATCATCAAATTTGGAGGTGATTGCGATATTTTGGTAACTCATATCATCTGGCTCGGTGATGTGATGCAAGAGATGATTGCTTCTATAATTGATGAGGTAGATAAAATCCATTCCTTGGATGGTCATATTTCTAATCATGTCATTCGATGTTGACTTGCATCAATTGCGTATTGGGCATGGCCAAGAAAGGAAACTAACCAAGATTACAAGTAAAGAAAGCTTGCATACGCCATTTGCATCACAGGGATGATGTAAGTTAAGAATGGCATGATCATATCTAATGCACCCTTGGAACGGTCAAGATTAGTAAATTCTTTCATCTCAATACTGAAGCGAAGTAAGGAAGCTTGAAATAGGCTTGAAATGGCCTATATGAAAATCCAAGGCATGCCTCATTCCTGGACAGGAATTCAGTGATGTATGCAAAATACATCTATATTAGCCTTTATGGTATTGTACCCTTTGCAGAGTAAGGGTAAGTTGGAGTCGTGTGAAGCTACATAAGAGAACCTACGTTTAATTCATCCTGCTTGAAAAGCATGCTTGGCAAGGCAAATCGACGTGCATTTTCTGGTGGGAAGTCAAGCTTTTAGGACCTGGTTACAGCTTTACGAGTGTCGCATCGGGGAGTTTTTGTCTGCACGGCATCACTCTGTAGGCGTAATTTTCCAGTCAGTCACGGTTGGTATCTGTTTGTACCATGAGTAAAAATACCACATATCGGGCCAGAATGTTGCATGGACCACTGTTCAGCTGTCATCCAAGCCCGCTAACCACTCAACCGAGGCAGCCCACCAGCCTGCCCAGTATTACATAAATTCAATGACCGGTCAATGGTCAAAGTCAATGCCCGGTCAATGGTCAAAGTCAGGTTGCACGTCGCACCTCCAGCAAATTTTCAATCTTGTTGCCAGCAGTGCTTCTAACCAATTTCCATCCAAGTTCTCTGCTGCACTTCCAACCAGTTTCTAGCCATGTTTGCCGATGTGTCTTGCTAATCGCTTTCAAACATGTTGCCGGATGCGCTGTCACCGCCTCCATCCAAATCGCCAAACCCATTATGCTGTCAACCATCAATCCAGTCACAAAGATGAAGGATTAATTCAGGGAGGCATGCAAAGACAGACTTCATGCGAATTAATTCGAAGGCATGCAAAGACAAGCTTCATTCGAGAATTAAACATGGAGGCATGAATGAGAAGTTTCAAGCAAAATTAAACATGGAGGCATGAATGAGCAGTTTCATGCAGAATTAAACAGGGAGGCATGAATGAGCAGTTAATGCCATTTAAGTTTATATTGTAATTAGGTATTCAATTGTATAAATAGAGAGAATGTAATTCTGAACTGGAAAGGAAAATGAGAGAAAAAATAGACTGTAATAATATTATCAATAAAACACCACTCCCCAAGGGGATTCACCCGTGGATGTAGGCAAACCATGCCGAACCACGTTAAATTCGTGTGTCTGTCATTCCTGATTATTTCCTGTTATTATCCCTGTTTTCATCAACAACACCAAAATCATCGTGTTTAGTGCCTGCAAATATTTCTGGGTGCAAATATTAGCGCCGACTAAGGGGAATTACGAGAAAAGGAATCGTGTTTTCCCATTGAGAAAAGTAGTACAGAAAGCTTCAAAATCGTGTTCATGAGAAAGCAGTTTGAACGTTGTCAAAAAATTGCTGTTGCAGTCCAGTTGATCGAAACTGTTGCAATCCAGTTTTGGTCGCAATTGCTGCAGTCCAGCTGATCGCAGCTGCTGCATACCATATAATCGCAGATACTGCAGATCAGATTGATCGTAATCGCTTCTTTGCAATCCAGATTCGCGGTTCGAGATTTGCTGAAACTATTACCTTCAGAAACCACCCAAACAGTATTACTATGTAGAAACTATTTCCAGGATGTTCGATCCGCAACATGTTTAAGTCCAAAGTTCGAAAAAATTGATTCTCAAATAACGCAGTATCCACATGTTCGAGTTCGTAGTATGTCAAAATCACTACTTTCATGATCGCAGGGTTGTCAAGTTGCCTACATCTCTAGGCGCTTGAAAACCCTAGATAAGACCTCCAGAAAAGCATCTCAAAAGGTTCCAGAAAAGACCACAAAAGTGTAGCAAAACGGTGGTTGAAAGTCCATGAGAAACGGCAACAGTCCCCAGAACTGTTGCAAGAAGCCGTTGAAGGAATAGACAACAGTTCCGAAAACTTGTCACAAAAAGTCCGAAGGCAAAGACCACATTTCTGAGAAAGCGTCGCGGAAAGTTTCAAATACAAAAAAAAAAAAAAACGGAGGCAACGGCCGGCGGTAAAGGCCGGCGAAATCAAGCATGCGATCGGTTGATCGAGCCGGCCAGAGTCCGATTCTATGGCAAAGAAATATCGCAGTCCTTCTGGCGGCCAAAGCAAGCGGCCAAAGCCGGCGGTCAAGTCCGGCGGCCATCCCCGAAACTGTTGCCCAAAGATCGTTGCTGGAAGCTTAACACAAGATGCATTCACAGAAGGTCTAAAACGAAACTCAGTTGCAGAACGTCTAAATCCATCGGCAGTCGCTAAAAGTCTTAAACAATGAAAACCGGCGGCAATGCCCGGCGACCGTTCTCAATTCCTTCAGGCACTCTGGAAAAATTTCGATGCTTCAAGTTACATTAAACTCCGATGAGCTGCGTATATCAACCGTTGATGCTCTGTGGTACATCAAACTTCGATGCTCTTTGGTACATCAAACTTCAATGCTCTGGAAAATTTTGATGCTTCCTATTACATAAAACTTCGATGAGCTGCGTATATCAACCTTCGATGCTCTATGGTACGTCAAACTTCGATGCTCTGTGCTACATCAAACTTCAGCAGGGCGCCACATAAGAAGGTGCCACATCATCAAGGGCTGATGTGGCATCACGCCACGTCAGCAACTCTGTCCAGTCAGTATTCGCCACGGAAGCACTAGGTCCAGTCAGAGACAGCCACGTCATCACTTAAACGCCACGTCATCCCACCACGTCAGCAAGGTGATGACTTGTTAGCAGTGCCACACCATTAGCTGGTCCAACAAGACTCGCCACGTCACCGATCGGGTCCAACCAAGATTCGCCATGTCGCCAACTTGGTCCTCGTCAGCCAAGAGTACCCAGTCAGCATCTGCCACGTCGCCGACTGGTCCATTCAGTATATGCCACGTCAGCAAGAGTATCCAGTCAGTGATAGCCACGTCATCAAGTAGGACCAGTCAACTGTGCCACATCAGCCACAGCACGCACGTAAGAGAAATTCTTGTTTCGTCAATAACTTCTTCTTTTTAAGTCCGAATCGAGTGATTTTTGGCTCGTTGGAATCGCCTTTCAATTTCCTACAATATGGAGGTGAAAATCTTGAGTTTGAAAAAAATTATTTTTGAGGTTCCGAGTGGCACATCAACCACTATCAAGGGAAAACTACATATCATATTCAATGTTCGGGGACGCTGTTGCGTCGAGTTTCTACCCACAAAACGCTCGTGTGCAAAGTTTGTGAGTGCTGGTTCGATTCATAAACCTCAACACGCATGTGTTCGGTGCTAGTTAAAATCACTATACCCGATTGATCGAACTATCGTAGTCCATTATCCTCAAAGAATGCCGCAGCCCGATTGATCGTAATCATTTGCAGCTCAGATTTCGTCATAACTATTGTAGTCCAGTTCTGTAGTAACAGCTGCAGTCCAGTTCCAATATCACTGCAGCAGTCCAGTTTTGATTCAACTGGTGCAATCCAGTCTGGCAGAAAATCTAGTGGCTAAGTCAAGCCAAGTCGAGACGCTGAGCCAACTGCACTAGAAAAAATCGATGTTACAGAGCCGAGATGCTCAAACCATCTTCTTCAGCATGACGTCGTCATGAAGCTACCCCCCATTCACAAGGATAATATCGTCATGATTTTTCCCTCGAAAGTTCGTTAGCAGCAAGATCATCTCGAGAAACTCAATTGATTTTACATTTCGGAAGAGTTGGGGCCTGGAACGTTTTTGGTAACACACCGTTCAACAATCATCACCACTGAGAAACAACAACATAGCCAGTGGACATCCTAACTGCCACATGTACACAGAGTCGCAATACCACATCTCATAAGATACGAATACAATTGAATATTTTTGCATCATTTCATATAATCATGCATACTTTTGTTCACTGGAACACTTACAATGTGGCGAGCATCTTCACATGCCAAGGTATGAGGAGATGCACACATCCCAATTCTGTGTGAATCTGGAATAGTGGGATTGGCCCCTGCGCGAATTCCAGATAGCAGAAAAACTTTCAACCTCATTCCATGCGCGTGCAAGATGTAGCAAGGAAGTGCACCCTTGTGCGAGCATTAAGCAGCATGATGATCACTATCTTTTGGGGTCGAGTTGCATATCACTTTAGCGTGGCTGACCATCACTTGGGGGCGAGATATGTAACACCTCATGGTCTAAAGTAGCTCTTCTTAGGCGAGCTGTGTAACACTCCACACTTAGGGGCGAATTACATAGCACCTAAATACAATGTGAAATTCGGCTTCTGAAAATCAAAACTTCAGGTTACCCAAACTTCTTAATCCTCCAACGAGTTACAGGATTAAGAGGGGGCGAGCATACACCCTAATATTTTGACGTAATTATTGCAATCAGTAATGTTAAACTGCTACAGTTAATTTGATCGAACTGATGGGGTCCAGTTCCTAAGCAATCACACTCGGCTGGACATAATCGATGCAATCGCTTTTGCTCATCAATTATGTACTCGGTTGACGAATCGATGCGTCTTGTTTTATTTATAAGCTGTTACACTCGGGTTTATCGAGCTATTTTAATTCCGAGTCCCTCGGCCCGAGCTAGCATGATCCGGTGATGTCCAGCCCATGCAGTCCGGCTCGGCGCACGCTCGTCGTTCTTTGCATTCCAGTTTGTCGAAGGCTGCGCAATCCAGTATGTTCGCCAACTCCTGCAGTCCAGTGATCGCGTATCTTTGCTGATGCGGTTTTGCTCGCTTGCTGCGTCAGTGATCGAAGGCTGCTGCTATGATCCGGCTCGTCGCAACTCCTGCCAGTCAGTGATCGCGATTCTTTGTGAAATGCAGTTTGCTCGTCGATGTTGCGGTCAGTGATCGATTCTCTTGTAGTCAGTATGTTCGCAACTCACAGTCCCGGATGATCGTAGGCTGGCGATGCACTTTGCTCGTGTTTGCAGATCCGGTGATCGAAGCTGGCAATCCGGCTATGTTACGCAACTCCTGCAGTCCGGCTGATGGTAGGCTAGCTGCGGTGCGATTTGCTCGTTTCTCTGCCAGTCCAGTGATCGAAGGCTGCTGCGGTCCGGTATGTTCGCAATTCTGCCAGTCCGCCGATCGTAGTTCTTTGATGTAGTTTTGCTCAAATTTGTTGCGATCCAGCCTAATCGAAGTGCTTTGCCGGTCGATTATGTTTGCAACTCCTATAGTCTAGCTGATCGTAGCTGCTGCAGTGTAACTTTTCTCGTCGCTTTTGCAGTCCAGCTGATCGAAGCTGCTGCAGTCCAGCTATGTTCGCAACTCCTGCAGTCCAGCTGATCGTAGCTGCTCGTCGCTACTGCATTCCAGCTGATCGAGGCTGCTGTAGTCCAGCTATGTTTGCAGCTCCATGATCCAGTGATCCCTAACTGCTTTTGCGGTACAGCTTTACTCGTTCTTTGTTGCGTTCGGGCGATTGAAGCTACTACTGCAGTCCAGCTCTGTTCGCAGCTCTTGCAGTCCAGCTGATCGCAGCTGCTGCAGACTAGCTTTGCTCAATGCTGTTACTACCCATTTTTGCTCATTACTGCAGAGGATAGTTTTTAGTGGCCGTAGCAGTCCAGTTTACCGCAATCATTGCAATCCAGTTCCGCAACAACTATTGTGATCTAGTCGACATCTTTGTTGCTATCCTGATTCATACAACTATTGAAGACATATAAAGATCGATGTCACATCCAGTAGCACAACCAAGACCATTGGAGGTCCAACAACACACAAAATCTGTTACCATCTCAACTACTAAAGGGTCACACCCTTTCGCTCGCAACTACCGCGGCTCAAATCCGTAAATTGACAAAGAGCTTAATACCAACAAACTCACATATTTCCAATGAGTGACGTCAAATATAGCTCATCTTTTCCAAACAACGCTTACTAGTTAAGTTCTATGCAACTACCACAATTCATTTTACATCAACAATTACAACTTACTTTCAACACTCGCTCCAAAGATCACGCTTCCATTGCGACCAGATCGGCCTTCGATCCCGTTTGTTTTTCATACAACAATGGTTCATATTTAATGTTTCTCGCCGATCTTCCAAACACAATAGCCTCACTTGGGGGCGACTTCATTACGATTTCCACAATCAACGGGCGCTTTTCTTTTCGCTTCAACAATGTAAATTTACTCTTGGGGCGTCTTGACTTCCACAAACAAAGAAGAGAAGTTTGCCAATCACTTTAGCAAGAATAATCCACACTTAAGGGCGAATTTTGTCATTAATCAAGGGAAATAAAAGGTTCTTAACCCCCAACCAGTTGGAGGTTAAGAGGGGGCGATATTTGTACCATGAGTAAAAATACCACATATCGGGCTAGAATGTTGCCTGGACCACTGTTCAGCTGTCATCCAAGCCCGCTAACCAGTCAACCGAGACAGCCCACCAGCCTGCCCAGTATTACATAATTCAATGACAGGTCAATGGTCAAAGTCAATGCCCGGTCAATGGTCAAAGTCAACCGTTGGTCAACTGTCAAAGTCAGGTTGCACGTCGCACCTCCGGCAAATTTTCAGTCTTGTTGCCAGCAGTGCTTCTAACCAATTTCCAACCAAGTTCTCTCACCGCATCGCAACCGCTTTCTTGCCATGCCGCCAGGATGTCTTTGCTAATCGCTTCTGACCATGTTACCGAGATGCGGCTGGTCAACCAACCTCCATCCAAACTGCCAGCCCATTATGCATGTCAACCATCAATCCAGTCTTCCAGCATGCAGGATTAATTCAGGAGGCATGCAAATACAGTTTCATGCGAATTAATTCAGGAGGCGTGAAGACAGTTTCATGCAGAATTTAACATGGAGGCATGAATGAGCAGTTTCATGCAGAATTAAACATGGAGGCATGAATGATCAGTTTCATGCAGAATTAAACAGAGAGGCATGAATGATCAATTAATGTCATTTAAGTTTATATTGTAATTAGGTATTCAATTGTATAAATAGAGAGAATGTAATTTTGAACCGGGGGTGAGGAAAAGGAGATAAAAAATAGATTGTAATTCTATTATCAATAAAACACCACTCCCCAAGGGGATTCACCCGTGGATGTAGGCAAACTATGCCGAACCACGTTAAATTCGTGTGTCTGTCATTCCTGATTATTTCCTGTTATTAGCCATGTTTTCATCAACAACACCAAAATCATCGTGTTTAGTGCCTGGAAATATTTCTGGGTGCAAACAGTATCATAGCAAGTTTCAAAATAACATTAGTGGTTGTGCGATTTGGACTCGTCAGTATGTGTTTGTAATATGACTACACAAATTTTTTGTTAACAATAAGGAAAACGATAAATCCGAAAAGCAGGCCCACTGTTACGCAGGAAGAGAATCTATAACTACTATGCCAGTTACTTTACATATCTTGTTAGACTTAATCGAGTGTTGTGAGTTTTTATGCCTAAAATGGCGACCCACCAGATAGTTGGTGACTCAGATAACCGTTTAGAACGATATGTAGACAATGGGATTGATCATCCCCGCTCGTTAGTTGTAATGGTGTGCAATGTCTATCCGGATAACTCCCATTTTACCATTTGAAACCTGGAAGGCCGTTAGATGCAATGGTGGCTTGTATTCGACTACTCTGGCATTAGATATTGGTCATCACAATACTACGCTAAGAAAGTCTTGTCATATCCGATGACCCTTGGCAAACTATGAACCTTTGAGACTCCTGAAAGTTATGGTATGGGTCGACTGAACTTAGGATAGTGTATTGAGTTATCCTTTTGGCCTTCATGAGCATGTGGTCTGGAACATATTCTTAGGGATCCAAATCGATATTCTCATGTTGCGAATCTTTTAGGTTTCTAGGCATGCGGTATGTGACGTATACTCAGAAGGTTTTAATTGTTGTTCACAACAAATTGAAGTAATCTTGTGTAAATTCTTAATATCATGGTATGTGACATATGCTCAAGAAATCAAACTGAAGAAGTTTGTCCACAATAGTTTTGTGTAATTTTCAGGGATGAAATTCTTTAAAGGGGGTAATGTTGTAATACCTGCACTTTTCGCATGATGCATCAAAGATGCGTCATTGAATAAGTTGAAGAATCTGAAAATGCAGGGGGTATAACAACCACACCCAACAATTCGTTTGGCAATCTGAGAGGACTTACTCCAATACACTTTCTAGAGAATCAACTAGACAGTCAGACTCAATCTAGATTAAAGTATATCAAAGAGTTTAATATCTCTAACTCTTAATTCAATCCGTAATCAAGAAATAGAAATCATGAGCCCGATTGAATATAAGAGAAGTTACTTGAATGGTACCAAAGACCAATGTTCAAGTGTCAATCAATGTAAATCAACAACCAAAGGCTGGATATTCAAATTGATTGATCTTAACTCACAACCTGTGATATTTCAATTATATAAAAAAATATAATTCGGAAAAGAAATAACACAGACACCAGAATTTTGTTAACGAGGAAACCGCAAAAACCCCGGGACCCAGTCCAGATTGAACACCACACTGTATTTAGACGCTATAGACACTAGCCTACTACCAATTAACTTCGGACTGGACTACAGTTGAACCCTAATCAATCTCACACTGATTCAAGGTACAGTTGCGCTCCTTACGTCTCTAATCCCAAAGAGATACTACGCACTTGATTCCCTTAGCCGATCTCACCCACAACTAAGAGTTACTACGACCCAAAGTCGAAGACTTGATAGACAAATCTGTCTCACACGTAAAAGTCTATAGGATTGAATAAATCTGTCTCCCACGTAAATACCCAAGAGTTTTTGTTCCGTCTTTTGATAAATCAAGGTGAATAGAACCAATTGATAAACCAGACTTATATTCCCGAAGAACAACCTAGTATTATCAATCACCTCACAATAAACTTAATCGAATAGCGAAACAAGTTATTGTGGAATCACAAACGATGAGATGAAGTTTGTTTGTGATTACTTTTCTATCTTGCCTATCAGAGATATAAAATCTCGAGCCAATTATTTCAATTGCACTCAACACGATAGAAACAGCAAGATCATATCACGCAATCTACAAAGATAATAGTTGGGTCTGGATTCACAATACCAATGAATTATTCAAGTCATTAACCTACGGGGTCTCAAGAAGAAACCTAAGGTTAAAGGAGAATCGACTCTAGTTATGCAACTAGTAACACACAGGAGGTGTGGGGATTAGGTTTCCCAGTTGCTAGATTTCTCCTTTATATAGTTTTCAAATCAGGGTTTGCAATCCAAGTTACCTTGGTAACAAAGCATTCAATATTCACCGTTAGATGAAAAACCTGATTCAACCAAGTTAATATCTTTCAACCGTTAGATCGAACTTAGCTTGTTACACATAAATGAAATGTATCCTCATTTAGGTTTATGTAGCCGTACCTAAACGTGTAAACCAGGTTGGTTAACAAATAGTTAACCGAGGTTAGCCATATGATTACTCTCATATCAACCTTATTCATCTTAACCATAACTAGTTCAAATGAAAAATGAAACTAGTTAAAGAGTTGTTCAATTGTTTAGAAAACACAATTAAAATCAAATCGGTTTGATTCACTTGAATCGATCATGAACATTATAGTCACGGTTTGCAAAGATTGCATTCCTTATGATTTAAATGTTTAAGTTCATGGACTTGACCGATTTGACAAAGTAACCAGCTTAAGTATGCGTACGGGAATGCATACTTAAGCAACCGGTTTTTTGAGTTTGTAAAGTATCCAAACTCAGCAGAAATTTTCGGTTCAAAAACTTCCGCCAGTATGCGTACATGTACGCATACTTAAGGTGACTAGTTAAGAGTTTTGCCAAAACCAAACTCCGCCAGTATGTGTACGTGTACGCATACTTAACCTGTCTCCTTCACCAATTCCGTATACACACATATGCATCTTGGCTCCCGGTTTATGGACTTATACACTAATGTGCAAACACACTATATATGCTTATATCCAAAGATGGTTACATCATCAACTCTTCATTTCAATCATTGAAACATTCTTCTATAATGTCAATAGCCATTTTCACACACTATTAATATCAAAGCAATTTTCAAGATATTGAAATAATCATTATTGAAACCTTCCAAGTCTTACACCAAATGATTGTATCACACAAACCATGTAAGATGTTACTCGGCAATTTTCTCATGATATAAGATGAACTTGGTCGAAGCGAAAGCTTACCAACACATATTTCGAGAAATATGTAAGCGAGATATACTCAACTCGAAATCTCAAATGTGTATAAAGAAAACTATCACTACACCATTTTTAGGAATTAGCAACGGAGCCTGGACGTTGCTGACCGGGGTCGCAACGGCAGGTTGGCGTTTCAAAACACGGTGTTGCAGTTTTTCGCAACGACATAAGCTCCGTTGCGATTCTTGGTCAGCAACGGAGATTCGCAACGTACCGTGTCGTTGCGACTTTGTTTATTCGCAACCAAGGTCTGTCGTTGCTAAGTTATTTCTAATTACAGGAATACCCTTATCCGGAACTATGGTTCTGGTTATAATTTATTGGTTCTGGTTCTAATTTAGCAACAGAACATCGACGTTGCTAATCTTTTGCAACAGAAAAAAAAGGGTCAGGGATCGATTGACCTGGTCAAAATCCATTCCCCCATATTTACCCCACTGCAGTTACCCAATTCCCCATATTCAGCATTCCACAGATACACAAACTTTTACACATTCATTCACTTTCATTTCCACAGTAACCATTATGAAAAAAGAATTCTTCAATTGAAGTTAACAACAAGTATGAGTATTTGATACAAACTATGTCATTCATTTAATGAACATACACATAAACATACTTAGTTCCTAAGTTCAGTTTGTATTAAGTTTTGAAATTCCTAAGTTCTTCTAACTTAAATCTTCATAAGGAGATACTACATTATAACTTACAAATCTTGCAGCTTCTAAGGGACCTAATGGTTGTTGCTTTGATGCTTTTTTCTCCAACCTTTATGATCTCACAACAGAGCATCATTCAATTAACCTGCGAACAAAGCATCACAAATTCTTCTAATCAGATATCCAGTATGCTTATAATGATTGAGTCGAAGATTAATAGGCTATATAATTAAATCAAAAGAACCCACATACTTCACACTAACACATAGCTTATGCAAGAGATTGAAAGTATCAAATTACACTCAATGAAACATGTATGCCTCTACAGTGGCTATTTCTGAATAAACAATCTCAATGAAAACCATCGTAAACAAACAATGAATAAGAGGATTTCAATAATAACAAGTGATAAAGCCACTTAAGGATCTACTAGTATCAAAGGCATTTGACATGTCCACCAGAATCTCGGCAGTTCAAGTGATTAACAATAGATGCATCAGCTGTACCATATTAACAATAGTTGTTATCCATGCATTGCAATCAAGAAAAGAATTGCTAGTAATAGCAGCTTGAATAATGTCACTTGGGCATTACAATTCACATATTCTGTTCTTTTTTTTTCTCAAAGTCATGTCACATATTCTTATATCCCCTGGTAGATGACCAAATCTTAATGAAAGTGTAAGCTATAAGCAACACAGGATAACATGTTGTAGATGGGGCAAAACGATTTGCTGGTTTTTACGGAATTGAGGAGACGAACGTGCGGAGGAGACTCCTTGAACCGAGCGAAATACTTAACCTCACACAGATGCACTGCAAGAAGGGAGTGCTTTGAATTCGAGAGATCAATCTGTAGTACTCCGGCCTAAACCAAGACAATGGCCGTTCCAGAGTAAATTCGGTCACAAGAGAGGATGGGTCGGTCTCAGTAGGAGGGAAGCTGAGAAATGTGTGAGATCAATGGTGATCGAAGATTGTAGGTGTGTTGTGTATTCTAAAATAAGATAAATTCGAATGATTGAATTTGCTCTATTGAGAGTTGGATTGTTAATCTCGTGTTGTCGGTTGACCGAGATTATCCTTGTTTCAATCATGATTCGGAGACTTATTTATATTGTTGGAATTGAAAACACCATGATCTCATGAAGTGTGACAGTTGATGGAATCAAAAAATGGGGAAGTGGAAATCGTGTTAAAACCAGTTGCTCAACGTGCGGAGACTTGGTTGATTTTCCATCCACTACTTTGTTAACTCCTTAAACTGATTGCACCACTTGCTCACATTCTCATCGTGTGTATGAACACACGTGCCGTAGACCGCCAGACCAAAACCCTAGTTAATATCCCCCATGTGACACGATTGATGTCTCGTGTGATTGTGGAATCTGCAAGGCAGACGTGTATTTAGTTAGTCGATTCTCGACTTCATGACTTCATGGGACGATGAGTCCATGTATTGTTGAGTCGAACGTGGTTTGGAAATGTTCTGAGACTCATGAATTGAACATGTCTGTTGAGACAGAGATATGATGTGTGAATAAGTTAACGTGAGAAAATATTTCTCATTTGATGAATTGTTGAATATTGATAGTTGAACCAATATTCTTTGATTTGAGCAAGTATTGCTCATCTGAGCAAATATTGCTCGTTTGATGAATTATGGTAGCATGACCAAATAAAATATTAAATCGAATACTCGGCAATTGAACCGAGTATGATAAATAAAATGTTGATCACGGGATCAACGTAAAATTATTAGCGTTTGAATCTGGAATCATTAACCTTGGACTCAAAACCCTAATTTGATCAATTGATGATTTATTGATGGTTTATTGAGAATTAACCACAGAAAATGAGGGAACGGCTACATGAGATTATGGGTCGACCATGTAGTGCCCAGATGCTCACGTGAGCAAATATCAAGACATCCTGAAGACCAGTTAATTTGTTGATGAAAGGATGATTAAATGCTGGTTTAATCATTTATTAAAATAATGCTAAACCTTAGGTGATAAAACGCAATTAATTATGAAGAGATGAGGAACCGACCAAGGGGTCATGAAATCGGCCCTGGGTGTTCACGGGATCAATTGATGATCGTTCCATGAAGTTCCAAGTTGTTTGGAAGAGTTTTGGACCTAATACATGCAATTGTGCAAATTAGGTCAAATCATGAGAATACGTGGGACCGGCTTCTTGCAAGCCAAAGAGCCAACCTTGGTCGGTCAAGGTAACATGCTCACGTCACCAAAGTGTCTGTATCTCAATTCTGAGAATTTTGATATTTTCTGGTGTGCGTTTGAGCAACATTTTGAGAAAATATGAAGAAATCAGGGTTTTTTTTGTTGAAAACCGTCAAAACCTTCATGAGATGAAGCAAAATAATAGAAAATGAGGGAATCATAAAGTGTGGGACCGGCTATGGCCAAGGCATGGCCGGCCGGCCAAGGAGCCCGGTCCCACGGTGTTTTCCCTAATTTTTATAATGTATTCATGATTTTAGGGAAATATGAAAAAACCAAAAAGTTTGTTGAAACCAAAGAGTTTTGTTGAAATCAAAAAGTTTCCATGATATTATTATCAAAAATATTAATAATATAATAAAATAAGGGCGTGTGGGACCGGCTTGAGCATGGTTGGCTGGCTAGGGCCCGGTCCCGTGAGTTTTCCCTTATTTCATGTATTATTTCACGATTTGAAGGAGTTTTCATAATTTTGAAAGAATTTTCATAATTTGAAGGAAATATCATAAAATCAAGGAATTTCATAAAATCAAGGAAATATTAAAATAATAATAATAGAATAAGGGGTTTGTGGGACCGGTTAGGGCATGACCGGCCAGCTTGGGCCCGGTCCCACAAGTTTCCTTAATTTTATGTATTTTTGTGTATTTTCCCATAATTTGAAGGAAACATCATGAAATCAAGGAATTTCATGGGATTAAGATAAAATGAAAAATATAATAATAATAAAATAGGGCATGTGGGACCAGCTAGGGCATGACCGGCCGGCTATGGCCCGGTCCCACGGGTTTTCCTAATTTTATATTATTTTTCATGGGATCAAGGAAATATCATGAGATTAAGGAGTTTTCATGAGATTATGGAAATAATAATAAAATAATGAGGAACCATGAGGTGCGGGGCCGGACGGGATCAAGGCATGGCCGGTTGGCCAATAATCACTACCCCCACAATATTTCCCTAATTTTATATTATTTCCTCAAAGGTGAAGGAAAAACCATGAAACTGAGGAGTTTCCTCAAAACGAAGGATATTTGTTCAAATGAAAGGATTTTCATGAGATCAAGGAAAATAATAAAATGTGATAAAATATAAATTTGGGCGTGGGACTGATCACGGCATGACTGGCCTGTCGGTGAGCCAGTCCCCTAGCGCCTTGACTATTATTTTATTATTTTCTTTCCTATTTGCATAGGTTCATCGTCTCGTCGTATTTTGAAATACTTGTTTGTTCATTCAGGTGTTTGTTAATGCATTATTTGTCGAATACATTTACACCATTTTGGTTGGGGCTTACTCGAAGGTAACTCGATGCCCGTGTGTTGAATATTTATTACTAACCCATGGAATTCTCACGGGAAGAACAATAAATTGAAGTAACGAAATATTATGAAAATATCGAATATTTTCCTAGGATTTGAATCTATTGATTTTGAGAATAATTAACTAATGGCTCTATACTAGTACGATCGTCTAGGAGCGTTAATTATTCAGAATTGAGTGATATGAGCTTGTTGAAGCGTCATACTTCTTTCATATAGTCGGGAAAACATTGTTACATCCTCGAAGACGTTATTGCTCTATACTAGCAGAAAGCTCAGTCTAGAGCCGTCTAATCTTTCGATTCTATATGTAAGTAATTATCGAAATTGCCCAAAGATTCATGAGATATGCCGTTGCCTCACCCGAGAGACTACATACCTATATATACTTTGAGAGACAATATTCTCGCCGAGATTCTCATAGCATGATCTTTCATGCTTTCGATAAGAGACATGAGCCTCGATATTCATCTGATTGTTGGATCAGGAATACATATAATTATGGGTTTACGATTTTAGCCTTTATCGAAAATCCACCATCTACATTAAGTCCCCTGCTTAGTGAGGAAATCCGTGTTCCTCAGTCAGCATTGAATGGTGATTTTCCAGTCATAAACAATATAAGTAATTTAACTTAGTCGTAAGTTAAGATGTTACCGGATTTCGATAGTACGAGCATACCATGACTTAAATGAAGATCCCAGTGGCGTGATAGAGTGTCGTTTGGTGGACATAAATTGGTGTAGAACAACTGATTTGGACGACGGGACCTTGGTCGTTTAGGATTTGCGGGCTGGGCCCAATAAGGAAATCCTTAGAAAATTAGGTTTTGGTAATAAAATTTGGTATAAAAGGAATTAGTCCCTTTTTTTTTCCACGACCAGTGCTTTGATCCCTTCATCACCTTCACGCCATGGAGGAGGAAGAAGTTCGCCGGAGTTCCCAGCACCGCCGGCCGTCGCCGCCACCGTCCGGCCAATTTCCGCCGGCGCCGACCAGGTACGTACTGACTTTTTTTTTTTTACTAAAATTGCTGAGTTTATGTGAGTTTCATGAAGTGATCATGATGAAAACCCCATATTTATGCATGTGAGTAGGATTTTATTGAAAAACCCTTGTTTTTGAAAACGTATGTTCGTTTGATCGTTAGTTTTTGAAAACTAATAATAATCCCTGATTTAGGAGAGATTTTTTCTTTACATATGAAGTTTTGGGTTTAGTGATAAAACTAAGTTTATGAGCTTTCATGTGAACCAAAGTTTTATCATGAAAAGGTGAATTTTCACAAAACCGAAATAAACCCTCGTTTCAAAGAATGACGATGATACGAAGAAAGAGTTTTTTTTTTTTTATATGTGAACTTGTGTCCAGTGATAAAATTTTGTTTATGAGCTTTCATGTAAATCAAAATGTAGGATCAGAATATCGCGACAACAACACTTCGCGAAGACAATGGATAACAACATTGCGAGTGAGTCGCAGAAGGTTAAATATGAATGACACACTGAATGACGATAGGAAGATATAAAATCAAGTAAAAGTTAAGAAGTATCGCGAGTATGAATATTTGTACGTCCGCGACACTTCGCGAGACATTCCCGAAAATAAAGGACAGCTTAGCTGTCATTCACTATGTAGTACCCTATATAAAGGGATGAGTGAATCTGTTGTGAGGGGGGTTCTTTTAGAAGAAAAAAGCAAGTCATTAGGAGAGAGAAATAGAGAGAATGTTTGTAAGTTCTTAAGTGTAATTTCATCTTCCGGTGTAAACATTTCAAGAAAATTATTAATAAACATTCATAATTGTTCATCTATTATCTTCTGAATGGATTAGTTATACAAAATATAGTGAGGGGTGTATTGTGGGATTTCCTGCAACTACATATTGGCGCTAGAAACAGGGACCTAAGAAAGGAAGAAGGCAATCAGAATCATTCAAATCAAGAAAATGAAAGAAAAAGAAAATGTTAAATTAGACGAGGCAAAGGAGAAAGATATGGAGTACAGTTCGGGCACAAAGACAATGATTGATGAGTTTCATGAAAATATCAAAGGAAGAATACACAAGCGGGATTTTGAAGGAAAGAAAATCACAGATAGAGAGGTGACATTGCCTTTAGAAGAATGGGAGAAGCAAAGGATAACATTCACAGCTTCAGAAATATCTAAAGAAAATTTGAATCACACATCTCCACTGGTAATCACAATAAACGCGTGCAAAGGAGAAGAATTAGTAAAGGCAACGCAAACATGGACGGTAAATAGAACTTTAATCGATACGGGAAGCTTGGTGAATATCATGTTTTATCATGCTTACAAGAAAATGGGATATAAAGATAAAGAAATGATTCCCACGGCCTACAACATCCATGGTTTTGGTAAATCCATAACAAAGGTTAAAGGAGAAGTAAAAATACGAATTTTTGGAAGACATCGAGACACGAGTAACCTTGTGTGTAGTGGATATGGAATCGCCATACAACGTATTGCTAGGGAGACCATGGGTACATGCAATAAAAGTCGTAGCATCAACATTTCATCAATGTATCAAATTTCCCACACCAACTGAATCGGCGAGATTAGAGGAGATGTGGATAAAGGAAGAATATGTTATCAAATTGAAATAAAATATCATGAAGAGCAAGCAAAGAAGCGAAAATATCGCAGAAAAGCAAGCGAAAGCAAACTAAAAAAGAAAAAGAATTTAGAGTTTACATGATAAGAGCAAAGGAAGGAAAAGGGATACCTAGTGAGATCTCGGAGAAGAAAATGAACTCGCGAAAGAGTTGAAAGGACCAACCCCTATGGGAGAATCGCAAGCTAGTTACGTCGCGCAGAGCAAACGAAAGAAGTGAATGTCTAACCAATGAAGAGCCCAAGATGTTGAAGATTGGGACCAGATGGAAGCGAATGAGGAAAAAGGATCAGAGAATTGTCATGAGACTATAAGGATATCTTCGCGTGGAACATGGATGATATGCCCGGTATAGATCCATCGATAGCTTGTCACAAACTCGAAATAGACAAAAGGGTGAAGCCGTTCAAGCGGAGAATTAGAAAAATCGCAAATGACTTATCACCCTCAAATAGAAGAAGAATTGCAAAAATGCTAGATGCGAATCATCGTGCCAAAGAAAAGTATCCCGAATGGATAGCAAATATGGTTATAGTCCCAAAGAAGAAAAAAGGGGATAAGAATTTGCATAGATTTCACTGATTTAAACAAAGCTTGTCCTAAAGATAGTTTTCCATTGCCGGATATCCCACAACTAGTCGAATCAAAGCAGGAAATGAAAGAATATCATCTCTCGGACGGGTATAAAGGTTACAACCGATTCCTCTCGCCGAAGAAGACCAAGAGCATACTTGCTTTTTTTCGCTCCAAGGGGGTTATATTGCTATACAAAAATG
The DNA here is from genome assembly GCA_023531295.1 of Papaver armeniacum. Taxonomy (NCBI): domain Eukaryota; kingdom Viridiplantae; phylum Streptophyta; class Magnoliopsida; order Ranunculales; family Papaveraceae; genus Papaver; species Papaver armeniacum. The sequence goes on along the minus strand of JAJJWW010000235.1, from coordinate 303,902 downwards.
CCGTTTGGTTTACGAAATGTTTGGAGCAACATATCAAAGAATGGTAGAAGAAGTGTTCGCAGAATGGATACATAAAACACTGGAAGTATACGTAGATGATATGCTCGTAAAAAGTAAGAAAGCAGAAAACCATGTACGAGATCTGAGAGAAATCTTTGAACAGATGAGGCGATTCAACATCAAAGTAAATCCGAAAAATGTACCTTCGGAGTGGCATCGGGAAATTTTTGGGTTATATAGTATCAAAGGAAGGAATACAAGTCGACCCGAGAAAGTGAAAGCAGTTCAAAGATATGCCAACACCTGCGACAATAAAGGATGTTCAAAAGCTAAATGGATTATTAGCATCACTAGGAAGATTCATTTCACGGTCATCTGATAAGTGCAAACATTTTTTCAGCATCCTGAAAAAAGGATCGAGTTTAAATGGACATGATTTAATGTGAAAAGGCTTTACAAGGAATTAAAGAACATCTAATGGAAGTATCCATTATGCAAAAAGCGAGAACCAGGAGAGGAATTGTTGGTATACCTTGCGACTACGTCGCACGCGTTAAGCGCAAAGATTGCCGCGAATAGACGCCGAGTAGAAAAACCGATTTACTATATCGCAAGACTTTTAATGCTGCAAAAGGAATTATTCGAAGATTGAAAAACTAATCCCGGCATTAGTCTATGCAACATTTAAGCTTCGCATATATTTTCAAGCACATACTTGTCGTGGTGGTAACAAAAGTACCAATCGAATCGGTAATGAAAAATTCAAAAAGATCGGGAAGAGTTGAAAGGTGGAATGCCCAAATAAGCCATTATAAACTCAAATATGAAATATTATCCTCAACCAAGTCACAGTAGTCGCAGACTTTTTTGGCAAATTTCCTTTGGAGGAAGATGAAGCAATGGATGAAATGATGGATGTAGAAGAAGAGCATGGAGACCCAAATGATTTGTTAACTCAACCGAGATAGGTGGGAAATATTGGTAGACGGATCATCAAATGGAGAAGGTAATGGAGTGGGAATTGTTGTGATTTCGCGGAAGGCAATAAATTAGCTTTCTCTTTTAGATTGGAGTTTGAATCCACCCAATAATGAAACGGAGTATGAAGCTATAATACATGCTCATGATTCGCAATAGAGATGAAGTTAGAAAATGTGAGGATTACCAAAGATTCGCAATTAGCAATTCGCCGGATAACGAGAAATACGCTACAAATGAGCCATCTTTACAAAAGTACGAAAGCTTGTCGAAGAATTGTCAAGACAGATACCAAAAATGAGGTGGAGGCATATATCAAGGAGAAATAATGCACTCATGCAGATGCTTTTGCCTTTATATCAAGTATGATGACAGACCCCACTGCGAGGAATATCAAAATACAAACACTTTTGGCACCATCAATCAATAAAGAAGAAGAACAAGAAGCGGATGCAATGTTAGTAGAAGACATACCACAATGTCGCGATAAAGACCGGAGAACAGAACTTCACGCTTACCCGATGAAAGGGGAGGTACCAAGAAATAGATTAGAAGCACACAAATTGAAAAGTCAAAGAACGAATTATGAATTAAGAGATGGAGTGCTTTATCGACGATCTTTTGATGGACCTTCACTTCGATGCTTAACGAGGGAAGAGGGAGAAGTCATATTGAAGATGTTGCATAGTGGAGATCTTTGAAATCATAGCGGTGGAAGATCTCTAGCATATAAAGCAAAAATGCAAGGATATTACTGGGCCATATATGCATGAAGACGCGAAAGCAATGTCAAGGCGCTGCGAAGATTGTCAAAGACATGGGAAGAAAATACATGCACTGGGGCACCATTAAATTCTTTAACAAGTGTGTGGCCTTTTGGAAAGTGGGGTCTAGATATTGTGGGACCTTTTTACCAGAACAGTGGCGGAGAAGATACCTAATTGTCGCAACGGATTATTTCACCAAATGGTCAGAAGTGAAAGCGGTACAACACATTCGCGACAAAGACGTTTTTACTTTCATATTCGAGAATATTATATGCAGATTTGGGATCCCCGCACAGTTGGTATCTGATAATGGGAAACAGTTTGAAGGGCAAAACATAGAGTTGTTACTTAATGCATTTCAAATAAAATGTGGGAAATCGACTCACTATATCCGCAAGCTAACGGTCGGTGAGGCAACAAATAAAACAATCGCGGATATATTGAAGAAGAAGTTAGAAGGACACAATAGAGGATGGTGCGAACAAGTACCCAGTGCAAAGTATGGGCATACAATACAACCGGAAGAGAAGCTACGGAATGTCACCTTTTTGCTTAACATATGGAGTTGAAGTCGTGCTCCCAATGAAGTTATGATCCCAACAACTAAGAAAGAAGTTTGGGAGAAAAATCTTAGTGCGGGTAACATTCTAATCAAGTTGGACGAATTAGAAGAGAAAAGGGAGAAGGCGTTACGACACATGGAGAATTATCAACGAAGATTGGCCGGAGAATATAACAAGCGTGTGAAGATACGTGAATTTCAACCAGAGACTTGGTGCTGCGAGAGACACCAATATATCAGCGAGAAAATGGAGGCAAGTTGGCGAGAAAATGGGATGGACCTTATATTATCAAAGAAGTAGTTGGTACAGGGGCTTATAGATTGATGGATCCCGAAGGAAAAGATATGGGACAAAGATTAGGCAAAAATAGGTTATATCTAAAGAAATACTACCCGTAAAGGTGGGTTAGATGAAGTACTTTAATGCAAGATATTCGCAAAATTTAATAAAATACAGACTAAGATATCAAATAATGTCTCAAGCGAAAAGGCAAGAAATAACGAATGGATGAATGAATAAACATGATTGAATGAATGGGACGAACCTTTATGGCGTACACCCTAGTTCGCGAATTATACTTCGTAAGAGGCAAATGTAAGACCTAAAGTGCGTCATATAAGGGGGAATCTCTTAACATGGCCCAGGGAAAAGGTTACACCGCCCCTGAACCTGGTTATGCAGATTTGGGGCCCATGAAAGCCTATCCTAAGAGATACCTTGGATTCCCAACTATATATGTAGGTTATACCCTGGTTGGGCGACCGAGGTCTCTTTCAAGGAGTCGGCGTATGATCAAGGCGCCGAGGTACACGGTTGAGTCAAGAGTGCGGGAGCATGGAACTTCCTTACCACTCTTGACAAGTCTTGGCGCATGCCGCACTCGGCCGAAGAAAACTCCACTTAGGGTGCAGCCTTGTAACCATAAACTCTATAGGTATAAGGGATAAGAGGCTGCGAAAACAACTGGTTGTTGTTAAGACCGGATGAGAGGAGCTAGCCTTGTATGGCCGATGTACGCCTCCTTGAAGGGGCAGCCAGGGAGATGATAAGGGCGGCACCCTCCATTAGGGAGCTGATAAGTGCCAAAGACGCAAATGTCATGAGGCTTTGTTTTTGCAAGGAAACTTAGGCTTGTCATATTTGTGCAATGATCCCGCAGAGGCAATAATACTAACGCGAGGGTAAGACGAGATCAATGGGTCCTTACATGAAAGTGTAAAGACGTCCTGCGCGATTTCGTCGCAAGACGACAATGTCATGGGGCTTTATTTTCGCAAGAAAGTTTAGGCCTGTCATATTGTCGCAAACAAAATATCTGCGAGAGGCAAAAATACTTGAAAAATGATAAGACAAGGTCAATGGGTTTTTACATGCAAGTGTAAAGACGTCCTGCGACCTTGTCGCAATAAAGGGTGGCGAGTAAGACCTTTACTTAGGAAGGTCAAACTTAGAAGACCATCAAAAATGATAAGGCAAGGTCAATGGGTCATTACATGAAAATGTAAAGGCGGCCTGATCTTGTCGCAATGAGAAGAAATGAAGTGAAATTCCTAATTGGAATGGTTTTACTTAATAAAAGGTTCCGTAAGCGAACATGCTCGCAAGATTATGTTCAAACATCTTAAATAAGAGAAAAAGAAGAAAATAAGGGGATTACTCGATCAAAGATTTAATCCTTACAAACAAAAAGAAGTTTTGACAAATTACAAAGAAAGCTTAATTCTCTGCATCAATATTATCCACTACAGAGGATGGTAGAGATCTTTCACCGCCTTTATCAGCTTCACCTTCACCGGTCGGTGGATTTTCATCAGAAATGTTTTCAAGACCTTCATTTTCGCCACTGGTGGATTTTCATCGTAAATTTTTTCAAATCGGATCTTCGCGACAACTTCAAGATTAAGCGATATCTTCGCAGCTTTCATAGTCATAATCACTGTCAGGAGAATCAGGGACTTCATCATCACTTACTTCCAAAGGATCAACATGAATAGGATCAAGGGACTTAGACAATAAAATCTCATTCACAAGGACTTCGGCTTTGAGGGGGAATAGACGAAGCAAAGCCTTTTGACGATTCTTACTATCTATGTCTTTACAGTAAGACATATAATCAAATCTTCGTTCTGCACGGTCACGAGAACGAGCAAGAGAGGCGGCGAGTAACCCATTTTCTTTGCGAATCTTAGAGTAATCTGATCCGAGGGTGGAGATAACGGAACGAAGCTTTTCTCGAGTCCATAACAAGTGCACAAGATTAGAGAAAACTTTTACAGAGTATTTTTTGGAATATTCAAGATAATTTAAGATTTTTGGAACAAATTAATAAATTAAGATAGTCAAATAATATGACTACCTTCCTTCTGAGAAGTAAGATCTTTGAATTAAAGCCGCAAAATTATTGCCCAAACAAATCCATGGCATCATCAAATGTATCTCCAACTAGGCCTTTCAATCGAGCTCGCAAGCTTTTTTCATTCGACACAAGTATGGAATTCTCGGTCACAAGGGTAGAGTTAGATTTTTCTAATTTGGAACATTGATCCTTGAATTGGTTTGCTTTTAGACTCAAGGTTATTCTACCCTGAATAAGTTTATCTCTCTTGGCAGTAATTTCTTCAAGTTGGTTTCTCAAAGTGTGAATAGATTGTTCTTGTTCTTCACGTAATTTTTGACAAGCATCATATTGTTGCGAATAAGTCGTGACCTTGTTTAGCAGAGATCGCTTCTCCTGAGAAAGCGTCCCATTCTCATCTGATAAAGTTTGCAACTCCAAATTAGCCTTAGTCAAAGAGTAAGAAAGGCAAGATAAGTCTTTACTTAATGAGTCTTGTTTCGCTTGAAGTAAATCAAAGTTTTCTTTAGACAAATTATCTATTTGATCAACAAATACGTATGTAGATTATTCAAGAAGTTATATTGCTCCATCCAAGCATCTCTTTCAACTCGAACTTGTTCAACAATTGATTCCAACTGATATATCTCCATTATTCGTTTCTGATTTAGAGCTTGAAGGGCGAACAAGAACTTAAGTCGTAAAAAAAAAAAAAAAAAAAAAAAAAAAAAAAAAAAAAAGGGGGAAGAGTATACCTTTTAACTCTTCATTCTTCTTGCGAAGAATATCACGATCTAGTGAGAGGTTGTGAAATTTTTGATTTTCAAGATGGAGATTATTGCATCTAGCAGTCATAGCTTGAAGATCACTTTTCAAAGACATTAATCTCTTGAACTAAGGATGCTTGCGAGATCCTATCAGGACCGAGATGTTTACTTAAAATCTCGCAGACATCGTACTTGGACAGATCGACGAAGTCTTCTTGGCATCATTCACAAGGTCCGAGAGAACTTTGAAAGCCACATCTATTCCTTCCAAATTTTCTCAGCAGAAGAGGGATTTGCTCGGGTAAAGAAGGAAGAGACGAATCATTCTTCGCCAAAGGAACATCGTGAGAAGAGGAGATTTCAGAAAGGTAGTGATTGGAGGAATGACAGGGACATTGATGGTAGGAGAAGGAGTAAGTTCATTTGTAGTAGGACTATTATGAGGAACTTGATCTATGAGGAGTTGAGACATAGGAATATTGTCATTTGCGACAAGATTACCCTGCGATGATTTCAACAGAGAAGAAGGTGTAAATGAGGGAAAAGGAACATCGGGAGTAACGGGTTTAGAGTGGCGAGATCTTTTGGGAGTTTTGTCATTAGTTTTGTCATCCTGTGAATGGTAAATTAAGTAAGAGACAGAGGCAATGATATTGTTATTAAAAAGTAAATGCTTCTTAAAATACCTTATCACTCGCAGACTTTCTTTTAAAAACGGTATGTTTTGCTTGCGAAGAGGACTTTGGTTGCAGGGTGGATTCTTGTTGAGAAGCGGGTTTCGACTGCGAATCCAAAGAAAGAAGGGGGTTCTTCACGATGAACTTGGTGCTGGGTTTGTTCTTGCTAAAACAAAAATGGCAGAAAAAGATTAAAAGGAATAAGATAATCTCAACAAGAGAAACTAATCACAAAATCAATCAACCGTAGAATCAATCGAGTTTGGCAAGAGTAACAAACCTGGATGCCATGGAAGTAATAGCAAATAAGAAATAGCAGAAGAATGATGAAGACGATGATGAAGAAGAATAAATGAAAAAACAAATTTGCGGACGATGAAGGAGATGAAATAAAAGGAAAGAAGTGTTCTTCACAAAAATCCTCCTATAAATAGGCAAGAAAATGTTATGACCGGATAACATTAAATGTACCGGTAAAAAGGATGGTTTTAAACACGTGTAAACGGTCATTCCTAGATTCACGGAGCTATGTTTGAAGAAGATTTTTAATAGAAAACGAACGGGTGCGATGATAGTTCAAGAGGCATAAGTTCTCACAATATTCTCTTAAATAAGAGAAGACATAAGGAGAGGCGAGAAGATGTAGTATTCGGGTATCGCACAACATATTTTCTTATCATATGAGATTCAGTTATTTCCCTAACTCGCGAGAAGAGATTGCAAGATCCATTATTTTCCATAACCCATGAGGCAAGGAATGATATTTCATACATGCTTCTAAAAACTTCGGAACTTCGCCAAAGAATAGAGGCAAGTACGTACTTTTCAAGTCCAATATTCTTTCGCTCGTTCCTTCATCAATAAAAATCAAAGACTACTACAACAATGTATTTTTTCTTAAAGATCGCTCTTCAAGCAATATTCAAGAAAAAGAGGCAAGATGTAGGATCGAATATCGCGACAACAACACTTCGCGAAGACAATGGATAACAACATTGCGAGTGAGTCGCGAAGGTTAAATATGAATGACACACTCAATGACGATAGGAAGATATAAAATCTGGCGAAAGTTAAGAAGTATCATTTAGTATGAATATTTGTACGTCCGCGACACTTCGCGAGACATTCCCGAAAATAAAGGACAAACTTAGTCATCATTCACTATGTAGTACCCTATATAAAGGGATGAGTGAATCATTGTGAGGGGGTTCTTTTAGAAGAAAAAGCAAGTCATTAGGAGAGAGAAATAGAGAGAATGTTTGTAAGTTCTTAAGTGTAATTTCATCTTCCGGTGTAAACATTTCAAGAAAATTATTAATAAACATTCATAATTGTTCATCTATTATCTTCTGAATGGATTAGTTATACAAAATATAGTGAGGGGTGTATTGTGGGATTTCCTGCAACTACACAAAACTTTATCTTATAATGTGTGAGTTTTCACAAAATTGAAATAAACCTTCGTTTCAAAGACGTATGACAATACGAAGGAAAATATTATTTATTTTTTTATAAAACCGTGAAGTGTCAACAAATTTATTTTCGTGAGCCTTGCTCACGTCAAAATATATATATATATATTTTTTATTTACGTGATTGAATCACGTTTTTCTTATATATATATATATAAATGTAAATATATATTATTTTCTTTAAAGTCAGAACTTGAGTTTTGTGTAATATTACTTAGAAGTAAACAATTATTTATGATGAAATAATGTTTTAGTTTTCATAATTCCATGGTTAATGCTTACGCAGTAGAATTATTCATGATTTTATGAAAATCTAAGTTTATGCTCGTCTTTTGTAGGTTTGAAGAAGCGAGCAAGTTTTGAAGTGTTAACTCTTGCATTACTAGTAGAATCGTAAAAAGGTAAGAGTTGAGAATTACCATTTTGTAGACGTTTGCATCTCGTATGAATGGTATAATGAAGTGAAGTATTGTGTGCACGTTACAACTACTTTGCAAGGATGTCTGATTCTCAAGTCAATGATGCTTCCAGAGATGATATGTGTGTGGACAATGATGCTTCCAGGGAGGATTCACACATAGACAATGATTCCTCTAGGGATGATTCATGCATGGATGAGACTTCCATTGGCGAAGATGAAACTCCGGGAATTAAGAACGTTCCGAACATAGAGGATGCATTCTTCATGGATCAAAGGCCTGAAAAGCGTCTCAATACTCAAGTATTTCGTCTTCTGATAAATCCCAGAGAGGTTACTCAGAAAATATTGGTGACTCCTCAGGCAGCTATTCGGTTTTGTCTTGAACGAGGATATTTTTCTGCATCAATCATTGAATTCAAGCTTTCTCGAAGGCCCTTGGAAAAGTTTTCTGGACGGGCGAGGTACATGCTGGGTTTTCCTCGTGTTCGAGCTAAGTTGCATGACGCACGAGTAATACGAGCTATTCAAGCTTCTGGAGATTTATTCATTTTTCATGATGCGCGAGGTATTGTAGATTTACTTGCTCGATGGTGTATTCCAACTCACTCTTTCATATGCAGATGGGGAGAGTTTACCATTACTTTAGAAGATGTAGTTGCTTTGTTGCATCTTCCAATCACGGGCAATTTTCCTGAAAATCTTTCTTCACCAGAGGAAGTTGCAATCTCTAACATCTTGACAACCACGATGGAGGAGATTAATAAAGCATCTGGCAGCAAAGGTTGTTATGCTCATTGGTTAATACACTGGTGGCCGAGAGATACTCCTCTGAGTGGCCTGTTGACGATGACGTTATCTATTGCTTTGCTTTCTTGTGTTTATGGTTGTCCGAGACATATTTGAAGATCTTTGAAACTTGTTGAAGCCGTTCGTGATTCCTTTTGCGATTAAGATGGCTCGGGGCAAGCAACTCCCAATAGGTAGCTTGTTCCTGGGTTCTTTGTATTCTAACTTGGACTCCTCGATCATGGACTCTAGTGTCTCGAACGGTTTTATGAAGATTGAATGTTATGCCAATACAATGTTTCTTCAAGCCTTGATGTGGGAGCGCTTCAAGAATTATGCACCTATTCCACGTACCATTTTGCAAGGATTGAATACTGATGCTCGTCATGTTTTCTCTGAGAAAGTTAATGCCAGGATCATGCGCTGGTCTACGAAGAAACCTCGACTGAAGACTCGCTTTGTTGATATTCTGGATTGTGAATCTGAATTCAACTTCCACCCATGGGTATCACTTCCCCTTTATATCTCTCAGTTGAGAACTTTTAATGATGAAGAGAGCATGACTTTGGAATATGGCGCCGACTTGGATGACGGCGAGAGAGCTTTTATGCTAAGTTGTACTCCCAGCTTATCTAATATCCATAATGCATGGCGAATTCTCGGTGAAAGAATACAATATTGATAGGACGGCTCGGCAAATGGGTATGGATCAGTGTGTTCCAACTTTCAAGAAGAAAACCCTCGCTGATCGCCTTATGACCCGTCTGGACCGCACACATGTGGAAGGAAGCAAATTCTGGTTCCCAAATCACTGAAGAGTTTCATATGTAAATCCGGGTTACATAGACTTTTGGGATCAACAACTCAAGCGCTTATCTGATTTTGTAAGAGTTAATCAGCCTTTAGTGAAGGAGCCCCCTTCTCCTGAGATGATTGCTACTCGACCAAGATTGAAGCATTTCCCTGGTAGTGACAAACGGAAAACATCTCCAGGATGTTCACAAGTAAGTATTTTACAAAGTCTTCATAAGATTATGATGATTGTATTTTGATTATCGCATCAAAATTTTCTTTTCCGTAGGGCGGTCATAATGTAAGACCACGAATTGATGTAGACCTCTCAGAAGCTGAAGCGACTGTTCATGGCGGAGAACGCAGGAACAAGAATTATAAGTTGTTGCCTAATACCACAAAGTCCCCGGTTATTTCTTTGGTGAGTTGTCAACACTTTTCCGCTGTAACTTATTTCATCCGTATTGCTAGGATCATGAAACCAATATTTGTTATTTGATTACAAAACTTTGCTCCGTCTAGTATTGATGGTCTTCAATTCTCTGCTGCTGGGCAGACAATCTCTGATTTGAGCGTTGAAGAAGAAAATATTGTGAGTACTCTCCTTCAAAGCCAATCATAAATGCTTCACGTGAAAATGCTAATTATTTGAGAATGTGTCCATGAGGATGTTGCCATGGAAGTAGAGAGTGCTGATACTCGGTCATCTCCCGAGAATAGAGGCGAAGGAAGTTCCAAATATTCAGAACCAAATGAAAATGATGAACCTCTTGATGTTGACACGGGCAATCCCAACTCTTTGAACACTTAGAAGACCCCCAAGTAAGCACATATCTTGTAACCTCTTCATAGAAGTATGAAATTGCTGATTTTTGAGTGAATGAATGAGAATCCATGTGAGTGTATAAGTAATTTTGGCGAAATACGTCGTCAGAAAATTTCAGATTTCAGCTTTTAGCAAAAACTCCGTAAAACCTTCATCTGAAGTCGGATTTTCATGATCCGCATATGTATCTTCAAGCCCAGAGAATTTCCAAGTTTTATTTAAGAAGCTTTTTGAAATTTGAGCAAGTTTAGGACCTGAAAATGGCGAAACAGTAAACTTCCATGAGAATTCGAGAATGTTTTTCAGATTGTATGTTGCCCGATGTTTCGACCACATCTTTTTGCTCGTTCATAGGATTGTCATGAAATTTTGACATGTGGTAGATGACATCCATAAGAAGAGAATGGTATATGACCCATACTCATATTCCTTGTAGGTTGCTCCCAGTTAGTCTTTTGGTGCAGAGTAGAGTACAGTTTTTTCCGGACGAGATTACCGTAAAACGTATTTTCACAACTTTTATGTTATTTGCTGACCTCTAACATGTAGAATGAAGAAACTTGATGATGCTAGACCACTTATATGCTGTAGTTTACGATTTATTTTGGTTTCATGCTTGGATGATCCTAATCTCATGTAATCTTCGTATTAGGTACAAAATACCGAAGTTGAGAATAAAGGAATCAATAATGATGAAACGAGCAACCCTGGGGTTATTGATAAAGAAGTAACTATCCCTGCACTTCAGGGCCATGAGAGTGTTGTTGCTGAAGCAATTAAGGGGTCGAGACCTCGATTGTTGTTGCTTCAAAAGGATGAAAGAAACTGAGCCGCAAGTAAGAGAGACTGAAGAAACTGTTGTTGTAGAGATTGTTCCAGTGATTGAAAACCGTATAGTGGTGCATGAATACCCAAGTGCAGGAGTTGATTTTGATCCTCTGTTTGATGCATCACTCCCATACCAAGAACTAGTTGGTGGATTCGGCGTTCCCATTGGATATGCCAACTTGTACGAGAAAATATGGAAGAAATTCGGTCACATCGTCGTTACTAGAGACCCAAAGCGCTTATTCCTAACCATGCAAGTAAGTGTTATCTTGCGTGTTGTAAGCGATATATGCACTAGATCTAGAAATATTGTACTCTTTGATTGGGAGTTCAACTTGGAGAATTCTGAGAGACTTGGCTTCAATGTGAAATGGCTTCGTAAGAAGATGAATGCTATTAAGGACTCATGTGAGAATAACATACCCTTTCCCAATGATGCTGTGATGGAAAAGGAAGACAAAATTGCCAGACTGACTGAAGAGTTGAACATGGAGAAGGCGGCTTTACAAGTCTTAAAGGATGCAGAGGAGCAAAAAACTTTCTTTGCTGATTTCCTTTGATTTCTTTTCATAATCTCTTGAATTTCTGAACTTCTGAGAGATGTGAGGTTTTATTTTTTTGGTTTTGATTGGTTTTGGATCAATAGATGATTGAGGATTTTCTTTGGGTTTGATAGAGATTTTCTTTAAGCAAACTGAATTTTGATAAATTGCTGGATTTAAATTACTGAATGCAAGTATTGCAAACATTTTGGAGGAATTGAAATACAATGAAATAAAACTCTAAATGCCAAATATTTTAGGTGTTCGTGCCATGAACATCCAATACCTAGAATATCCAAAACCTTAGACATCAAAGGCCTTGAGCCAATTCTCATGTATCACGGCCACGCTTTCCTTGTTATCCATGTTGATCAGCTTGTAGTATCCACCAAAGAATGAGACTTAGAGACCATGTAGGGTCCTTCCCAGTTGGAATTCTTTGCAGAATGGGAGTTACGCTTAGTTGCTTTGAGAACCAAATCTCCTTCCTGGAATTTGTTAGGCTTGATCATTCGTGCCTTGAATATTTTCTGCTGGTTTGGAATTCTTCGTGCAGTGGAGTTCCACGGTTGTGTTATGTATGAGCACTCATGTAGAGGAGAATATTTGAGGTATTGTTTATCATGCTTGGCTATGTCTTCAGCAATAAACTTTTTGATGATATGATCAGTTTGAAGAAGCTCTGGACTAACCATTTGGTGAAATATTGTTGGGGCGAGGTTATCCACTCATAGCATTTTGCAATTGCTAAGTTATTGGTGGAGTAAAGTCCTCGGACCAAATAAGCATATTTGAAAACTGATGATATAGACACATGAGGAGGAATAAGACTTGCATGAGTGCAAAACCTTCTGATGAAAGCATTTGCATCTTCTTCAGGTTTTTGTGTTAGCTCTGCTAGGGTCCTGACCTCCTTCAAATACTCGAATGGTGAAGTATCTTCTTTTTCTTCTTACGAATCAGAGGTTTCTTCAATAGAGAAATGTGCAATTGAAGGTGCTGGTGTTACCTTTCCAGTGTGAATCCATGTTCGTCCAAGAATCATATCATATCCTGGATCTTCTCGAATTATGAAGAATTTTGTTTCTGTCCAGGATGAGTTTATGTTCATCTTGAGGGTGATGTGGCCATAAGCATCTCTGGGTGTTCCTTCATGATCTCTGTGATTATTCTTCGGAGCATGAATGGCTTCTTGTCGTGTGATACCAGCAGCTCTGAGAGTTTTCAGATTGATAATATTAACAGCGGTGCCGACATCAATCAATGCTCGTTTGAACTCGTTTCCCTTGAGATGGACTGTGGTGAGGAGTCCACAGTCGTACATTTCTTCATCAGTCGTTGAGGGCGGCTCAGGGAATGCTTCTTGAATCAACAAACGCTTTCCTGACACGATGTGGTTCAGTGCAGCGAACATGTCTCCCCTCTGGGCTTTTGATAAGTATAGCAATTCGCAGATATGTTCAATTAAGGATTGAACTGCTTCTTTGACATGTAGTTCAGAAGGTGAAGGTTCGACAGAACATGATCTCAGTATACCCCTTCATTCCCCGAGGTTGAGTTCTCCCCGATTCGACCGTTTCTTTTAATATGCACTTCAAAGTTCTGCAATCACTTGTGGGATGGTTGACAAACCTATGAAAGCGGCAGTAACGAGGATTTTCCGTGGCTTCTTCAGTTGGTTCTTTCTTGACATATGGGAGCTTGATCGCGCCGTATTGAACCCAGGCGTCTAGAAGTTCAATAACTTCCTCAATGGAACAGGGGAAGTCAGGTGCCTCTGGATCAGCTTCCGTGTGTTGAGCAGGGACTTGCACATCATCCTTCCTTTGCGCCTTTGAAGGGGTTGAGGAAGTATGTTTGCGCTGTGGCTCGGCTTTTCGTTTACTCCCTTCTGCAACAGCATTTTTGGAAGGTTGGTGGTTGTATTGTTTGTTGATTAAACGTCTGCTACCTCGGGTCTCCCATGGCTCTTCAGCTTTTGTGGTCTTAGCTCTCTCCAATAGAGCAGGTGCAGTAGTTGTTGATCTCTTGGCTGCTTCATGGAGTTCTGAGAAAGTCTGGAACCTGAGATTTTCCAATAAAGCTCTATAGACTGGGATCATTCCGTTGATGCACAAGTCCACGAGTTGTTTCTCCGTGACATTCGGATCATGGCAATCCAAGGCCTGAACCCTGAACCTTTTCACATAATCGTTAGGATGTTCGTTGCTCCTTTGAAACATCCTTCCGAGATCAGAGAGGGTGATTTGTTCTGAAACGAAGAAGTATTTCATGTAGAAAGCATTAACCATTTCTCCCCAATTTTTGATACTTCCTGGTGCGATGTTGTTGTACCAGGTATATGCTCTACCCTTCATAGACTTTGAAAATTCCTTCAGACGGACAGTATGGTTGTGCTCATGTTCACCCAGTGCTTCTAGAAACCGAGAAACATGTTCTCGAGCGTTGCCTGTTCCATCATAAAGCGTGAAGGTTGGAGAGGTGTAACCTTTTGGCAGAGGAATTTTGCGTAGTAGCAGGGTATGGAGGTTGGTGACGATGCTCATAAGGCGTTTTATCTTTTCCATGATCCTCCAAGAGGCGCTCCAGGTCCTCACGAGTGATGAAACTGGATGGTTCTTTTGCTGGTGGATCATCTGTAGTTTTGGGAACTTCCTCATCATCTACTACATGGATTGGAGTGACTTCGGGATCAGCGTCTAAAGATTTTTCTTTAGCTTTTCCTTTCTATTGAGTTTTCTCTGACATCTTGTCTGTAAGAGTCTTGAGATAGTTGAATAGTTCCTTCTGAGTAGCAGCCATGTCAGTCTGATTTTTGGCAAGAGTTTCTTGTACCTTCATGAGATCACCTATGGTAGGTGGATTTTCTCTGACTTCTTCGGGAGACCGGCCGAAGAGTGTATTATTGATGGCGTCGGCGTTGCCGCTTGCAGGGGTGATCACTGGAGCACCAGTGCTTGGAGGAGTAGTAGTGGCATGTTGTACCAGAGGAGTGGTAGTGGCAGGTTGCACTGGAGGAGCGGTGTTAGCAGTACCGCTAGAGCTTGCAATATTAGAACCAGGTGTTGAATCCGGGTTGGTAACTGAACCGGACCTAAGATCGACCATCTTTGTGATAAGTGAATTTGCAACCGAGAGAATGATCTCCCACTGTGGTCGCCAATCTGTAGATGGGGCAAAACGATTTGCTGGTTTTTACGGAATTGAGGAGACGACCGTGCGGATGAGACTCCTTGAACGAGCGAAATGCTTAACCTCACACAGATGCACTGCAAGAAGGGAGTGCTTTGAATTCGATAGATCAATCTGTAGTACTCCGGCCTAAACCAAGACAATGGCCGTTCCAGAGTAAATTCGGTCACAAGAGAGGATGGGTCGATGCAGTAGGAGGGAAGTCGAGAAATGTGTGAGATCAATGGTGATCGAAGATTGTAGGTGTGTTGTGTATTCTGAAAATAAGATAAATTCGGAATGATTGAATTTGCTCTATTGAGAGTTGGATTGTTAATCTCGTGTTGTCATTTTGACCTGAGATTATCCTTGTTTCAATCATGATTCAGAGACTTATTTATATTGTTAGAATTTAAAACACCATGATCTCATGAAGTGTGACAGTTGATGGAATTAAAGAATGGGGAAGTGGAAATCGTGTTAAAACCCGTTACTCAATGTGCGGAGACTTGGTTGATTTTCCATCCACTACTTTGTTAACTCCTTCAACTGATTGCACGACTTGCTCACATTCTCATCGTGTGTATGAACACACGTGCCATAGACCGCCATACCAAAACCCTAGTTAATATCCCCCATGTGACACGATTGATGTCTCGTGTGATTGTGGAATCTGCAAGACAGACGTGTATTTAGTTAGTCAGTTGCTGACTTCATGACTTCATGGGACGATGAGTCCTTGTATTGTTGAGTCGAACGTGGTTTGGAAATGTTCTGAGACTCATGAATTGAACATGTCTGTTGAGACAGAGATATGATGTGTGAATAAGTTAACGTGAGCAAATATTGCTCATTTGATGAATTGTTGAATATTGATAGGTGAACCAATATTCTTTGATTTGAGCAAATATTGCTCATCTGAGCAAATATTGCTCGTTTGATGAATTATGGTAGCATGACCAAATAAAATATTAAATCAGAATATTGGCAATTGAACCGAGTATGATAAATAAAATGTTGATCACAGGATCAACGTAAAATTATTAGCGTTTGAATCTGGAATCATTAACCTTGGACTCAAAACCCTAATTTGATCAATTGATGATTTATTGATGGTATATTGAGAATTAACCACAAAAAAGGAGGGACCGGATACATGAGATTATGGGTCGACCATGTAGTGCCCAGATGCTCACGTGAGCAAATATCAAGATCTCCTGAAGACCAGTTAATTTGTTGATGAAAGGATGATTAAATGTTGGTTTAATCATTTATTAAAATAAGGTTGAACCTTAGGTGATAAAACCCAATTAATTATGAAGAGATGAGGGACCAACCAAGGGGTCATGAAACCGGCCATGGGTGTTCACGGGATCAATTGATGATCGTTCCATGAAGTTCCAAGTTGTTTGGAAGAGTTTTGGACCTAATACGTGCAATTGTGCAAATTAGGTCAAATCATGAGAATACGTGGGACCGGCTTATTGCAAGCCAAAGAGCCAACCTTGGTCGGTCAAGGTAACATGTTCATGTCACCAAAGTGTCCGTATCTCAATTCTGAGAATTTTGATATTTTCTGGTGTGCGTTTGAGCAACATTTTGAGAAAATATGAAGAAATCAGGGTTTTTTTGGTTGAAAACCGTCAAAACCTTCATGAGATGAAGGAAAATAATAGAAAATGAGGGAATCATGAAGTGTGGGACCAGCTATGGCCAAGGCATGGCCGGCCGGCCAAGGAGCCCGGTCCCACGGTGTTTTCCCTAATTTTTATAATATATTCATGATTTTAGGGAAAAATGATAAAACCAAAAAGTTTGTTGAAACCAAGGAGTTTTGTTGAAATCAAAGAGTTTCCATGAGATGAAGGAAACAAAAATATTAATAATAATAAAATAAGGGCGTGTGGGACCGGCTTGAGCATGGTTGGCTGGCTAGGGCCCGGTCCCGTGAGTTTTCCCTTATTTCATGTATTATTTCACGATTTGAAGGAGTTTTCATAATTTTGAAAGAATTTTCATAATTTGAAGGAAATATCATGAAATCAAGGAATTTCATAAAATCAAGGAAATATAAATATAAAAATAATAGAATAAGGGGTTTGTGGGACCGGTTAGGGCATGACCGGCCAGCTTGGGCCCGGTCCCACAAGTTTCCTTAATTTTATGTATTTTTGTGTATTTTCCCATAATTTGAAGGAATTTCATAATTTGAAGGAAACATCATGAAATCAAGGAATTTCATGGGATTAAGGAAACATGAAAAATATAATAATAATAAAATAGGGCGTGTGGGCCAGCTAGGGCATGACCGGCCAGCTATGGCCCGGTCCCACGAGTTTCCCTAATTTTATATTATTTTTCATGGGATCAAGGAAATATCATGAGATTAAGGAGTTTTCATGAGATTAGGGAAATAATAATAAAATAATGAGGAACCATGAGGTGTGGGGCCGGCCGGGATCAAGGCATGGCCGGTTGGCCAATAATCACGGCCCCACAATATTTTCCCTAATTTTATATTATTTCCTCAGTGTGAAGGAAATACCATGAAACTGAGGAGTTTCCTCAAAACGAAGGATATTTGTTCAAATGAAAGGATTTTCATGAGATCAAGAAAAATAATAAAATGTGATAAAATATAAATTTGGGCGTGGGACTGATCACGGCATGACTTGCCGGTCGGTGAGCCAGTCCCCTAGCGCCTTGACTATTATTTTATTATTTTCTTTCCTATTTGCATAGGTTCATCGTCTCGTCGTATTTTGAAATACTTGTTTGTTCATTCAGGTGTTTGTTAATGCATTATTTGTCCAATACATTTACACCATTTTGGTTGGGGCTTAATCGAAGGTAACTCAGATGCCCGTGTGTTGAATATTTATTACTAACCCAAGGAATTCTGCTGGGAAGAACCATAAATTGAAGTAACGAAATATTATGAAAATATCGAATATTTTCCAGGGATTTGAATCTATTGATTTTGAGAATAATTAACTAATGGCTCTATACTAGTAAGATCGTCTAGGAGCGTTAATTATTCAGGAATTGAGTGATATGAGCTTGTTGAAGCGTCATACTTCTTTCATATAGTCAGGGAAAACATTGTTACATCCTGAAGACGTTATTGCTCTATACTAGCAGGCAAGCTGTCTAGGAGCCGTCTAATCTTTCGATTCTATATAGAAGTAATTACTGAAATTACTCCGTATTCATGAGATATGCCGTTGCCTCAGCTGAGAGACTACATACCTATATATACTCTGAGAGACAGTATTCTCAGTCAGAGATTCTCATAGCATGATCTTTCATGCTTTCGATAAGAGACATGAGCCTCGATATTCATCTGATTGCTGGATCAGGAATACATATAATTATGGGTTTACGATTTTAGCCTTTGTCGAAAATCCACCATCTACACATGCGTAAGGACTGAGCTTTTTTGTAGTTATAATTTCAATATAACAAAGCGTAATAAATTCAAAACTATCACAGGTTGAATTTTGATGAATGCATTAAAATATTGGTTAGAAAGTTATAAGTTATAACAATCACTTATAACCATCATCCGAAGGAAAAACAAAAATACTACTCAAGTTTCGGGAAAGTCATGCCATCTAGCAAACTCAAGTTTCGGCAATATCTGCAGCAAACCCATCATAGATGAACTAATAAATTATCAAACTCTGCCATGGCTTACTTGCATACATGACTAATACTGGTCAAGAACAATTAACAGCAACACTTTAATGTTTACTAAGAGCAGAAAATTATAAAATTTTGAGACAACAGAAGTATCTTTGTACAAGGAAATAAATCAAAATCAGATATGGTATTTAATGTAACCAGACAAGGACGAAACTGAATAAATTGAATATTACTTGGTGAAGAAGAAAATTATACCTTGGTAAGATCAAGGTTGATCACATGAGCAACTCTAGTGGCATCTAAACCACGAGATGCAACATCTATCGCGACCTGGACAGTGAGTTTGGAGGTTAAGTCGTTGCAGGGGTGTTCCAATATAAACACTGCGCATTTATTTAACTTAATTCAGATACAGAAGAGCATGGAAATACCAGAATATTAGCTGAGCTATTTTGAAAACTGAGAAGAGCTGCTTCTCTTTCACTTTGGCTACGACCACCATGAAGAGAAACAACGTGCAGACCTTGCGCTATCAGGGCTTCTGCAACTTCATCACACATAGTCTGAAACATCATATTAACATAACTTGTCAGCATCTCATAGGCGCTTCAAAAGTTCAAGTCATCAATCATGCAAAAGACAATATATAGATGGTAAATAGAAATGCTGCTGATCACAAGTGGCAATGCCAAAAGACAGTATATAGATGGTGGTTTTCCATCAAAAATAAAAAGCTAAGACAAAGCGGTTACCACAATGCCAAACAATGACAAATCCCTGCATAGATACATGAAAAGATGAACAAAATGCATCAAATTATCTCCCATTATGAGAGACCAATCTGTGAGGGAAGGAAGGATAACACCTCTCCTTACTGTAGTAACACACCCAATCATTATGATCTTTTAAGAAACCTTAAAAGCACGACCACACTTTTTTTTGACTTCTCATTTGAATTTATGGCAGGCTCTAACAAGTGCCTCGACAGATGTCTCTATCGGAGTCTCTTGGACACTTTAGAACTTAGTTTTAAATTAAAGAAGTCTTCTGGAATTGTAAGGAAGAGTGTCCAGACATATTGGGTAAAGCAAAGGGAATGCAAGAATATTTTCCATACTACAACCTGAAGACTACATATTTACAAAGTCCAACAAGGATCCCACCAACATCATTGGTTAGGACTGGTATCTGAGCCAATTAAAACAACATACACAAAGATAAATAAGAAAATAAATAAAAATAACATAGCACCGTACTACTACAACCTACTCGACGGTGCAAAACTTTGAAAAACCATTAATGATTCCACTATAAAATCCCATGTCCTACGTTCAACAGTTGCAAAAGATGATAGAATTTTTTAGGAGACTAATTTATTTTATGCAACTCAAGCTTGAAACTTCCAAAATTTCCCAATACAGCCTAGTTTCAATTTAGGATCATCAGATGATGAAAGAATAAGGTGAACTATCTCCGACATAAGCAATAAGGTTAAGAATAGCACTTAGGCTTATATTTATGCAATCAAGATATTGCCATCAGTTAAGTCTTTAGGGAAAATAAACAAATGATAAATGTTGAACATGCGCAAGCTAGAAATTTAGAGACCATGTAACATTTTTATAGATTTGAATGAAAATTGTAGTATCGATTAAAAAACATGTCACTTATGAAAGCATGTTTCATAAAATTCATGATAACTTGTTAGAACGATTCGGATGACTGTTACCAGGGTGAATGCGGTCCAACCATAAAAAAAATCCATGATTTCTGATCTGTTCTCCATCAGGAGACTTGTAGGTACTTGCCAGCAAATTCATGAACTTGTTTTATGAATCGAAAGGGAAATCGCTAGGCTTATTGGTATTGTGATTCATTGCATATCTTTTGAACTACCAATATGTGTGATTAGTATAACCGCTCATGACTTGTTTATGTTCTTGGTAAAACTATTCACAAGGCCTGACTTTTGTATTGGTATGACTTTTATTAGTGAAACCGATCCTAAGTAATCACCTGAGATGATATGATCGATTTAGTGTTATTGGTATGACCAACTCTAGGCAAAGGGGAACCGATCCTATGAAGAGGTGTAACCGATCACAAAGGGGAATCAATCCTTGTAAGAGGTGCAACACGTTTTTAGCAGATGGAGGAACCGATCCTATGAACATGTGCAACACGTTTTTAGTGAAAGGGGAACCGATCCTATAGACATGTACAGCAAATACAAGTAGTTACCATAAGTATGTGGGGAACCGATCCTAATACCTAGTCAACCTAATTTTTGGAAAGCTAGTGTGACTATGCACAATACTCACATGGAGGTAGAATCGAAACTTGTTTTGGTAGAACCGTTAAACCCATGATTGGTGATTGAGTGTTCTTAATCAATCACGTAGTTCTTGAAAGTCAGATGAATCAATTCTAAACTTGTTTGGTTTATGTTTTGACCAGTAAATTATGAGATTTTTTGCAATCTTCGTCACTATATCAACTCTCTCAAAACCATATCCCTGATTCTCATAGAATCATCTTTCTTCTTTCAATCAAAAATCCTAACAAAATCAAATCTATAAACTCTCATCATCAGACTTGATCCATATATCTCACTGGATTTTTTCATCGACGGCATGAAGAAGTTTTAGAGATGGTGTTCTTCACGCGGAGATGGAGGGGAGATGAAGAAGGAGAGGAGATGTGGAAGAAAAAATGAGATGGGAGTTCTTCTCGATGGATAAGGCATTATAGGTTAACTTGGATGAAGGGTGGAAAACAAAAAAGGAAGGCTTGACCAAAGTTTGACTTGGGTGTATTTAGTATCCCTAGTGTTCCCGACCACACACGTGCTTCATATGCTTGAACCCAGTGTAGTTTCTAATGGCAACCTTACTAGTGTGGTTGCGAAATTCGCAACAGATATTCGTCATTGCAAAAAATTAGCAACGGGGATTAGCAACAAAAATTTCGCAACGGCACTAGTGCCGTTGCAAAACTGGGTTGCAAATTCCTTAAAATGGTGTAGTGTATATCGTAACACGACTTATGTCTCAATATAGGAGATAGTAGAAATAGACTTTCCAAGTGATATATAAGTTCAAGTCTCCACATACCTTTTGTCGAAGAAGTTCCACAAACTCCCCTTAGTAGTTCTTCGTCTTCAAGACATGAACGTCGAGAGATTTAAGCTCAACTACACTATCTATGTCCTAGTCTGAGACATCTAAAAATAGGCTAGAAATAAAGACTTATAGTTTTGATCACTAACATTGACAACATGCTTGAGATAGCAACGCATGCGAGTTTAACCGAGCAATGCTCTAACCGAATCATATTAAGATTGTGAAGCTTACTGCAGGGAAACAAGATTTATCCATGTTTCTTAGTTGAGCAAGCATCATTATGCTTGTTCCTCACTAATATATGCAATATTTTTATATGTTTCTTACTGATGGAAGGAAGCATTGTGATTATAAGGCATTAGCATGTTTGTCTCTTACTCGTGGAAGCAATATTTAACCATGTTGCTTACCAGTGGAAGAATTAATGATATCGCGACATTATTATGTCGTGATACTTACCCAAGAAAGCATCATGAATGATGTTTGTCGCAAAAACAGTTGGACTTGGCCTATGTCCAGATTCTCCCGGAATTTTAGTTTTAGAAATGTCAATAAGACATATATAGGGAAGGGGTGTTTCTCAAAATATTGTAATAACCTTAAATATGGCTCGACGAACCAGAAATGTATTGTAGAAGCTCGGATCTCGACCAACCAAAAAACGAAGATACATGGAATAATGAACCCCTTTGGGGGGAATGATGTAACGAACCTGAAAAATGGTGAAACAATCCTGATCCGAGCTCGAAGAACTTTAAAAATGATGTAGAAGATTAACGTGGCAACTAAAAATGGTAAATAAGTAAATTTTTTATTGACTTAACAAAAATGGATGAAAAATCAAACAGTGAGTGTGACTTTTATACTTTGAAAAAAACAGGGATACTAATAAATTACTAATTGAATTTTGGGGCTTTTTGAACAAATTCTCATATTTTAACAATAAACATGTAACAAGTAACAAGCGATATTACTTGTTCCCATGGCGAAATAAAACCCTAGATTTGAAATTTGCTTTTTTGAAACTTAGATTTTTATTTGAATTTTTGAAACCAAACCAATTTGGGTATTTGAGTTTCAAAGATATCGCTTGTTACTTGTTACATGTTTATTGTTAAAATATGAGAATTTGTTCAAAAAGCCCCAAAATTCAATTAGTAATTTATTAGTATCCCTGTTTTTTTCAAAGTATAAAAGTCACACTCACTGTTTGATTTTTCATCCATTTTTGTTAAGTCAATAAAAAATTTACTTATTTACCATTTTTAGTTGCCACGTTAATCTTCTACATCATTTTTAAAGTTCTTCGAGCTCGGTTCAGGATTGTTTCACCATTTTTCAGGTTCGTTACATCATTCCCCCCAAAGGGGTTCATTATTCCATGTATCTTCGTTTTTTGGTTGGTCGAGATCCGAGCTTCTACAATACATTTCTGGTTCGTCGAGCCATATTTAAGGTTATTACAATATTTTGAGAAACACCCCTTCCCTATATATGTCTTATTGACATTTCTAAAACTAAAATTCCGGGAGAATCTGGACATGGGCCAAGTCCAACTGTTTTTGCGACAAACATCATTCATGATGCTTTCTTGGGTAAGTATCACGACATAATAATGCCGCGATATCATTAATTCTTCCACTGGTAAGCAATATGGTTAAATATTGCTTCCACGAGTAAGAGACAAACATGCTAATGCCTTATAATCACAATGCTTCCTTCCTTCAGTAAGAAACATATAAAAATATTGCATATATTAGTGAGGAACAAGCATAATGATGCTTGCTCAACTAAGCAACATGGATAAATCTTGTTTCCCTGCAGTAAGCTTCACAATCTTAATATGATTCTGTTAGAGCATTGCTCGGTCAAACTCGCATGCGTTGCTATCTCAAGCATGTTGTCAATGTTAGTGATCAAAACTATAAGTCTTGATTTCTAGCCTATTTTTAGATGTCTCAGACTAGGACATAGATAGTGTAGTTGAGCTTAAATGTCTCGACGTTCATGTCTTGAAGACGAAGAACTACTAAGGGGAGTTTGTGGAACTTCTTCGACAAAAGGTATGTGGAGACTTGAACTTATCTATCACTTGGAAAGTCTATTTATACTATCTCCTATATTGAGACATAAGTCGTGTTACGATATACACTACACCATTTTAAGGGATTTGCAACCCAGTTTTGCAACGTCACTAGTGCCGTTGCGAAATTTATGTTGCTAATCCCCGTTGCTAATTTTTTGCAACGACGAATATCTGTTGCGAATTTCGCAACCGCACTAGTAAGGTTGCCATTAGCAACTACATTGTGTTAAAGCGTATGAAGCACGTGTGTGGTCGGGAACACTAGGGATACTAAATACACCCAAGTCAAACTTTGGTCAAGCCTTCCTTTTTTGTTTTCCACCCTTCAGCCAAGTTAACCTATAATGCCTTATCCATCGAGAAGAACTCCCATCTCATTTTTTCTTCCACATCTCCTCTCCTTCTTCATCTCCCCTCCATCTCTGCGTGAAGAACATCATCTCTAAAACTTCTTCATGTCGTCGATGAAAAAATCCAGTGAGATATATGGATCAAGTCTGATGATGAGAGTTTATAGAACGGCAGACGACAACGCTCTTTCCAAGCCCAACTCTTGTTGATTTTTTGCTGCAAATATAACCTAATTAGATCAATTATCTTCTTTAACAGTGGATGAAGCTATACAAACCCTAAAGAAATAGTAATTAGATTGGTTATCTTATTTAACAGCGGGTGAATCACAAAAAGAACTAAAATCAATTCCAACTGTGAATGGGTATGATGGAGATGTTTTTATTGGTAATTTGATTCGTTGAATACAATTGGTGATTAACAATAGAACAGGAGGAAGAAGAGAACGTCAATGGCAGCCGTAAAAACCAGGCTAGTAAAGAGATTTCTGATTTTGATCGTAATAGAAATGGGAATCAATAGGGTATTTTTGGTACTCGAATAGAAATTAGGAGGGTATTATTGGTACTTCGACTGACATCTGGGGTTTTCGCCACCTGTACACAATTGGTGACTCAGCTAACTGAGATTTGGACGGAACAATTAACGAATTGCTAATTTTATATTTGTAAGGGAGGTAACGCAAATTACCGATCTTTACAAAGGAGGTAGCGCAAATTACCCCAAAACGGAGCGATGAAAACTCTCAAAAACTGAAACCCTATCTTCTTAGATGGGCTCCTTTGGGGTCGATCTGAGAAGATCAATCAACACCCCAGGTCCTATTTTCCCTTATATTCTCTAGTTTGTTATCTTTCACTAATTTTCTTTAACGAATTAAGGTTTTTGTTTGTTATGTCTGGTTTGGCGTTTTTTTTTAGATTTGTCGCTTTGGGGTGAAGGGTATGGTTTCGTGAGAAGGATGCAGAGCATATCTTCATCATCAATTACGATCCATGATCAAATCATAGCAACATCCCGTTTGGTATTGTACCTTGATTCACATAATCAAAGCAGATCGAAATTTCTCTCTGATTTTGGTGGTGATATGGTTTCAGTTTCTATTATTTTAGGTTTAATTGATTTTAATGTTTTAGGATGTTTAACGTATTTAATTTTTCTTAGATACTATAGTCTAGATTTGGCAAGTAGTTTTAGTTTTAGCCTTGCAGCAACAAGATCTCAAGCGTCACCATTAGCAGAAACAGATCTAAGACACCAGCAGCATTGCTGAAGACACAGAAGATACATAAGACACCAACACCAATAATTCCAAACCAATTCCAATCAAGCCCTAGACCGATTCAGTCCGATTTCGCCATTCGATGACCGATTCAGGTTATCTATGTCATTGTTACTTTGAAACAAAAATCAAGACAATTGGGTGGATCTTTGGATCTTTATATTCCTATGTCATTTATTTTACTATGTTTTTAGAAAAACCCTTGAGAAATCGAGTCTTTTTATCCTAGCATCTCAACTAAATGTGGATTTGTTACATGGTTTGGATGAGTCATTTTTAATCCAAATCAGGTCATTTAAAATTGTTCTGCTACTTAAAAATTGTCTGGAATGGTCAGGATGCGGCGTCGGATTTGATTATGTAACCGTATTGTTACGTGGTTTACCTGTGAATGTATTTGCTGCTTGTTTGAAATTCCTGTAGCTTTTGGAAATTTCCTGGTCAGTCTTGTAACTGTCACGATCATGAATTGGAGATTTTTTATCAATACAACATAGGATTCTCTTCTTTTTCAAAAAAATAAATAAAAAATACATGTTTATATGCTTTTTTCGAAATAAAAATACACGTTTGTATGCGTTAAAAGATGGTAAAAACATCCCAATGAGGTTATTAATTGGTTATTAATTGCAAAGTATGTAAATTGAATACTTGATATGTATTTCTGGGATCCAAACCGAAATTAATGAGAAATTAATACCTCTAACAAAAAGATATTACCAGCAAAAGAACAATAACAAATGGCAATACTAACGTATTAGTAATCTTATTGGTACAAAAGTACTAAAACCCAAATACCGTTTAAAAGAGAGATTCTGACAATCTAACCGTTTATATAGATGATATAGGTTAGTATCTCGTTTATATAGATGATATAGGTTACTTAAGATACTACTACAAGTATGGAATAGATAATAAATGAAAAAAGAAACAAGACAAAAGAGTGGCATGATATTCTACTTTTCAAACTTTCTCTGCTTAGGATCCTTCAACTCTCTTCTTCTGTTCTCTCTGTGTTTCTGGAACTCACTGTTTCTAAGGTGACATGCTTTTCTCATGATACTTTTTTCTTCTTCTTCTTCTGTATATGAAATTCTTATAATTTCATGTTGTTATTTTTCATTTCCATTTTTAATCATGTATTGTCTATGTGTTACATGTACCCACATTTTTCATCCTCTGTTTTTATCTTGTTTTCTTCTTCTTCCTGTTTTCCATGGAAGAATTTAAAGTTCTCTCTTCTTTATTTTTCCTTTCAGTTTGCATGTTAATGTATCTAGGTAAGAAATTCTAGATCTGTGTTTCCTTGATTTTCTCCCAATTACTTGAATGCAGGTTCATGAATGTGTCTTAGGTTTCTAAAAATGTATTGAAATTTAGTTTTGTAAATTACTTCTAGAAGTTGAATTGTGTGTTCTGTCAAGAAATTTGGCAATTTTTCATCCATTAAGGGAATTTTTGTTTGTGTTCCTATTGTTGAATGATTTTTTTTTTTTTTTGCATGATTAGTATCTTAATTCTTATTTTTAGTATATAATATAGTTTCTGTGTAATTTGAATGCAGTTTCGGAGTTAGGGTTCATACTTTGGCTTATCAATTTTAAAGCATTTGGTTACAAGGTACTATTTTTTCTGATCATTCAGAGAAAGGCCGAGAAGTTTCCCCCGGCCATTTGTGTTCTAATGGTAATAATTCTATAGAAAAAAAGTTGGATTGCAGTTAAGGCATGATTGGAAGAAAAAACATGGGACGTGAATCGCCTCTACTTCTGATACTATTGACAGTAGGGTTTTTCTTTGGGACATATAACTTGTTAACAACTATAATTGGCCACAAGGGTACAGAAGTTGATGATTTGGATAGTATATCGGAACAGAATGTGATTGATCCGGTCATACAGATGCCACGGAAAGTTAAACTAGCTGAGAAACCTAAGTTACCCTTCCACATTGCACTAACTGCCACTGATTCTAGTTATAGCCAATGGCAGTGTCGAATTATGTACTATTGGTATAAGAAAGTGAAGGATTTGCCTGGATCAGATATGGGAGGGTTCACACGAGTTTTACATTCGGGAAAACCAGATAATTTGATGGATGAAATTCCAACATTTGTGGTTGATCCTCTTCCCGCCGGTCTGGATAGGGTGAGAACTCTTCTAGCATGAGCATTTTTCAGTTTCATTACTTGTACTGCCTACAATAATGTATTCTCTGTGCAAAAATGGTTGATTATATTGTTTAATTTTCTATTGAATTGTATTCATTTTGTGTTTCAGGGTTATATTGTCTTAAATAGACCATGGGCTTTTGTGCAATGGTTGGAAAAGGCAAATATCCCTGAGGAGTGAGTTTATGTACAACTTTTTCTGTTTAGTAGGTTTTTCTTGGAATCTATGGAAAGCTTGATAGTTGTATCTCGGTTGCAGATACATATTGATGGCAGAACCTGATCACATCTTTGTAAAACCACTGCCTAACTTGGCGAGTGAAAAATATCCAGTGGCATTCCCATTTTTTTATATTAAGCCTGCTGAAAATGAGAAGAACTTGCGGAAGTTTTATCCGGAGGAGAAGGGGCCGGTGACAGATATTGACCCTATTGGCAATTCCCCTGTGATAATTAAGAAGGTTAGAGAGCTTCTTGCTTTTTTATATGGGTAGGGGGGGAAATTGATCAATGGATGGAAGTTTGTTTCCCATTCTTACGTGATACGATATTAACGTATTCCAATTAACAGAACTTGCTGGAAAAAATTGCACCTACATGGATGAATGTGTCGTTAGGAATGAAAGATGACCCAGAGACTGATAAAGCTTTTGGTTGGGTACTAGAAATGTGAGATTTCTCTTAGAAATTGTAATAAATTCCTTGTTTAATTCCACGGGTAGTTTATACTGCATCCACTCATGATATTTATTTATTGAACCCAGGTATGCATATGCCGTTGCTTCTGCGCTGCATGGAGTACAACATATTCTTCGGAAAGATTTTATGATACAGGTAGGATGAAGCTTATCTGCCGATACTCCCACCTTTTTCTTATAAATGCAATGTATCAAGAATAGTGATTAAGAGATGTCATATGTTTGTTTTCAGCCCCCGTGGGATACAGAGATAGGCAAAACTTTTATAATCCATTTCACTTATGGATGTGACTACTCTTTAAAAGTAAGGCCATTCTCCTCTCTATCCTTATCTATGAACATGGTGATAATGTGATTATGGTTTAAAATTGTACCTCAACCAATTTTTATTAGCAAACATCTTTTATTTAGCACACTCCCGTGAACTGTCTTGAGGTTTATTTCACTGTTCATTGTCTGAACTTATAAGAACCATAAATTCATCAGGGTGAGCTAACATATGGTAAAATTGGAGAGTGGCGCTTTGACAAGAGATCATATCTTCGTGGTCCACCACCTAAGAATCTCCCGTTGCCTCCTCCTGGAGTCCCAGAAAGTGTGGTATGCTTATTTCCTCAATTCCCTTCTTTCTTTCTTTCTTTCTTTCTTTCTTTCTTTCTTTCTTTCTTTCTTTCTTTTATATGTCCTATCACTTTGGTATATGTTTGTGTGTTTTTCTTTTGCTTTGCTTTTTTTCCCCCTGTTGCTTCTTTATATGCGCATATTTCATCTTGAACTGATATTGATTGTATTTACTAACTCGTATATGAGTTTTAAAACGAATAAAAATGGGACCTCTGCTGTTCTAGGCCCTTTAGAACAGCAGAGGAGTTTCTTATAGTAACTATAAAATATTGGGGTCCATGGATGTGGGTTGGCTTTAACTGCATCCAAATTAACCTTACTTGGCAAATAGTTTATCATTTGATTAGTTTGTGAATGCTTAAAATTCGCAGGTCACTCTGGTAAAGAAGGTCAATGAAGCAACAGCTAACATTCCTGGATGGGACACAGAGGACAAAGAACAAAGAAATGAAAACAGTTGAGATGAAGATGAGGACAGTATAATCGCCGGATCCACAAGCTTTTTGCTCTGTTATCAGTCTAGTTCATATTTTACTTTACAAACAACACGGTGAGAAAAGAATACAAATGAAAGAAAATAGGAAGAAAATGTTTCTGGAGTTGGAAAGAGTATCCTGTTTGCAAAAGTTCTAGCTAATACCATAGTAAAATATATCATCTCAATACTGTGTATTAGGTATATCACCATTTCATTAGAATTTGGTGATCCACCACACCTTCATTTGGTGTTGATACAAAAAATCATCTCCATCCCTTTCCAAGCTGCAACTCTCAAATAAAAACTAAATTCACCCCGAAATGAAACACATTCACAGGTGATCAGCACGATACACTCCTGGCACCTCAAGCAAGCAGATAAAAGACAACTTCAAACTATTCAGGAGAGAATTTTCATACGCTTTAATGATCTCACACTATTTCTAGGTGGGACTTGGCTATGTAAAGTGCCATTGATGGGCAGACTCGGTGCAACCAGCTCATGTTAATGATCACATGGCTATGCAAAGTGCCATTGATGTGAAGTGTTGCGTGTAATTTAACTAGAACGAAAACTTGCCAAACCCATTGAACTTAGGAAAGTACTAGTATTACTAATTCCAAAACAGCATAGTAATTTAGTAACACTTCAATCCAGAGATGGATTCACCTTGAAAACATAGTCATCAGGGGATAACCTAACAATAGATAATAGGATAATAAGACATTATTACATAAACCAAATTATTTTTAGGGAATGTTCACCAAGGTAACATCCCGCTTTGAGTCTCCATCCATTTCCAAACAGCAACTCCCTACCAAATCACAATTTGATAATGCTTCTTCTCTTACGAAATGAAACACCTTCAAGGCAACTCAAATACCACATTCCCTCCTTAACAACGATAAGGACAACTTGCTAGATTCTTCTCAGAGTCCAACATAATTCTTTTTCCCTTTTGGCTGACCACCAAAGTCCTTGGTTGAAAACTTTCGAAACCAGTTCCACGGCCTCCGGTAAAAAACCCTTCAATCAACGTCCAACCATACTGCGAGAAGATCCAGACAAGCGCAATTACTTACTCTTCTTTAACGTTTCCATCACTAATCAAACCATTAATTCATTCCTCCAGTCTGGTAAGCTCGGCACTACATGCAGAAATAATAAAACTCAGCGCATCGTTCACAAGACAGGCATTAAGGAACATAAGTTTATAAATAAATCATATCACAATGTAATAGGGTGAAGCCATGAAATAACATCAGTTTAGACACCAAGAGTGATATCCCTACCCCTAAACACCAAAAATATCGCTAGAGAGAGGAGAGACGGATTACCTGTTTCAAAGGCAGGTGCCTGCAATATTCCAAGACCATCCATGCTTCAATAGAAACTCTGTAACACTTAAAGAGGGGGCAAATTTGGCAGACACCAGGTTGCAAGGTGATCACCACCATATGTTCTTGCCACCTCAAGAAGAAAAAGATCATATAAGTTGAAATATCTTAGAAGCTATATTCAGAGCAGGAACGGTAAATATCCAAGATAAAATATATGCATTAGAATATCGTCGGAACAAAAAGCACCCTATGACCTAGGTAAAAGCCAGGAAAAACCAAATGAGAACAAGCTTACCATCTATAGTGCTGTAACGATCTCACACGAAGAAACGGCCGGACCATAGGGGCTGATAATTCTCCACATGAGGGAGAGAATCCTGATTTGCTTGCTGATGCTGATTCTGTTGGTATAACTTAAGGTGCTCAAGCAGCTGGTAATCCTGCCAAGTTTTCTCGGTTTCAACTTGAACTGGCAAGACAGGAGCTTGTTGTCCAGGAAAAGGGAGGCTGGTTGCACCCGGCACACTGTTGATGTTATTAATCATATGGGGGTATCCATGTGAACTGCTATTGATGAAGTTACTAGGAACCATGGTATTGGTTGATAAGGATAACTGGTACCCGTCAAGCCACCGATAATCATCAAGCTGTGGAATCTCATTCTTTAAACCAGCGCCAACAACAGGCTCATTCACTGCCTTAGGAGGAAGACTAAATCCAGGAGGGGGGCCAGGGTGCCTAACAGGACGACTCACAGGACTTTTTCTCAAGTTTGCAGCCAGCCCTGCTGATGGCTTCATTGTGAGACTCTCAGCATTAGGTCCTGAATACATAGCATCAAACTTTGATGGTACCACAGCTTCAGCTGCTTTCCTCTGATCCGTAAACATACCACCAGCAATTAGACTGGTATTTTGTGGGAAAGTATGAGACACCATAGGAGGCAGTGTACTAGCATTAAAAGATTCTCCTGACAAGGCGCTCATAGCATTCCCATTATCGACAACACTCAAATTTTTCATTTCACTAAAAAAGTAATCCTGCTGATTTGTATGCCAATTTGGAACACTGGAATTGATTAGCTGCGGATGCTTAGGGACCACATTGGCATAAGAAGGAACTGACTGTGTACGATCATCAAGAGCATGCTGCGGACTCGGACTCGGGACTGGGGAAGTGTATGTTTCAGAGTAATTTCCAAGTTCACCTTTGGAGACGTTTCCACTGGGGCCATGGGCCACAGAAGCTGTGCTCAAACCAAGAGAAACAACAACGTCAATGGGCTTCTCAGCTACAGTAGGCTTGAAAACAATCTCTTCATCCTCCTCTTCTCCTTCCGTGTACAGCATCAAATTTTCTTGCTTCATGCCGTTCGGTTTTGGCATGTCTGATATAGCGAGCAAAGAGACATCGGGAGTTTGAGGTTGGACACCAATGGAAAACTTGTTCAGCTTCTGGTCAAAATATATAGTCTGATGATCAATCCGCACTACATCCATAAGAGCCTTCACTGCAGCTATAATCCTCTGTATACGGACCCTTCTCTCCTGTCTGCCACCATCACTTCCAGTGGAATACTTCCTTGAAAAATCCAAAATGAGCTGCGCTGGAAGGAGGGGAACATATCCTCTCAACTCAAAGTCCTCTCTCAATGCAAGACGGTTACCTGTTTCCCCATCATCGTACTTGCTCATCTTGAAAAAACATGTTTCATCTGCATCATCATTGCCAGAAACAGACCCAGACAATATGAGCTTGTTCAAGAAAGATATACAGTGCTTCCAAAAGACAGATCTAGCAGTGGCCTGTTTCTCCTCCATTTCACTACCAGCAGCAATATCTGGACGACATGCTAACCACTCAACAAAAATGAGGATGCCAGGAAGAAGATAGCTTGAAGAAGGATCACGCAACTGTGCACATCTTTTAATAATATATCCCACAAACTCAAAAGCAACTACATAAGCATTCTGGAGCAGAACTGAACGCTGTAAGATCTCCGCGTATGATAGACCCTCAGTTTCCTTACTCACATTATGGACAGTGAATATGAGAATCGCAATGAGCCTAACAAAGACAAGGCTATTCTCAGCAGCATCCGAACCAAAATTCAACACCTCTTCTCCACCTGAAGAAAGAAGCTCATGGATATCGCTGCTAACAGAGGAGGACACCTCTGTAAATGTTTCCAGGCTGGAAAAGGCAAATAAAGTGTTAATCATCAAGTTGATACAGTAAAACTTCTTTAAAATAATAGCTTTGGGACCGGAAAAAATAATTATTTTAGAGGGATTATTATTATAGCGAGATGAAATTTAACCTGTGCAAGCCTAGTTGGGACTAAAGAATTTTATTATTTTAGAGAGATAATTATTTTAACAAGTATTATTTTATGAAAGTTTTACTGTAAAAAAAAAAAAAAGAAGAAGGTTCCATATATTGAAACTTTTATACCTCGTTCGTGTGAAAAGAATGCCATTCAGTCGCACAAACCGGACACAGAAAGCTTTATACATCTCAGATATACTAAGCACTCTTTCTTTGGTTGAAGATGTTTCAACTGTAACATCTTTAGACAGATGCATCTTCTCCCCTTTTCCTCTCACTTTAGCTGGGCTTCGCACAGGTGTTGTACTCACTGAAGAAGCTTTACTGTCCCCAGCAAGTTGTGAGTAAATCTGGCGGTTCTACAAAAACATAAAACAGTTCACTAATCAGATAGTTGACTTGGCTAATGACTAGGGAGAGTTCACTTGGTAGCTGAGAGAGTTAAAGAAGATAACATTGAGTATTAATGGAAATATGTCAACATGAACAGAAAAGTAACACACTTTCGCTTATCCTGTTCATATAATCATTTGGCCATTTGGGTGTACATCACATTTTTCAGATTTTCTTATTTATTCCAGTTTCTAAGGCTGATGATTTAAGATCATTTTTCTTTTAATAGCAATACAAGCAAGAGCAACATCCAAAAAAAAAAGGCCAGTGTGTACATACACAAATGCAGAGAAGTGCCAGCGTGTAACCACTTGAAGTTCAGAAACTAGTACCTTTTCAAACGCAATAATCAAGTTATCCCTTGCAGTCGAGAAAGGGCTATCTACAGCCAAACTTCGGAAGTACCGGTAAACTGACAACAGATCATCTCCCGAGTAGGAAGCCAAAATCGCAAGCTGGTAAGAATCAGAAATAAATTTATGCATATTGAAGGTAAAAGCCATTGGGACCAAAATACAAATACGGACTCAGTAGAGGAGAGGGTGAAACCTGATGATGGGGGTTACCACTTGAAGGCCATAGGGAGGCAGCTTGCAAGTAGTAACTTGACGCAGTAGTATAATCACGAGCTTTAGAGTCCCCTTCTCCATAAAGTCCTTTGTAGCGAGCTAGATCGCCCAAGTAAATCAGGCAACGGTGACATGAGATCAACCCCTTCTTCGTCTCAATAGATTTTTTTCCATCATTTGAGAGAATATTCTGATTTTCTGAATCCTCAGCTAAAGTCCCCAAAGGAAGACCATATTTAGACCGTATTTTGATTATAAGTTCATGGTAAAAGCCTGTTGCTTCTGAAAGAAACGTTTTAAATTGAGAACGGATTTTCTTAATTCTATCAGGTCGTCCAGGAGCAGGAGCGGGAGCTTTTCCAACCTGTGCTGCAGTTGATCCTGTAGATGCTAAAGCAGCACTGAAGTGTGCTCTCAACTCCTCAATTCGTCTATAATGCAACTGCCAGAGAGCAAACTCTGTTTCATGTTTCTCCGAAAAGGCATGATCTTCGAGGATGATTGTTTCATAATTTTCACGCATCTGTTGCCATGCATTCGGATCTGAAGGGATTCTTGCTTGGGCTGACTTGCGACGCTTATTCTCCAA
Source organism: Papaver armeniacum (assembly GCA_023531295.1). NCBI lineage: Eukaryota > Viridiplantae > Streptophyta > Magnoliopsida > Ranunculales > Papaveraceae > Papaver > Papaver armeniacum. Next base: position 269,302 of record JAJJWW010000235.1, on the reverse strand, counting down.
CTCAATATTCTGTGAAAACATATTTTCAAGAGAGGGGGAGTCACATCCAGAATTAAACGGCAAGAAACGGCAAGAAGAGGGGATAACGCAAATAAAAAAACCTTGTAGCCAGCATATATAGGCAGTGCAGCTGCAAGGGCTCCTACAAATAACTGTGCACTTGAACAATGATAAAACTTAATCATACCAGAGACTGACCTTATTGTGAAGACGTTGAACAAGCTCCCGGGACGAAGGAGCAGAGTTATCCATCAGTATGGTCATTATCTATTCAACTACTGATGGGCCTTGGCTCCGAAAGACATGACCTCAACTCAGGTACGCAACATCATTCTGCAGAACAGCAAGCATAAGCAATTGTCCAAAAAGGGCAGCAACAGGATTTCATACAGAAAGATTTAAAGAAAAAGGAATTGAAAGAGTGAAACAACCCGAAATCCATTATTCAAATCTTGTAGAAGTTTTAAAACGAAACTCAAATAGTTGAAGTGCTAAATACGTAGATGGCTGCAACAAGCCGATAGTGCATGAACATATATACATGAAATAAGAGGTACCACCTCACAAGTCAATACACCATCTGGAACCGCTAGGTACTAACGATGGTAAAGTGACACACTGTGGTTAATCTATGTACTGGGAATAAGCATATAGTCTTAAAATTTTCATCCTTGCCTAAGATTTTATATAACTGTATTCTACTCATAATTTTATTAATTAAAACAATACCCAAATTCAAATCAATTCTAATTGTTATCCTAGTAAATCTAGTACAGTTATCCACCTCCAACACAACGGAGGAATACCCCAACTCAATCATCCTAAAAATTGAATGAATTTTCACTATAATGTAAAAAAGAAATTACTCCTTACAATTTAAATTCTTATAATGAAGAAATAGCATCCTATTCAAAAGAAATCTAACTAACACCTAGAAAATCCAAGAAAATTCAATTTCTGGTAAGAAAAAAAAAATAAAAAAAATTAGAGAAAAACAAGCAGGCAAGTATCAAAAATATGGCATAAATTTGAAATTTGTGAAACCAATATGCACTCTAAGATTCAATTAAACCCAGAAATTTTATTTGAAAAAACTGAGGCAATTGATGTAAATAATACTCACTTTCAAAAAATCAAATAGATCTGCTCAAAACTCAATTCAAAAACCCTAGAAATATCAAACAAACAACTAAATCAAAATTTAAGAAATTAATAATTATAATAATAACAGGAAAATAAACTAAGTTACCTGATTTCAGAGACGAAGATCTTAAACGAGTAGTAGAAGTAAAGGGAGATTTGAAAGATCCCAAATATGACTAATTAGGGTTTGGTTCTTTGGTAGTGACGTTGTCGTCGTTTATTTGTGTTTCTTTTTCTTCTGTTTTTCTTTTCCTTTCTTTTCCTTTCCTTCTCCCCTCCAAAAACAATGAAAGGTCTTGAAGAATCAAACTATCTAAGATTTATCCAACGCAAATCTCGAGGAAGCGGTTTTAATGTATTAGGATTCGAGTGCCTATGAAAGTTTGTTGAAGACGGCAGAAGACAGAGGAGGAAACTAGACTTGTTTATTTTCTATCGAGAGGCTTTATTTTTCCGTGTTTGCCAGGAACTGCTGCTTCGCTTATCGCTTACGCCTACCTAATTCAGTAATTTCAACTTACGTGGGTGCAACTATCTTTTTCTTTTGTCTGAAAAAGAAACAAAGACATCGCGAAACGGAGGACTACGGAACCAATGGTCAACTGCTGTGGACGTTGTTCAAATTCAAGATTTAAGTTGACAATACGTAAGCAAGTTTTATGGTGGAATCCATGCTATTCCAAGTGTGGATAAATTATGGAATGTCAAGTCTAGTGGCTTCCAAGTTATTTTCGATAGAAAATTCAGGCAGTGTTCCATGGTTTTGTGGGACCCCCTGTGGAATCCATGGAAACGCTATTCAGAATAGTGCAATAGATGACGAAAAGCGCCAATCAAAATAGCACCCAATGCTAATTTTAATAGCGTAAAGCGCTATTCTGAATAATTTTTTTTTCCCTGATCTTTAGATTAAAACGAGCCATTGAAAATCTAATGGCTGAGAAAAAAGCGATATTCTGAATAGCGTAAAGCGCTATTCATATCAGCATTTTTGTGACGCTATTCTTATTAGCGTAAAACGTTATTTTGATTTCTACGATTCCACCACTACACTTGACCTTCCATGAACTATTCCAAATGCTGAGGTGGCGTAGAAGATGGAAGATGGAATTCTTCCACCATAAAACTTGCTATAAGCTTAAATCACCATAGGAGATAATAGGTCTGATAAATTTTACCGATAGCAATGGACCTAGATCAACTATGAACACGACAACAAGATGGTTTATTGTAGTACTACTCCATGGGTTAATATCAAAATTGCCTCAAGAAATGGAAAGTACTTTTTTAGTGACTTCATTACTGTGTAGACATTTTTAAAATTGCCATATAACTATATCTCAAGCCCTCTTATGAATTTTGAAGATCTCAATTCAGAATAATTTGTATTTGCATTTGTTACCTTGAGGGTTCAATGCAAAATGACTCTGGCAGCAAATGGAAAATCTCTAAGGGTTGTTGCTGCAATGACATGAGTAACGAGCATGAAGATTAGGACTTGCACCAAACAAACGGAAGCATGATCCTATTTTGAATTAAGTGTGGATAATGTATAAAATACAAAGTTAAATTTGTAATTTTGTAAAGGATGATGCAGAATAAGTCTTGAACAAAGAAAGTGTATTACTTTGTTGGTGAACAAGTTGCAGTTGATATGCTCGTAACTGAGTTACTTTTTGATGGAAGTAACTCCAAATATTCTAGTTATTTGAGGTTATGTTAGCTACTAAACCAGTATGATAACTTATAGTAACAATAATGTCAATTCCTTTGATACTTGTGTGGTTAGTTATGCCTTATCTTATTCTCACTTCTACAAATATTATTGCTCCGAGGAAACTCCTGAGCTTCAGAATATGTGAGGTCCATTTAAAGGTTTGCAAGATAATTTAAGCTTCGTTGTGATATTGAAAACTTGGTTACCCAGACCCTGTAAATGTCTTTTTTGCTTGGAATACAGTTGACAATTGTAGCATTGTCGCTACTAGTTTCACGGTAGCATTGTCATTTATCTTTTTTGGAATAAACTTCATTGTTGTTTTTAATTTCTCGATAGGTATTATCTTTGGAGGTTAGACCGAAGATAAGCGAACATATGTAACTGAAAGAGATCAAGTTGCAGATGCAATGGGTATTTATATATGGTCCACAAAAAACCTATATTATCGCCATAAGTTGATGTACACCTATGAAGTCGTTCCCATTTTTAAGCGATGAAAGTATTTTACGCCATTTTTGTTGTTTTGTAACTTCAGTTGATGTGGTTCCATTCTATCAGAAACCTTTTTTTTTCTGTTATCAAATACAATCCCTAAAGCTGGATACCTCAGTTATTGGGATGTCTAAAGTTGTTGGTCAACCGATGCTTCCGATCTTTCATGTAACACACACAGGTTTTAGCACTTATCACATATATTAGTGTGTACTAAAATTCTCGAAGATTATCTTTTACTGCATATTAGCCTATATTGGGTCCAGAGTAGATTATAAATACTCGATCCAACCCACTGAATATTATTGAAATCATCTCATATTAACCTCTACTTGTCTGACTACTTACGAAAATTCAGTTACAGCTAGGGTTGGTGGCAGATGACACAGTAACACACGGGGTGGATATTCTGGTCACAATCTTCTTTTTGTATATAATTTTACTCCCTTCACTTGTAGTTCAGTCATGAATACCTGCGGTATTTAAAATATCTTATATTGATTCAACTCTCAAACCATGGCGTATTAGGGATGGTTAGGTTTATAGTTAGCGGGGCCGATTAAATGTTTAAGTTATGGTTGGTCCGAGATATAATCCCAGACAATCTCAATTGCTCTTTAGCCCATGTGCTTATACACCACATTTCCTTAGACTATTGATAAATCCAATAATTTGGCACATAAGTCTGGAGACGTTAGATCACCAGCGGCTAAGATTGTTTGCACCCAACCAGATTTGATTCAAAAATACATTTAAGCCTAGCTTGAACGTCAGCTTGAATTACCCTCTTTTGCTATAGTTTTGAGCTTGAATCTTGAAAATTGAAGCATAATAACGGTCATCCTAATGGAGTCCTACTACTATATATATAAGGCAAGCCAGGATTATTTTGAAGTAAATTTAATAAACCTTTATCCATCTATGTTTATAATGTTTATTATATTCTTAATTATTAGTGGTTGATTATAGTTTGACTAAGTCTTTAAGGTATAAATCTACCCCCTTACAGGACCTAAGAAATAAAGCTTCCACGTTGGCCTGTTGATGAGTGCCAAATAGTGCATATTTATACACCTTTTTATTGGCATTTTACTCATCTTTTGCGCATAGAAATCAAATATTATCCCAGATTCTGTGTTTTCTTTGTTTTCAAGAATAAATATTTGTATTAATTAATTTTGTGTTTTTAGGTAATAAATAAAGCTTGGAGAATCGAGGAGCCAAAAGAGCGAAGAATTGGAGTCAAGTGCCCAAGGAGCAGAAAAGCCGAAGCCGCGCAAGCAATGCAGTTGCAACCCAACAAGTAGCAACTCATCTACAAGACATGGGCTTGAGCTAGACCCGACCCGTGACCCGGATCCGAGCCCGTCTCTTCTGAGACGTTGAGATTTCTTTCTCCCTCATCCAACGGTCGCTGCTTCCACGTGCATCGAAGATCGCTGCTCCCGCTACACCAGATCGCGCCAAAAACTAATTCCCTTGACTAGTTGTGCTTATTTAGACAGCTAGTACTCCGGGTTAGTATCCTCAGCTGATATTTGAAGTGTTACAAGGTGAAACTTCCTAGTTAAGTGGTGGAATTGACACCCTATCCTTAACTGCCATAGGAGCAAGGAGTCCAACTTAGTTGAGCACACAGTAAGAGTTAGTGGTGGAGCTAAAGACTCTAACACCCCCTTTGTCACTGACTTTTACCTTAGTTTAGGTTCACATCTTCACTTCAGCCGTATCGGCAACCAAAACATTGTTGTTACCTTGTCACTTTGGAATTCAGTTTAAAGCCAAGCCTTAGATCATTGAAAGCACCCCTTGTCTCTGTGGATCGACCCGTACTTGTCGCGTCTCCGATAGACGCCGTGCACTTGCGGTATTACCGTAGGCCATCATTTATAAACACATTCCGAGGCCTACCAAGTTTTTGGCGCCGCTGCCGGGGACTTGGCGCGTGCCCTGTGTTCATTGGCTCGCTTCACTGTTTTTCATCCTCACCCTGTACATATTTACCTTGTCTTTACTGTTTTTAGTCCTTTGCTTTGCATTGCTTTGCATTGTTTTCTTAGCTTTTATTGCATTGTTGTCTTAGCTTTTACTGTCTTAGCTGTAACTTTTCCTTCAATGTTTTTCTTAGTCTTTCATTGCTGTTTAACTGTTTTTCCCATTTCACCTGTACATATTCCCTGAGTTTTTACATTCATAACTTAGCCTGTATTGCATATTTTATCGGTGCATTTTAGTAATCTTAGCTGCATATTCATCTCATTAGCACCTTGTCATTTCATCTCGCTAGTATAACTTAGCTTCACTTTGTGTTTCATTGCTTCTTAGCTCCACTTAGCTTAATTTGTTGCATTGCACTTACTCTCTCGCCAAGATCTCGAGTGGACCGAGCTCGAGCTTGCCCGGCTTAGCTCATCACACTTGTGTCATTTCACCGCACTTGTGACCCTAATTGTTAAACCCTCACCTTTGCTAGTTTGCCTCGTGTAGTGCTTCTTGCATTCGACTACCCTAAAAACCAAATTACATAACTCATTTGCTTAAACTGATATTGTTATGGTTTGAACTTGCACTTCGAGAACTAAATTCTTTTCTTGAGCACACAGTACACTGCAAGTTCTTTGGGAAAGCCGAGGCAAGGAAGCGCAATTGTTAACCGAGCGCTCCAAACAGTGCTTGATGTGCTTGCTGCGCTGTTGAGTGGCTGAGCTGCTGAGCAACCAAAGAAAGGGGAGGCAGGGAGTGGAATAACACAGCCATTTTGGCTGCAGCCGGTTGGTCATTCTAAAATGCTGTTATTTTATATTTGTATGATGATCTGTGTGCAAATGCAAATTGGAAACCAAGTCAGAGTATGAGCAACCAATTAGCTGTATAAGTTAACCAAATTGGTCAACCAAATATCTGTATGCGCATGCTCTGTAACTTGTGAAACAATTGAGATATTCAATTAGCTGCAAGCTTGTGAGACCTCAACTGGGATGGTTGATATCAACTACCCCAGTTGACTCCAACACGATCTGTGCATAAGCCCTCCTGTGCTGTGTTGTGAACCATTGGCTTTCATCACTCTGAGCTCCAGCCCCTGCAGCTGTTGAGCCGAGTGTTGCCACACCTCTTTCTGCATCTCGTGCAACCTGTTGTGATAGCTGCAGCCTGTGCCTTGTGTGAAAACCTGTTGTGCTCAACCTCAGCCCCCTGAAGCTGTGTGTTTGAACCACAACTGAAGTTTCCAATTTTGCATGCTTGAACCCCTTGTGTTGTGTCATTTCTATTCGGAGAGTTTGCACAAGCCGAACTGTGCATGAAAGGAGCTGCACTAGTTAAATGTTTGTCTTTGTGTTGCTCTTTGCCATCCTAAGCTGTGATGTGCAAGCACCCCTGAGTGCTAAGAAATTGTGTGTGATTTGTGTTGTGAATTGTGCCTCACTAGGTTGTGCATAAACTAAGCTGCACATAACCAGGCTCAGCCGTGTCATTTTTGTGAAAACTCTGTGAGTGTGTGCTCAGCTGAAGCCCTCAACCTGGGCTGAACATAACCTAGAGCCCACACCCAAAACTGAAGCCTTCATAGCTGGGATGACTGACCACACCAGTTGGGCTCACTGAACCCAACCTTGGGCTGCAACCAAACCGAAACTCGGTTCACTCAGGCTAATAAAATTTGGGCTTGCACTCTGCACAACCGAGCCCACAATCATAGCTGGGCTAATCGCCCCAAAGCCGAGCTTTGCACCCACCGAGCCCACATAACTTGGCCTATCTAATCTGGGCCGTGCAAAAGACTAAGCTACACACCTGGGCTGTGCAACCAAGCTGGGCCAGACTTTCCCAACAAAACCAAATGAAACCCATCAAAACCAAAACCCACATAAACCAAACCAATCCCACTAAAAACCAAACTTAGTCCACTTCAACTGGGCTTTGAGTTCAATTTGAGTTGATAAATCATGTCAGGATTTTGGTCTGCATCTGGGGATGGAACAAATAAATCCCTTAGAGAGCTTGCTTACGGGCACCTTTCACAGGATGAACACCCCACATACCATAGTGACTTTAGGGAATTTTATGGGCCTTCTCAGGGCCCTGACCTCACATACCCTAATCATTATGATCACATGCATCATCCACCACAGGTTGAAAATGAACAATTTTCTCATACCCAGTCATCACTTTTAGATCAATTAGAAGCTCGACTATCTGCTTTAGAAAAGCAATCTGTCGAATCTAGTTTTTCTAGGCAATATGAAATGCATGCTTGCACCTTATGTGGTGGCTTAGACCACCCTGCTGAATACTGTTATATTTTGCATGCTTTTAGACAGTCTAGGGAAAACCATGATAATCCAATGTACGAAGTGTCTAGAAGTGACTATTGGGACCATAATCAACCTGCACACATGCATCATTCACCACAAATGGGAGATGAGCAATTTTATACTCCCCAACTCCTAGTTTGCAATCAATAATGGAAACACTCATAGAGCAAAATGCTAGGCTTGAAATGAATGCAATGCATGACCATCCATATAGCAACATGTCCGAATTTCCCTCTCTAGTGAACCTCATGCTCAACTATACAATGAATATCCATATGAGGAATGCATACCCACTAGTGAAGACTCTCCTTCAATGGAACAACTCAAGATGATTCTTCAAAGGAACCTGATTGAGTTACAAAATGATAGGATTGAAAATAGTGTTTCTAGTCTTACTCATGCAACTAACATTGAATATGAACCTAATCCAGAGGTAGATGAGTACACTAAAAATACTACATTTTTGAATGGAGAGATGAATTCTTGCTATGATGATGATGATGAATATGAAGAGCATGTGTATTTTGAAAATGTAATAGAATCTTTAGGTTCAGAGACATTAATTGTCTCTTCTGTGAACCCTATGAATGATGCTTCTTCTGATATTCATGCATGTGATGTTGATATGGATCCTGTGGAATTGTCCTGTGAAAATGAACATGATTTACCCTCTTCTGACCTTGGGAAAGTGTGTGATGGTGCAAATGATTTTAAACATGAAAATAACCTAGATGTACCTAACCTCTCTCCTGAGTCACAAATTGAAACTCCTCCACCCAACCTAGGTGTAGTTTGTCACAAAATTGCAAAACCAACTTTTCTAAAAATGCCTAACTTAGGCCTAGAGCTTTGTGCTTCCCAAGTCCTCTTGGACTATTTTGCATCAAAGTATAACACTTTTAAAGAGCCACAGTTGGAATGTGTATGTCTGCACTTGTTTTTAGCAAAACTCACTTTGAGTTAGACCTTTTGCATGATGTACCTTTAAAATTGCAAGATTTTGTGCTTTCAAACACACCCGTTCACAAGTTTAGGTTTGGGGGAAACTCATTCCCAATTGCAGTCTTACTTGCACTCTCATTTTATATCTTACGGCTGTTAATGTGTGTACATATTTTCTATTGGGTTGATCCTCAACTCTTTAGACTCTTGGTTTATGGTGAATTTTCATTGTATATATCCAGTAGGACTTGTTAAATTTTCTTTTCTTGATTCGGTCGAGTCTTCTTGCACATATATTATGCTAATCCGATATGATCTCCGTTGAGAATATTGGATTCTAGCCTTGACGAATGAAGCTCAACCTTGCTCCTGCCGACATCCGGTAATCTCTTCCCTTTTTATCTTATCAGCATAGTTCTCTCGGTATGTGACTGTTTAAAATTTTTCTATATGACGACACATTGAGGACAATGTTTGATTTAGGTTTGGGGTGCATTTGCATTTAGAGTTTTTAGTCTTTTATTTTATCTTTTAATTTTACATTTAGTCTTTTATTTTATCTTTTAATTTTTCAAAAAAAAAAAAAAAAAAAAAAAAAAAAAATTAAAAAATATTTTTGTAAAAACCTCCAACTTTTAGAGATTTTAGAGTCACTAGCATGCTTCTAGCTATGTTTACATAGAGAATCTGGCCGAAATAACGAACTTGGAAGTACCTGGAGAACACAATCGGGTTTCTTAGCTGATTAGAGCGTTAAAGTTGGATTTAACCACACCGGAGGGCGAATTTGGTGCTTGTTTAGATATTCGGTAGTAGAATTGTGATCACCCATAGTGGAGACTACCCATTTTACATCAAGTGAGGCACCAACCTTCAATTTTTTGCAACTTTCTAGAAAAGTCATTAGAGTGTGTGTCACCTTACGTAAATTCCGGGTAGGAATGGTGAGCTACCCAACTTCGCACCATTTTCAGACTACTTTTGATCTCTTGAGTGCTAGTTTTTGTCAATCATGAGGGTGACGTCTAAAGATGAAAAATCCTTCTAAATACCGATTTGTAGTTAGCATCATTCTCTCTCTCAATCAGCAAGACCCATAGAAACACATCATCGTCAAGAACCGGAGCGAGAATCGAATATTGAAAGAAAAGTTGAGATAGTCCAAGGTTTACGTGCAACAAAGAAAAGAAAATAGGATGAGAATTAATAAAATTTATAAAATCAAGACAATACAAGTTGTGGAAAAATTGAGTGATAAAGTCCTTTGTCCATGGAGTTAGTTGTTTCATTATTTGTATTTTTATTTTCACTTATTCCCAAAAAAAAAAAAAAAAAAAAAAAAAAAAAAAAAAAAAAATTTGTCGTTTATTTTTGCTACCACCATGGTAAAGAAGAGTTCAGAAAGAAAAAATCCAAACAACAAGGAATTTGAGTAGAAAAGTTAAAAATTGTCAAGTTTTGTGAAGTTTAGAAGTTCGTCATCAACATTTGAAGACCGAAGACCGAAGATTGAAGACGTTTCTATGGTTTCTTATGAGAGAGTGATATTAATTGTCGATCGGGTGAGAAGGTAGTGAGTACTCCCACCCCTTGCTAATGGTTGATTTTCCTTTCTTAGAGATCATCGTAAAAGATTCTTTTGTCCACACTTCTGGAGTCTCCAGATTTTATTTCGGAAGGTTATCCTTCTTACCTACAACGTGTGTAGGATTTCTCTCTTTACTCCGCTCGCACACATGAGAGACTAAAAAGCGATCTTTTTGAGTGCAATTATCATAAAACCCGAATGGTGAGGCGAAGTCGAGGCTTATGATCACAATCGAATCCGAATTCTTTCATATGGTATGGTTACTTCTCGCTCAAAGACTTAAGGATGAGAATGCGTTCTTTGGTAGTTCTAACTTCCTGTTACTAGCATGCGTAAACTCTATGTCCTCATAGCTCCTTGGATGCTTGAGACTCTTTTACACTCTGAAGTTGGAGAAGGTTTTGTGGGTACACCTCTGGTAACCCCTCACGAGACTACAACTCGTCCACTAGGGACACCTAGGGGTTTAAAGGCTTAGTGCATACGCTAAATGCATTCGAGAGACCCTGCGACGGGGTATAGTTAGGATTTCTTATTTTCTGTTTCACTTGAGGACAAGTAAAATTCAGGTTTGGGGGTATTTGATGAGTGCCAAATAGTGCATATTTATACACCTTTTTATTGGCATTTTACTCATCTTTTGCGCATAGAAATCAAATATTATCCCAGATTCTGTGTTTTCTTTGTTTTCAAGAATAAATATTTGTATTAATTAATTTTGTGTTTTTAGGTAATAAATAAAGCTTGGAGAATCTGAGGAGCCAAAAGAGCGAAGAATTGGAGTCAAGTGCCCAAGGAGCAGAAAGCCGAAGCCCGCGCGCGCAAATGCTTGCAACCCAACAAGTAGCAACTCATCTACAAGACATGGGCTTGAGCTAGACCCGACCCGTGACCCGGATCCGAGCCCGTCTCTTCTGAGACGTTGAGATTTCTTTCTCCCTCATCCAACGGTCGCTGCTTCCACGTGCATCGAAGATCGCTGCTCCCGCGCTACACCAGATCGCGCCAAAAACTAATTCCCTTGACTAGTTGTGCTTATTTAGACAGCTAGTACTCCGGGTTAGTATCCTCAGCTGATATTTGAAGTGTTACAAGGTGAAACTTCCTAGTTAAGTGGTGGAATTGACACCCTATCCTTAACTGCCATAGGAGCAAGGAGTCCAACTTAGTTGAGCACACAGTAAGAGTTAGTGGTGGAGCTAAAGACTCTAACACCCCCTTTGTCACTGACTTTTACCTTAGTTTAGGTTCACATCTTCACTTCAGCCGTATCGGCAACCAAAACATTGTTGTTACCTTGTCACTTTGGAATTCAGTTTAAAGCCAAGCCTTAGATCATTGAAAGCACCCCTTGTCTCTGTGGATCGACCCGTACTTGCCGCGTCTCCAATAGACGCCGTGCACTTGCGGTATTACCGTAGGCCATCATTTATAAACACATTCCGAGGCCTACCACCTGTGATGGAACTCTCGCTTCATGTTGGTCGAAAATAGGCATTTTCTGAAGTATAAGCTATGGTGAGGATATTTGGCAAAGTCTAATTGGTGAAAGTACTCTATGGTGATGGAAATACACTCTATTATTTGATATTATGTTTACAAATTATTACACTTTATTTGCATTCAATACTTAATTGTACCGGGTCAGCATAACCCATAATGGATAAATAACACCTAAGCTCAGCAGTGTACGTTTAATCATTTCTACACACAAAACTGTGTGATACAAAAATTCTTAAACTCAGTTTAACAAGAAACCATATTAATATGTAGTATATAATAATTTATTTATTTTTGTTAAGTCATAGATTTTTATTAGTTGAATAACAAAAAATTAGAAAAGTGCATAATAGAAAGAACAAAAGCAAAAATACAAAAGTGTTTAACAAAAATAAGACTGCCTAATACCTAACAAAATCTATATTACTTTTTTTCTGGCATTTCAATTTGAATTAGGAATGGAGGTCTTCCTGAATGCTGCACTAATTTACCTAATATTAATCTGGCTCCTTTTTTAGCAAGACCATCTGCAGAAAAATTAATTTCTCTATAACAGTGGACATAATGAATTTCAGACAATGCATTGCATGCCTTTAACCATCTCGAATGAATAAACCAAGGAACATTCCCTTTTCTAAAATCCTCAACTACTTACTTAGAATCATAATTAATAATAATCTTACTACAAGTTTAAGAAAGTGCCCATTTTATAGCCCACACTACAGCCATGATTTCAGCTATGTAATTAGTTGTTATTCCAAGACCTCCAGAGATTGTACCAAGGACCTGACAGTCACAGCTTCTTGAAATGATTCCAAAACCTGCATTGCCGGAATTCCCAACTCCAACACCATCACAGCAAAACAACACATACCCTATATCTGGATTAAGCCAGTGACATTCCTTGATTGAACTATACTCAGTGCTTCTCTGACCAATATTAAAGAAGTTTAGGATGTTGGAGTCGAAGTCTTAATTCCATATATTTCCTTTCATTATATAACTACCATAATGCACTAACCTTATGATTCTACTCGTAAAACAGGTTTCATTGGTTTGTATATTTTCGAACAACATCTTGTTTTTTTAAAACCATAACTCTCTGATTGTAGCACAAATTGTTGTTAACCAAATGTATTTAATGATTGGGATCTTCTGCTTTGCAAATTGTAAAACGTCATTAAAGGAAAACGGGCATGAGAAATTTAAAATGTTACCTATAACATTGCCAGATTCTTGTGCCGAAGCCGCATGACCATAGTCGATGGGACGTAGTCTTGATGTTGCTTGAAGATACAACATCTTGATACTGCATTGTAACCTTTACTCATCATCTTTTCATCATCAACATAAACTCCTTGTTGTACCTTCCATACATTGCTGGCAAACCCAGGGTGTAATGGTTTCCAAATTTTTGAAGACCAGTGTAGAAGAGGTTCTACATTTTTTATTTCCCTTCAAATCTCTATTCCATATAATTCTATCTATAAAACCACTCACAAATGGTAAGGAGGAAGGCAAACTACTCAGTAATTCAATGGGAATATGCCGATTATTATGATTTAATAAATCCTTCACCTTCAGATTCAAGTGACTCTTTACATAATCTGAGTATCTTACTATATTTATCAATGGTTCATTACCTATCCAAATATCAAACCAAACTGATATTTTTCCCATTATTAATGCACCATCTCACATCAGATTTGAGTGCTTGCCAAGCCTACTTCAATCCAAGCCATACAAAACACAACTTCTGCTTTGTTATCCATTGACCACTTGATATTACTTTCATTATAACATACAATTATAATGTTGTAGTAAAAATTAAAGCAATACCCATAAAGTTTTGTTAACGAGGAAAACTGCAATGTGCAGAATAACCCCAGGACCTAGTCCAGTTTGAACACCACACTCTATTAAACCGCTATAAATACTAGCCTATTATCAGACTTCGGACCAGACTATAGTTGAGACTGAATCGACCCTACATCTCTTGGATATCGCAAGACCCTATGCAACACGATTCCCCTAGCTGACGTCCTTTATAGGCCTATGAGTTGCTTCGACCTAAGTGAAGACTTTTATGACTATTCTGACTCTAACAGAAATCCGAATTGATTTCCTTCAGAAAGATATTCAATCAAGGTACGAAAATCTATATGCTATGAGGGATCTTCAAGAAAACAAGATATTAATCAAACCCAAAATTAGGTTGAACTTATTCTCTTCAAAAGTTATAGAGATCCCTAATTAATTCTACCTCACAAGAACAATCTAAACAAATAGAACTAGATGCGATTCGGATATCTTTCTCGTGGAATCACAATTTATGGGACGAAGAGAACTTTGTGATTTCTATATATCAAATTCCTGATTTAAAGTTTCGACAAACTAGCAGATGATCAAGAACAAGATCGGGCTTCACAAATCCATAAGTGAAGTCTTTGAAGGTCTTAACCTAGATACAGTTTCGTAAGGAAACCTAGGTTTTTAAAGGATGACTCTAGTCTGCAATTAGAACACAAAAGTGCCAAGATTGAGTTATTAGTGTGCAACGAGTCCTCTATTTATCGATGAATAATGCTAAACAAATAATATTCGTGAACTAGTTTATTTTTTTACGAATTACAATCAAGCTAAACTTATCCATGTATATTGTGCATGAAATCATATGAGAAGTTTGCTTTGAATTATAAAGAAGACGTATGCAACCAGAGAGCATCATATGGTTTTCCAGAGAGCCACTGTTAAGTAGTTTTGAAACCTACAAGATTAATTAGTCATGCGACCAAATCAGTTCATGAACTTTCAAAACAATTTGTGAACTAAGAAGTTGTCTCGTAACTTTGGAGTATTTATATTGACAAGTTCGCGAACTGTAAATAGTTTATGTACTGAAAATAAAATGTGTACATGAAACATCAAAATTCAACCAGTTCACAAACTAGGAAAATCAGTTAGTGTACGCTAAATTAAATAGTATCTGGTACTATCTCTAAATCGAGCAGTTCGCGAACTGAATAAATTTGAAGTTACCTTCATCCATGTAATTCACCCCCCCTTATACATTGAAATTACCTTCATCTTGTTGCTTCATAAAGCCATGCGTCTTAGTAGAATTCTACTAAATAATTCTCCCCCTTTTTGTCATAAATTGACAAAGGTTTCGAATAAGGATCATAAAGAACTACGCGTTAAGAGAATATCGGGACTAAGTAGTCATACCAGCTTTTTTCCGATGGTGCCACTAAGTTTCGCCAACTTAGTACTTCATCTAGGAGGGTTTGTTTAAAGGTATTGTCCTCACATATAGATTCCACATCCGCACTCCCCACCATATAAGCACAAGTTCAAATTGATCTCTCCCCCATTATGTCATCCTAAAAGAGAATGACAAGAGTGATAATACTTTATACAAAAGAAGAATTTTCCTTTGACAGTAACAAATACGATTTTGTATCCAATATTGTTCTCAGTTCTCGCCAGTTACGAACAAAGAAGCTTCAAAATAATGATCTTATATTTTAGAGGAATCCAAAAACATTATTCATTGTGAGAAAGATCCTCACATAAAATTTGCTCCTTTGAGTTAGTAAACAAAGAGCAAAAAGTGTAATTTTTTGTGATATGATTTCATAAGACATTCTGATCTAGCCAGTAACCAACGTAGATATTAAGAAAAACAACCCTATTTTCCGTCAGTTACCACAAGAGAAATCAACCTTTCTAAGAATTATCTTATGAAATCCATGCAATTTAAGTATAACCATAAAGATTAAACATTGCAATTTGATTTCTCAAGAAGATTACTCCATTTTTAGCCAATTACGAACACAAAGAGTAAAGAGAGTAACTTATAAGAGAAATATTCATGAGAATACGTTTTAATCACACATCTATGATAAAACAGGAAACCATCTCATGAAAAATAAGCAGTACACATAGAATAATCAATAAAGATCAAGTATTACAAATATCATCATCAAAATAAAATTTAACTAAATAAACTTCAACAATTGATAGATGATAAGAAGTATTAATGTAAGGGAAAAGAAATAGTTAACTACTTCAAAATACTAGTTTTTCCTCCTTGAAACAATAAGAATGAATTCCTACGAGTTAACTAGGAACAAATATTTTTGAAAAATTCATCATCATCTTCAAATTCTTTGTCAAACAAGGGCATTGGAACATATGGCTCATGATGGTTAGCTTTGAGGACTTCTATGAGAAGTTCATGTTGCTTGACTAGTACTTCTTGAACTTGTAGAGATTTCAGAAGAGCATTAACCGGATTCTTCATTTCCAATTTAGTTTGTTTGCATTCTTGAAGTAAAGATGCAAATTGGAATAACTTTTTCTTGGATTTGTCATATTCTTCTTCCTTTTGAAACAGGGGTTCTTCTTCTGGAATAGTTTTCACATTTTCCTTGATAGTGGTAGTATTGTCTGCAACCATAGGAGTATAGTTTTCACTAGAAAAGAGTGGTTTTGGATTCTCCACGAGGAAAAAATAACAGACGGATGTAATTTGAGAGTTCTCACTGATCACACTTATATAGTCTTGCCTCACACAATTTTTGGAAGAAATTCCAAAAATAATAGAACTAAGAAAGAGAAAAGATGTATCCATTGAGCAGTTACGGAACTATAGACCATTTTTCCGTTCACGAACTAGAATTTCAATTTTTGAACACATAATTACTATAAAAGTTGTTATTCAAAGAGAAACATTCAAAATTGTTTTTGCATGAGTTTTAGCTTCCCCTTAACAACAATACATTAATCAGAGTGAAAATGTTGATCGAGGTGATAAATGTGTCTCAATATATATTGAGAATTTATTTGAACATATTGCCAGCGTTACGTTTAAATATCAACAATATGATTATACTTTTCTACGCGCATATTACTATCTTAGCTTATTATGTAGAGATTCTCATGGATCATTCTCGTTTCTTGCTTAGGAATTAGATAGGTAGGGAGAATATAATACAAAGAGCATAAGATAAGTTAGTACCCACATTGAGTCATTTGGACTCACTGAATAATGAGTTACTACCATGAGTTAGAATAACTCATTTTTAGGTATATAGAGATAACTTTTGACAATCACAGAGGAATTTTCTTTACAATCAGTGTACCATTATTTCAAGAAGATCACATAACCATTTGACATGGTTTCATCTCTTATGGAGCAAAGCACAAAAATAATTGAGATGTAATAATTATCTCCCTTTTCGAAAAACAAAATTGGTTGTTGTTGTCAAAAACAAATTGTCGAAATACTAAAGCCCCACAAATCACACAACTATGAATGGGATGATTTATGTCATATAGTTAAGATATAAATCAAAAACCACTCGTTAAATCCCTTATTGCGCAAATTCCTTATCTCTTAATGGGCACATGAGATGAGGATATACTTTCTAATACAATTAGTTAATGTTGGGGTGAGCAGTTTTTAGCTCACCATTAGAATTCTGCTTGGATTCAACGAACGTTTGAGTTTCAAAGTACTTGGATCTTATTCTCTTTACCCCTAGATAAACCCCTTTATTAAAATTAGAAAAAAAAAATAGATTTAGCCTTACTAACCTTGGAATTTGACTCTTGAAAGAGCTGAAGCACATTTGAAAGTCTAGTCGTCGTTCTTTGGAGTTTGTTGATAAATCTCACTTTCTTTCTGTATTTGAAACAATGTTTAAAATCATGTCCTTTTATAAAACTAAAAGTGCAAGTTGGATTTGGAGGTGCTTGTTCTAGTGAGTGAATTAAATTATGATTTTCTGCAGAAAAACCACTTGTAATGATCTTGAAAAATCAAAAATAGAGTTCTTGTGATAGGGGTGATGTGCCCATCACGTCATTCAGAGAATTTGATAAAGGATCATCAAGATTGTATTATGTATTGTTACATTCATCAAAATTGACATTTTCTGCAATAAAATCAATGATGCAGATGCAGTTTCTTCCTCTTCTGAATTATATAAATCAGATGCATCATTAAAAGTTGTTGCAAGAGCCTTACTACCAGTGTATTTTCTTACATTAGGAAATCCATTGGCCAGATGACCAAAACCTCTACACTTGTAATACTACGACATATCTTCATCATCACCATCATCGTTGTCCTATTTTTAGGAGGAATACGATTGTGAGGACGACTTGATGAAGATGGAAGGTTTTTATAGAATCATTCATTTATATTCCTTAGAAGATTTCTAGACTATCTAGTGATTGAAGACACTTATGTGTCAAGATCTTCTTTATAATCTTCATTGCCACTTTTTTGACATTTCTCTGGGACACAAGCACTTTTACCCTTTTCAGGATTATTAGTGTTTTTACTGACTTTAAAGGCAATGCATTTTTTCAGTCTTAGTGTGAAGTTCATGATCAAAGATCTTTAACTTTCCAACAAGATCACTTCTTGAAAGAGTTTAAAGATTATTTTCTTCTATGATGACATGTTTCTTAGACTCGTATCGAGCTGGTAAAAATCTCAGAATTTTCAACACTATATTCTTTCACTAGCTTTCAAGAGAGATTTAAGAAAAAGTTTATCGAGAATGATCCATATTCCGAAGATCCTGCACCAATGTCAATTTCAGAAGAACTTATCTTAGATGAAGAAGAGAAAAACGAAAATGAAGAGAGTTCTAGTGTTGTTGAAATCAAGCACCGATAATCACTATATTTTATTATTCCAATCGCATCTACTTATATTCCTAAGAATGTGCATACTCAACAGAAACCGGATAATGTTGTTTTGAATTTAGTTCAATATTTTGGGATTGTTGACGTTTATACTACTCAGATTGATTTTTTTAGTTCCAATGTCAAGCTTTCATAGCATAAGTTACGTTAATTTTTTGGATTTCTCTATTTTATGACCCGAATAATTGAAGTTACAGAAGCACTTGAAGTACATTGTCTGTTAGGATGGATAACTATAATACTTACTAAACACAAGGGTAATCTCTTCAAAAGATGGCAAGAATGATCCCTCTTGTAGGAAAAATAAACAAATTTATTCTGATATCAACGATGATTTTTATGAATCAATCAATGATTCAAAAATTGATTCCTACAGGAATAATATTGAAAAGGAGAGGGTACCAAGTGTACCATAAACTTTTTCATCCGACAACTGGTATGGAAAAAACCTAATATAATTGCAAGTAGACCAACTTAATGATCCTTGACAATATGTATATAGAGTTTATATCTATATCTCTTCTCAATCAGAAAGTCTAGACAATGAAGTCCGTCAACCTAATTATTAAGTAGAGTACTTGGATGATCTCAAAAATCAATACCCAAGATCAATGTAGTCGTACCCAATATATTCAAGTTCGAATTTTGCCAAATATGAAACTTTTTATATATCTTGCAAGATACGAATTCTACAGAAACAAGTCTCGTAATCGATCTTAATTATATGGTCGTATCTACTATAATCAAATACATACTACTTGTGTAAATCCTATTATAAATATAAACAATACAATGCGGAAAAGTAAAACAAAAGACACCAGAAGTTTTGTCAACGAGGAAACCGCAACTGTAAAGAAACCTTGGGACCTCATCCAGATTTTAACACTAAATTGTATTAAACCGCTACAGAGACTAGCCTACTTTTTTTTTTTTTTTTTTTTTTTTACCAAAAATAAGACTTTTATTGATATCAGAAAAATTACAGAAATTGTGAAAGTCACAAAAGCAAAAGGCATAACCAAAGTAGACAACATGTCTCAGGCAATAAAATAAAAGAGCAAAAACAAGAACCAAAAGACAATATGTCTCTGACAATCCATCAGGCAAACTTATAGTATACCGTGTCTGGGAATTCCATCATATGCATATTAGTTTGCCTGGCATCAAATTTGAGTACTTGTCACCTTCTAGCCTACTATCATACTTTGGAATGGAATGTAGTTGAGATCAATCTACCCTCCAAGCGATTCAATTACAATCGCGCTCATTACATCTCTTGAACCTTGCAAGTATGCAATTGTTTCCCTTAGCTGACGTCCTTTACAGCCTAAGAGTTGTTCCAACCTAAGTGAAGACTTTTCATACCAATATGCCTTTAATATATACGATTATTTGATTTCCTTTTAGATTAAAGATCAAGGCTTGGATATCTGTTTGCGATAAATGAAGCTATCAAACCTCATAAATCCGGAGCACTTACACTCAGTTAGCTGAGAAGCCTAGATTCCTAACCACCTCTCAAGAAAAATTGTGAACTAGTCAATTAAGAATAGCTTTTAGATATCCATCTTGAGGAATCACAAAGTATGAGACGAAGAGAACTTCGTGATTTTTATCTATCTTGCCTGAAAGAGATTACAAAAACCTTGATAACATAAAAGCAAGATCAGTATACACAAACTATCAAGCTAAAGATAGTCGGACCTGGCTTCACGAATTCCTAAGTGAAGCCTTTAAGTCGTAGACCTAATTATGTTTCTCAAAGGAAACCTAGGTCAATTGAGGACAACTCTAGCAATCAACTAGAACACAAAGTGTCATGGATTAAATTTCATAGGAAATAGTAATAGGTCCAAGAAATAATATATTAGAGAGAGTTTGGTCAAGTTTACCTAGTCAACTATCTGTTTGGTCCTTTTTGGAAAAATATATTATAGTTTGGTCAAGTTTACCTAGTCAACTGTCTGTTTGGTCCTAAGGTGACGTCATGGATGATGTAATTGTCATCTTGCAGTGGCAGAAATACCCTTTTGGGTCCATATATATACAAAAAAGGAGTAGAAAATATCTAATTTTCGGATTCACTTTCTCTCTCTTCTTTATTCTCAGATTCATTTTCGCTCTCTTCTTTAGTTTTAGATCTAGTTTTTTTTTCTCTCCATTTTTTTTCTCTGCTAATGATGAAGAAAATGAAGATGATGATGAACGAAGATGTTTTTGTTTTTATTTTCTCTACTACTACCGTTGATGATGATGATGATGAAGACGATGAATAAGATGATGATGATCAAGTTTTTGCGCTCTTTTTCGTTTTTTATCACTGTTGTTGCTATTTATGATGGATACGATGAAGATGATGAAGATGAGTTGTTGCTGATGATGAAGAATAAGATGACGAAGTTCATTTCTGGAATGAACTCTGGTTTGTGATAAAGGTTTTGATGTTTTTTCATCTGTTGTTGCTGCTGATGATGGAGATGATGAAGATGAGTTGCTGCTGCTGATGAAGATGACGAAGTTCATTTCTGGAATGAACTCTGGTTTGTGATGAATATTTTGATGTTTTTTCGTATGTTGTTGCTGCTGATGATGGAGACGATGAAGATGATGAAGATGAGTTGTTGCTTCCGATGAAGAAGATGAAGATGACGAAGTTCATTTCTGGAATGAACTCTGGTTTGTGATGAAGTTTTTGATGTTTTTTCATCTGTTGTTACTACTGATGATGGAGACGATGAAGATGATGACGAAGTTCATTTCTGGAATGAACTCTGGTTTGTGAGGAAGATTTTTTTTTTCGTCTGTTGTTGCTGTTGATGAAGATGAGTTGTTGCTGCTAATGAAGAAGATGAAGATGACGAAGTTCATTTCTGGAATGAACTCTGGTTTGTGATGAAGATTTTGATATTTTTCGTCCGTTGTTGCTCCTGATGATGGAGACGATGAAGATCATAAAGATGAGTTGCTGCTGCTGATGAAGAAGATGAAGATGATGAAGTTCATTTCTGGAATGAGCTCTGTTTTTTGTTTCTCTGATGCTGTTGAACATTTGGGTTCATGTAAAAAATGAACTCTGTTTTTAGATCTTGAATTACTAGGTGTTCATGTAAAGAATGAACTCGTGTTGAATATGAACTCTATTTTTTAGTAGGTGTTCATGTAACGAATGAACTCGTGTTGAAGATGAACTCGTGTTGAATTACTAGGTGTTCGTTTGAAGGAGTGAACTCCGGAGTTCATCAGACGGATTAAACTCCGCACAAAAAATAAGTAGGAAATTTAGTTTGGTTTTATTAGGAGTTCATTTGAAGGAATGAACTACAGAGTTCATCAGACAGAGTGAACTGCTACAAAAAATAAGTAGGAATTAACACGGAAGGGTACTTTGGTCCAATTAATATTTTTAATTAATTACGGACCAAATGGAAAAGGTGATTTCTGAAAGGACCAAACTGACTTGGGACCACCTAAAAAAGGACCATACGATATTTTTCCCGGTTGAATGAGTATCTTTATTTATATATGTTCAAGACTGAGGGTTGCTTAGAATTCAAGGTAAGATAACTTGAGTTTCAAGCAAAGTAGCAAACACTTTCTCTATTTAGATGAAACTCTAATTAGGGTTTCAAGTAAGCATCTGAGAAGTTTGTCTTGAAATCACATAGAAGAATATACACAATGGTCCAAGTGCCTGAAACGTGCATAATGATGATAGTTATTGGCAAATATGCCTTTGAAACTAATAAGCAATATCGTGTTCATTTAAACACTTAATACTTTAATCATGATCCACCTACACAAGGTGTTTTAGTGATCATAGATTTCTTAGAGGTGTTTACGAGAGTAATAGCAATGCTAGACATATTTATAAAAATAAGTCTTTGAGCATTTGCTAATATTCACCGGGACCGTTGGTGAAATGGTTCATGAACCGTTAGGTAGTTCATGAATTCCGGACGATACGGTTCGTGGACTATTCAGCTTTTCGTGAACTCGGATGTCAACGGTTCCTGAACTGGGTTCGCCAACCGTTGCCTTTTCACCAATTTCAAATCATCACAGTTCGTGAACCGGGTTGGTGAACTATCCCATTATAAAATTTACGATTTACAAACTGGTTCGCCAACCTTCTTGTATTCCAGAAACTCAGATATATATGGTTTGCGAAATGGTTCTCCAACCTACCCTGAGTCCAAATTACGGAAGTTCTGAATTTCTATTTTTAATATTTGAAGCATTCCCAAATACCATAAATATAAATATCATTGCTTGGGCAATTTTCAAATGACCCATGTGACATAAAAATAGTTCTCTGAACAATAAATTGTTCCGAACAAGATTGCTTAAGACCAATGAACATCCATTGATTAAATCATATTTCGAGATGTTTAACAAGAAAAGCTTGACTCGATATTTCTTTTTTTGCAATAAATCTACTAGAAGTCATATGACATTAACTCATGAAGATACAATGGTAAAGCTTGTGAGTAAATAGAAGATTCAGTCTTCACATACCTTGTTCATGAAGTTCTCCAAATGTCTTCACCGATCTTCAGTCTTCGAGGATTATTCAGTGATCAATGTCTGATAATCAACTACCAACTACCCTAGTCAGACATTGACGTCACAGAACTTGAGTAATAATGTCCAAACCAAGCACATTTATTGAACCCTTTAATTTGTCTGCAAGAAAATTACCAGGGTACCTTTTTTTAATGCTAATTAGGGTTTCGACAGGCCAAAACCCTAAGTCTCACACCGCATGTGCCAATGAAAAACCATGCCAGCCACACCTACCGCGCCAAGGCATGCCAACCATGCTATCCGCACCCCTGTGCCAATGGCAAACCATGCCAGCCACACCTACCGCGCCCAGGCATGCCAACCTTGTTAGCTGCACCCCTGTGCCAATGGCAAACCATGCCAGCCACACCTACCGCGCCCAGGCATGCCAACCATGCTAGCCGCACCCCTATGCCAATGACAAACCATGCCAACCACACCTACCGCGCCATGCCAAACGCACCTTGCCATGGCCTCATGCCAACCTAGTTGCGCCACCTTACTATCCTTCCCTACGCGGCTACCAAAAACGAAGGCGTGCGACAATCAACGGTCACCCTTCAATCCCAGGAGAAAATCCTAGATGTCCGAGGTTACCAAACGACCTTTGGCCTAAAACCCTAGCTTGGTCACGAACCTAGCTAAGCTAGCCACGCCATGCGCCCATGGCAAACCCTTGGCCCCACATGCCAAGCCAAATCGCACCTAGCCAAGCTAGCCACGCCATGCGCCCATGGCAAACCCTTGGCCCCACATGCCAAGCCAAATCGCATCTAGCCAAGCTAGCCACGCCATGCGCCCATGTCAAACCCTTAGCCCCACATGCCAAGCCAAACCTAGCCAAGCTAGCCACGCCATGCGCCCATGGCAAACCCTTGGCCCCACATGCCAAGCCAAATCGCACCTAGCCATGCTAGCCGCACCATGTGCCAACGGCTTGCCAAACCCTTGGCCCCACATGCCAAGCCAAACCGCACTTAGCCATGCTAGCCGCACCATGTGCCAACGGCTCGCCAAACCCTTGGCCCCACATGCCAAGCCAAGCCACACCTTGCCTTGGCACCTAGCCATGCTAGCCGCACCATGTGCCAACGACTCGCCAAACCCTTGGCCCCACATGCCAAGTCAAACCGCACCTAGCCAAGCTAGCCGCACCATATGCCAACGGCTTGCCAAACCCTTGGCCCCACATGCCAAGCCAAGCCACACCTTGCCTTGACACCTAGCCATACTAGCTGCATCATGTGCCAACGGCTTACCAAACCCTTGGCCCCACATGCCAAGACAAACCGCACCTAGCCATGCTAGCCGCACCATGTGCCAACAGCTTGCCAAACCCTTGGCCCCACATGCCAAGCCAAGCCACACCTTGCCTCGGCCCTAGCCATGCTAGCCGCACCATGTGCCAACGGCTTACCAAACCCTTGGCCACACATGCCAAACGCACCTAGCCGCGCCACCACGATAGCCTTCCCTACGCGGCTACCAAAACGAAGGCGTGAGACAATCGACGGTCCCCCTTCAATCCAAAGAGCAAATCCTAGCCCTCCAAGGTTACCGGACGACGCATCGTAACCTTTAGCCCGAAAACCTAAGTTTGGCCATGCCAAACCACGCCATGCCAACGGCATGCAAACCTAGCCGCGCCTCCATGCCACGCCAATGGCATGCCAACCTAGCCGCGCCACCATGCCATGCCAATGGCATGCTAACCTAGCCGCGCCACCATGCTGGCCTTCCCTATGCGGCCACCAACGAACGAAAGCGTGCAAATATCAAACGGCTACCTTTCCTCCTAAGATACAAAATCTCGACCGTCGAAGGTCACCAAGCTACCAAGTCTCCCGAGCTTGACTTGCCAGGAAACAACCCTATGCTACATGTTTTCCACAAAAACATTCGAGACATCAACACATATCACAAACTGGGGGATCCTCTTTGGGTATTGGTTTGGCGGTTTACAACGTGCGGCGTACACTATGCCCGTCATAAGGAAGTGTCATAAGGGTGAGGAGGTTAGTAAATACAAGGAGTTAAAAGTGAAACGTTCATGGGACATCAATTCCATACATTAATGTTTTTATGGAACATCAATTCCATGCGTTAACGATTTTATGGAACATCAAATTCCATGCATACGGTTACCACCTCCTCCCATTTACTTACCCATTTTTCCATTCCTTAATGAGACCAGGGTACGTTTCACTTCGACTTGTATAAATAGGTCTTACATATTTCCACAGAACAACAAGTTCATTCGGGGAATACACAACACTCAGAAAATACTTGCTAGCTTACCATTTGTTAGCCTTTCCACTTTTCTGATACAAGTCGTAGTAACACAACTACTCTTCCAGAATCAACTATTCTGGTCTCATCGCTTTCCTTGCTTCCCTCCCCAAAACCAACCCACTCTCCTTCACTTTGTGACCGAAGCAAGTCTGGAACGGCCATTTCTTGGTTTAGGCCGGACTTGTACAGATTGATATCTCGAATCTAAAGTACTCCCTTGCAGTACATTGTTTAGGGTTTAAATTGTTTCTCACCCGTACACCCAAAATTACTGAAATCAGCAGAAACCATTTTCACCTACAAACAACTATAAATCAAGATATAGTTTTGTGCAACTAGCATTGACAACAAGCTTTAGATAGCAAAATTTGTGAGTTCGACCGAGCAGTGCTCTAACAAACATTACTCTTAAAAAAGTATAAGAAAATCTTAATATCGATATTACTAGTTGTCGGAATAATTTTTTCTTATGGTTTAGCAAAGACGAATAGAATGTCCATTTGCCAAAACAGAAGTTTCCAGAAACTAGTAATGTTATGTATCTGATAGATGATGATATCCGTCCCCGTTTCCGACCCTATGACCATGGTAGTGTGAAGTATCTAATAGATAATGATCTCCTCCGTCTTATGACCCTGGCAATGGCCTTTGTTTTTTTACGCCAAACTCGGGGTCGGGTTCTCTTGAAGAAGGGTGCGTGATGTAGCACATCCAACTAAATTATCCCTAACTCCTTTAGTATAAGTTCTACATTTCCTATTATAATTCTTATTGGGATTTCATTTTCCTAGTTCTATTTGTTTCTTAATTTATAATTACCTTTTTTCTAGTCCTAATAATATTTGGAATTGTTGAAGACTATATAAGAAAGCTTAGTATTGTAGAGAAAAACAATTCTACAACCAAAATTATTATTTGATATATATCAATGTTATTTTCTTAGTTATTATTATTTAATTTGTTATTAATTTTGTGAATTTGATTTCACATTCGTTTTCATTATCTATCGGATCTTTAATCCAAACTATACGCTTTCGCTTTGTTCGAAACATGTTGAAGAACAATCAAGGATCTCTACCAAGTTACAGATACACAAATATAGATTTATTTATCTTAGTAAACTCTACATTTGGTAGCTAAAACTAAGTTAACAGAAGATTCGCATAATCAATTCAAAAGGAGATAAAAAAAATAAAAATAAATAAATAGTCGTTTTGGTGGAGGCAGGGTAGATACAATATTTTTAGTAGACTAGGGAGCAACTCCTAAGAAACAACACACTTCTATCAGCGGATTCATGTGCATCGGCTTAAATGGATTGTATGCGCAAGGAACACTACTGAAGCTGGGTAACTTAGAGGGTATATTCCGTCTCAATTATATCTATTTCAAATTTGCATAGTATGCAGAGGTGTAAAGGCTTAATTCAATGAGTACTCAAACTGGACGAGGTCTTGTGGTTATTCTACTAGATTGTAGGTTCCTCGCTATCAAACCTTTGTGTGTACTTTTACTTTATTGGAAGTATAAGTCAAATGTTCAACATCCTCTTCTACTTATCATCAGATCTTTTATTCCTCCAGAAGATCAATGAAGGATCGTCAAACAAAAAGTGGGTGGACTATGGTAGGACTAGAAAGAGTACCTACAATGATAACTGCAAGTGCACAGTGTCACAATGTAACACAGGGCAAGCACAGGTCGATCCTCGGGGACAAGGTGGGTGTGAGTTGAAGCTATGGTCTTACTACTACTGACTTAGAACAAGAAGTAACCAAAAAAGGGGGGTTGTTGCCGATAAGGATAGATGATGGTAGTGACTGAGATAACAACAAAACGAAAGCAAAACTAATCTAGCAAGCAGATAAGTATGGTGCTAGGGCAGTCGAATCCACCTCTTAACCCACACCAAGTCAATTCAATCTCTACAATGTTCTAGTCCCTTATAATGGATACCGGTGGTCTTCCGCCTATCCAAGGCAGTTTCAGGAGGATAATTTAGTGTCACTAAGATGATTCCTAACCCTAGTATTAGATGTAACCGCAGATCAATCACTTAGATAGTTAAACAATCCTGAAGGATATTCTAATCGCAACTAAGGTATCTTTCCAAAGCACTAACTGTCTAAATTAAGCACAACTAGTCTAAGGATCAATAACAATTTGTTTAGCATGAGTTGGAGCACAATCAACATAGTAGTGTTCTAACTACAATGGATACATGGCATACACTGTGAGAGTAAAATACTGAAGTGCTCAAGATTAAATTTATCCACAACATTATAGCACAACAAGAACAATATCAAAACTTGAACTAAACTGAGCAATGGATTAATGGTTTCATCTAAACCCTAACTATGAAATTAGAACATCATGGAGATAATAAAATCAAACATGAATTACTGCTCAGTGCACCGACTAATCCGGGCATGAATTTTACACATAACTCTCATCCCTATTTATACACAGTTTCACTCAATCCCTTAAATTTGATAAATTAGAGAACCACCACTTACTAAAAACGTGTTTTCCGACAAACCCCCTATGCAATTCTACCAGCAACTCTTGATTTGATGTTTGCTTTTATCTATTGAGGATAACCCTAGCCTTGTCTCTCTCAACCATAGCTTCTAGGGTTGCTATTTGGGAGAAGAAGCTAAGGTGGAGATAGATAGAGACTAAGAGTTTATTGATGGCTATTGAGAAGGTGGCTGATAGGGCGACTGAGCTCAGAGGTGGTCGGGGATGATTGATGGAGGGATGGAGAGGTGAAGTTTCTACAGATCTTGGAGAGAAGATGAAAATGACGTGAAGGAGTGTTTGGCTTTTGTTCGTACAAGGGGAAGAGATATGAGGCGCTTGGGTGATAGGCAGTTGCATCAAACATTGATGCATCGGGTTTGGATATGAGTTAGGGTTCTTTCACTCCCTTAGGCCCAATGCTTCTTCACAGCTAATATTTCAAGCCCATACCCAGTTTTGGGTCTTGCAAACAAGATTCTTCACTTGCGGAGGAGGTGCAAACGATATTCTTCACTCGCTGCTAAGGTGCAGAAAATATTCTTCACTACTTTCCAGCGGGATCCTTTGTTATCTCTCTTCCACTGTCGCCAATTCTTTGCTCTTTTGGCTCCTTAATTCTTCCAAGCTTTATTTAGTACTGTTGATGGTGGTTTTTAAACAAAGGGTAAAATCGTAAAACCCCATGACCTAGTGTTACCCGCAACACATTAACTAAGAGCATTTAACTAAGGTGTAAATAATTAATAGGGGTATTTTTTCAAAATACCAGATTAGGGTTTTTCGACACATAACCCTAATTCCAAACCAAGCCGCACACTGCGCACCATGGCAACAATGCCAAACCAAGCCGCACACTGCGCACCATGGCAACAATGCCAAACAAAGCCGCACACTGCGCACCATGGCAACAATGCCAAACCAAGCGCACACACCGCGCACCATGACAACAATGCCAAACCAAGCCGCACACCGCGCACCATGGCAACAATGCCAAACCAAGCCGCACACTGCGCACCATGGCAACAATGCCAAACCAAGCCGCACACTGCGCACCATGGCAACAATGCCAAACCAAGCCGCACACTGCGCACCATGACAACAATGCCAAACCAAGCCGCACACTGCGCACCATGGCAACAATGCCAAACCAAGCCGCACACTGCGCACCATGGCAACAATGCCAAACCAAGCCGCACACTGCGCACCATGGCAACAATGCCAAGCCAAGCCGCACACACCGTGCACCATGGCTACAACGCCAAAACCAAACCGCACACTGCGCACCATGGCAGCGACGCCAAAACCAAACTACATATCACACTCATTGGCAACCATGCCAAACTAAGCCGCTATGCCATTGGCGCATGCCAAATATAGCGCCCTAGGCTTGCAAAACGCGCAACTAGGTCAACATGGCCGTACGTGCCATTGGCACATGCCAACGCGTACCACAAACCGTATTTCCAAGCCGCTATGCCATTGGCGCATGCCAAATATAGCGCCCTAGGCTTGCAAAACGTGCAACTAGGTCAACATGGCCGTACGTGCCATTGGCACATGCCAACACGTACCACAAGCCATATTTCCAGGCCACGCATGCCATTGGCACATGCCAACATGCTCGCTGGTAGCTTTTCCTACCAAGGCCACGGCCCTAACGGCCACGCATGCCATTGGCACATGCCAACATGCTCGCTGGTAGCTTTTCTTACCAAAGCCACGGCCCTAACGGCCACGCATGCCATTGGCACATGCCAACATGCTCGCCGGGTAGCTTTTCAACGCATGCCATTGGCACATGCCAACATGCTCGCTGGTAGCTTTTCTTACCAAAGCCACGGCCCTAACGGCCACGCATGCCATTGGCACATGCCAACATGCTCGCTGGTAGCTTTTCTTACCAAAGCCACGGCCCTAACGGCCACGCATGCCATTGGCACATGCCAACATGCTCGCTGGTAGCTTTTCTTACCAAAGCCACGGCCCTAACGGCCACGCATGCCATTGGCACATGCCAACATGCTCGCTGGTAGCTTTTCTTACCAAAGCCACGGCCCTAACGGCCACGCATGCCATTGGCACATGCCAACATGCTCGGCCGGTAGCTTTTCCTACCAAAGCCACGGCCCTAACGGCCACGCATGCCATTGGCACATGCCAACATGCTCGCTAGTAGCTTTTCTTACCAAAGCCACGGCCCTAACGGCCACGCATGCCATTGGCACATGCCAACATGCTCGCTGGTAGCTTTTCTTACCAAAGCCACGGCCCTAACGGCCGTAGCCTAACTTGCCAATGGCACATGCCAACATGCTCGCATGCCATTGGCACATGCCAACATGCTCGCTGGTAGCTTTTCCTGCCAAGGCCACGGCCCTAACGGCCACGCATGCCATTGACACATGCCAACATGCTCGATGATAGCTTTTCTTACCAAAGCCACGACCCTAACGGCCACGCATGCCATTGGCGCATGCCATTGGCACATGCCAACATGCTCGCTGGTAGCTTTTCTTACCAAAGCCACGACCCTAACGGCCACGCATGCCAACATGCTCGCTGGTAGCTTTTCTTACCAAAGCCACGGCCCTAACGGCCACGCATGCCATTGGCACATGCCAACATGCACGCTGGTAGCCTAACTTGCAAACCGTGCAACCTACCACCAAGGCATTCCGCACATGCCAAACACACACGCTGGTAGCCTAACTTGCAAACCATGCAACCTACCACCAAGGCATTCCGCACATGCCATTGGCACATGCCAAACACACACGCTGGTAGCCTAACTTGCAAACCGTGCAACCTACCACCAAGGCATTCCGCACATGCCATTGGCACATGCCAAACACACACGCTGGAAGCCTAAGTATCCATGTGAACATACCACTCATAGATGCAATCAAGCAAGTGCCAAAGTATGCAAAGGTGTTGAAGGACTTGTGTACCAATAAGCAAAGGCTCAAAGGTAATGAAGTGCTTAGTGTGGGGGAGAATGCTTCGGCAATCTTACAACACAAACTCCCACTTAAGTGCAAGGACCCGGGTAGCTTCGACATTCCCGTCACAATTGGTAACACCAAATTTAACAAAGCTATGTTGGACTTAGGTGCTTCCGTTAATGTCATGCCTGCGTCTATGTACAATTCACTTGATCTTGGTCCTCTTAAAAAGGCTGGAATTGTGTTGTAATTAGCCGATCGTTCTAATGTCTACCCAATGGGTATTGTTGAGGATGTTCTTGTGCAGGTTAATCAACTTGTATTTCCAGCGGACTTTTGCGTGTTAGAGATGGATGAAGGTTCACCGGACTCGTCTCTTCCATTGCTACTTGGGCGTCCCTTCATGAAAACGGCGAAAACCATTATTGATGTTGACAAGGGAACGCTAACTATGGAGTTTGATGGAGAAATAATACGTTTCAACATTTTCGAGACGATGAGATATCCTAGCGATGTCCACTCTTGTTTCTCCATTGATATGATGGACACATTGGCGCAACAAATGTTTGAGTTGAATGGTGTTGATACTTTGGAAACCGTGCTCACTACACCTATTGACAACGGTTATGCGTATAGTGATGAGATGAAAGAAACCATTGGTTCTCTTAACTCATTACCGGAAAAATCAGCAACTAAGAATATTTCATATGCTTCTTTACCTTGCAATAATGAAAAAGTTGTGTCATCTATTGTTAAACCTCCAAGTTTAGAATTGAAACCTCTTCCAAGTCACTTAAAGTACTTGTACTTGGGTGACAATGAAGATTTACCCGTGATTGTTTCTAACGAGCTTAATGAATTACAGGAGAAAAAACTTCTAAGGGTGCTAAGGAAGTACAAGACGGCCATAGGATGGACAATCGCCGATATCAAGGGTATTAGCCCTGCCGTTTGTATGCATAAAATTCGTGTGGAGGATGATTCAAAGCCTACAAGGGAAGCGCAACGTCGTTTGAATCCTCCCATGATGGAAGTGGTGAAAAAGGAGATACTCAAGCTTTTGGACGTGGGAGTTATCTACCCCATATCCGATAGCAAGTGGGTAAGCCCGGTACAAGTGGTACCAAAGAAATCGGGAGTAACGGTGGTGGAGAATGATAAGAATGAACTTGTCCCAACTCGTGTGCAAACCGGTTGGAGGGTTTGTATTGATTATAGAAAATTGAATGCTACCACTAGAAAAGATCACTTTCCTTTACCTTTTATTGATCAAATGCTTGAACGTTTAGCTGGACACTCTTACTATTGCTTTCTTGATGGCTATTCAGGTTATAATCAGATTGTGATAGCACCGGAGGACCAAGAGAAAACTACTTTCACTTGTCCTTTCGGTACTTTTGCTTATAGAAGGATGCCTTTTGGCTTATGCAATGCTCCGGCTACCTTTCAAAGGTGTATGGTAAGTATCTTTTCGTAATATGTTGAAAACATAATCGAAGTGTTCATGGATGACTTTAGTGTCTTTGGTGATTCTTTTGACCTTTGCTTGAACAATTTGTCTTTAATCCTTGAACGATGTGTTGAAACAAATCTTGTGCTAAATTGGGAGAAGTGCCATTTCATGGTAACTCATGGCATAGTTTTAGGCCATATAATATCTTCTAAAGGTTTGGAAGTCGATAAATCTAAGATAGACCTTATTCGTGCTCTAACCCCTCCCACTACGGTGAGGGAGATACGCTATTTTCTTGGTCATGCAGGTTTTTATCGTAGGTTCATCAAGGACTTTTCCAAGATAGCATCACCACTTTGTACCCTATTGCAAAAAGATGTGGTTTTCAACTTTGATGAGAAGTGTGTGGCGGCATTCAATCGTTTGAAAGAACTTTTGATTTCAGCCCCTATCATTAAACCACCGGATTGGAGTAAGCCGTTTGAACTCATGTGTGATGCAAGTGACTATGCGGTTGGTGCGGTGCTTGGGCAGCGTGTGGGGAAGCTTCCTCATGCCATTTATTATGCTTCTAGAACGTTGAATGAGGCTCAACAAAACTACACAACCACTGAAAAAGAGTTATTAGCCATTGTTTTTGCTTTAGAAAAGTTTCGCTCTTATCTAATTGGTACAAAAGTTGTTGTCTTTTCTGATCATGCAAAGACTTAGATACTTGCTTACAAAGAAAGAGGCGAAACCGAGGCTCATACGTTGGATATTACTCTTGCAAGAGTTTGATATTGAAATCAAAGACAAGAAAGGAATTGAGAACACCGTTGCGGATCATTTGAGCCGACTTGATGTGGACAAGGAGACTATCCCGTTGCGTGAAAGTTTCCCGGATGAGCAACTATTCTCAATTGCCTTTGGAG
This sequence comes from Papaver armeniacum, assembly GCA_023531295.1. Taxonomy (NCBI): domain Eukaryota; kingdom Viridiplantae; phylum Streptophyta; class Magnoliopsida; order Ranunculales; family Papaveraceae; genus Papaver; species Papaver armeniacum. The sequence continues at coordinate 236,191 of JAJJWW010000235.1, read as the reverse complement.
AACCATGGTACGCTGATATTGTTAATTACTTAGTGTCTAAACAAATCCCAAAGAACTTGTCTCGTCTTTGAGAGGGACAAACTTAAGAAGTTAGGAAACCAATACATATGGGATGATCCATACTTATGGAAGCATTGTAGTGACCAAGTAATACGTAGGTGTGTTCCCGAAATTGAATTTAACTCTATCTTGTCTTTTTGCCACTCATATGCTTGTGGAGGACACTTTGGGAGTAAGAGAACCGCTCTCAAGGTATTAGAATGTGGTTTGTTTTGGCCAACTTTGTTTAAGGATGCACATGCATTTTGTATCACATGTGATAGGTGTCAAAGAACCGGCAATCTAGGTGCTCGAAATCAAATGCCTCAAACTATTATACAATTTGTGGAAGTCTTTGATGTATGGGGAATTGATTTTATGGGCCCTTTTGTCAATTCTAATGGGAATTATTATATTTTGCTTGCTGTGGATTATGTCTCGAAATGGGTGGAAGCTAAGGCCGCCCCAACTAATGATTCTAAAGTTGTTTCAGATTTTGTGCAAGCTAATATATTTGCAAGGTTTGGTATTCCAAGGGCTATAATTAGCGATGGAGGTTCACACTTCAAAAACAGGTTCTTACAAAGCTTGTTAAGGAAGTACAATGTGTCGCATAGGATTGCAACTCCCTACCATCCGCAAACTAATGGACAAGCCGAAGTTTCCAACCGAGAGGTGAAATCAATTCTTGAAAAGACGGTGAATCCTACAAGGAAAGATTGGAGCATGCGACTTAATGATGCTTTGTGGGCGTATAGAACCGCATATAAAACACCTATTGGGATGTCTCCTTTTAGGCTTGTTTATGGTAAACCTTGTCACTTACCCGTGGAAATTGAGCATAAGGCGTTTTGGGCTATTAAGCAATGCAACATGGAGTTGGATGGGGCTGGAAAGCAAAGAAAGTTACAACTTCAAGAGCTAGAGGAGATTCGCAATGATGCATTTGAAAGCTCACGGATTTACAAGGAAAAGACGAAAGCTTTTCATGATAATATGATTTCTAAGAAACAATTTTGCATTGGGCAGAAAGTGCTTTTGTTTAATTCTCGCTTGCAATTATTTCCGGGTAAATTAAGGTCACGTTGGATTGGACCTTTTATTGTGACTAATGTGTTTTCTCATGGTGCAGTGGAAATTCGTAGTTTAGCTACAGGTAATGAACTTAAAGTGAATGGGCACCGGTTGAAACCATATTATGAGAACTTCTCTTCGGATGTCGTGGAAGGAGTTAATCTTGTGGAAGTACTCCCTCTGGAGGAGTCATAGAAAGCAAGGAGATAGTCGGGCTGACGACTTTAAACCAAGCGCTAATTGGGAGGCAACCCAAAGGATGAGTATTTCTTGTCTTGTATTTATTTCTTTTCTTGTTTTAAGTTTTTCTTGTTTTGTTTTTGCTGATTTCTTATTAGGATTTCCCACCTTGACTTTCTTTGGACGATTCAATTTACATTGAGGACAATGTAAAGTTTAAGTGTGGGGAGTGGTTTGTTGTAAATTTTTGCAATTTTTCAACTTTTTGTGAACTAGTGAATAAGAAAACTCCAACTTGTAGTTATTTAGAGTCACATAGTATACATGTCGCTAAGATTACATCGAGAATCTCACAATAGTGACTGAACTTAGAGATGACAGAGAACATGATCGGGTTTCTTAATTGTATGAGAGTTAAAGTTGGATTTGACCATGCCAAAGGGCAAATAAGGTGCAGATCGAATTCGGTATTAGAACAGTGATCCCCTATAGTGGAGACTACCCATGTTACATAATGTGAGGCACCAACCTTCAATTCTTTGTACTGTCTAAATTGTGCTTTTAGAGTGTGTGTCACCGTACGTAAATTCTGGCAGAATGGTGAGCTGTCCAATTTCCCACCATAGAAGCACTATTTTGATCTCTTGAGTGCTATTTTTATCAACCATGTTGGTGACATCGAATTGCTAATTTACATTCCACTTGTGATCTTGTTCGCAGTTAGCACCATCCACCTTATCTCTCTCTACACCAACAGGTCCATAGAAACACCATCATCATCAACAAGAGGAGCATCACAAATTCGAAGGAAAGTTGAACACGTTCGAGGTTTACAAGCAACACTACAGTAATGGGCAGGTTTCATATTTGAGTAAAGCAACAAAAACAGGGGCAGAATTTTCATAAGTTGAAGACTATAATACAAGAGCAGAAATTATCAAGGATGAAAGTTCGAGAAGTTTATGATATCAAGACATATAAGTTGTGAAGATTCAAGGGTAAAGTACTTACACCATGGCATTGTACTTACATTTTTATTTTATTTTATTTGTATTTTACTTTCTCTTGTCTCAAAAAAAAAAAAAAAAAAAAAAAAAAAAAAAATTAAAAAAAAAAAAAAAAAAAAAAAAAAAAAAAAAAAAAAAAAAAAAAAAGAGACAAGAGAAAAATGTTTTTATTTTTATTTGTTATTCAAAAAAAAAAAAAAAAAAAATTGGGTTTGTATAGTTTGTTTTATTTTTGTATTCTTTCAATAAAGCCTATGGAAAGAAGGAATATCTATAATGAAGTTTCAAGCGACAAGAAATTTGAGGAAAGAATCATATTGTCAAGATTCTACGAAGTTCGAGAGTTATCATCAAGAGTTGAAGACCGAAGACGAAGATGAAGACACCGATAGAAGACCGAAGACGTTTCTATGGATGCTTTGTGAGAGTGGTGCTAGTCGCACGCCGAACGGATTCACCGTAAGTAAGCATATTCCCACCTTCGTTAAATGGTTTGATTTCCTTTCGAAGAGATCGTCGGAAAAATGGGTTTTCAAAAATATATAAAAGATGTGGGTTTTCAAAATATTTCGGAGGGTTTTGCCTTCCTACCATTCAACGTGTCTCAGGATTCTCTCTTCATTCCAACCTGGACACATGTGTGACCCATAAAAAGTTGTTTATTATTGAGAGCAATTTCATAAAACCTTTTCTTGTGAGGCAGAGTCGAGACTTTTGATCACTCCGAACCCGAATTTTAGTCGAGAAGGGATGGTTACTTCTCTCTCAACTTTTAAGAATGAGATTGTGTTCATTTATGTGTCTAACTTCTTATGACTAGTGTGCAGAATCTCTATGTCTTCTTAGCGCGTTGGATACTATCATTACGGAGAACTAGTAAGTTGGGAATATAGGTTTTGTGGGTATATCTCTAGTAAACCCTCACGAGACTATAACTCGTCCACTAGGGACACCTAGGGGTTTAAAGGCTTGTTATTTATGCTAAAAGTGACCGTAGCCTCGACGACACGGAGTTGTTGTATTTTATTGTTTTGTTTGATTTGCTCGAGGACTAGCAAAGTCTAAGTGTGGGGGAATCTGATAGGTGTAGAATACACCGTATTTACTATATAGAGTTTATGCTTTCTTTGCTATTTTTTTCGTGTGAATTATGTATTTTATGTGTGTTTTTGAGTTATTAGGTACTCTGGAGTCACACGGAGGAAAAGAAGGAGAAGTTACCCAATTTGAGCAAAAGGGCGAAATTGTCATCTCACAGGCAAGTGATACATGGAGCTGACCCAAGGTTAAGGGGCAACTCTATTAGGAGGAGTGCTAAATGACAGCCAGAAAATGTTAAGGGGCTGCCAGCTGGGTAGCCCTTATCAAGGTGACTGACACTGGATATAACCCTATTCCCATAACCCCTTATCCACTTCGCCTGGGTGGCTATATCCAGCCTCATTTCCTACACGACCTAGAAACCAGAGAAGAGAGTTTTCTCTCTCGATTTTTATTTTTCACCTGAACTAAAGACGAGAGGAGGCGACACTGAGTGAGGGAATTCGGAGGAAATTGAAGCACCGAGTTAGGGTGTTCTTGAGCTAATAGGGAATGATGAATTTGATTGAGAAGCGACATGGGAGTTGGTGCTTAGACCGGATCGAGAAGTAAGAGGAAATACGAGAGAAGAAATAGGGTTTCACTTTTGATTCAATCGGACCAAAGGAAAGAGGAGGAGATGGTGGTAGTCTCTGCAATTGAAGAGTTGAAGCTCAGATAAATGGGTTTTGAATCGAGACAGGATTGAGCCGCTGTAATGTTGAGAAAGAAGAGATGAAACAGATCGAGAATGGCTCTAGTGGTTTTTGTTGCCGCTAATCGAGTTCGAATTGGGTTTCTTTGGGATTCAAATCTGAGACCGTAAAATTGCAGCTGTGAATACACAAATGAAATGGGTTTGATGTCATGTCTGTGACTGAGATCGAAGAAGAGGATTTGAACCATAAATGGGTTCTGATGGTGCTGATGGGTATTGAATCTGGCAGCAGTAAGAGGAAGAATTATCTTAAGCTTATGGCGATATCACTGGCAGGAATGGTGCAAGAAGTGTTGGTGCTGCTGATTACATGAGTTGCGATGGAGTTGAAGCCACAGTGGAGGTGGCAACTGAGATGTCAGTGAGTGATGCTGGTGTTGATGTTGAGCTGGTTGAGGTTCTGATGAGGATGTATGGCTAACCAATGTGCTATGGTAGCTGGAATTGCAGGTGAGGCTGTTAGGGTTTTAATGCATTGGAGCTAACTTGTGATGATTGAGAAGCTGATGCAGTGTAGCTAGTTAAATGGGGTCTGTTTGATATTAACAGTAAGTAGATGGAATTGGAGATGGCAAGAGCACTTTGGTTTGAATGTGGCGGGGAATATATGGAGATGCTTGCTAGTGGAGTTGTTTGAGATGCGGGGAACTAAGATGGGAAGAAGGCTGAGGCGAGAGAGTGCGGTACATGGAAAGACTGCAAGGTGTGCTGGCACTAGAATGGAATCCCTTGAGCTGGTGTACAATGGCAGGCTCATGAAAAAGGATGAACTCAGGAAGTGAGTTTTGATGTCTGTGCTCAAGGAAGTGGGGAATGCTCAATGCTGTAGCTGCTGCCGTTGATGGGTGAAGCCTACAAGGGAGAAGAATGAGTGATATGATGTTTATTTATGTGGTTGTATGGCGTTGCCGAGCTGCTGGATGAATGGTGGTGTGTTATGTGAAATGAGCAAGAAAGTTCCCAGCTGGGCTGGCTTTGGTGAGAGTTACAGGGGCCTGTGAGTGAGCTACATGGAATGAAGTTGCAATGCATTGAAGGCAAGGACTGAGCTGTTGCTGAGGAGTGGTGGAGGTCTGTACCTGTGGTGCTAGCTGAATAGAGCTGGAGAAGTGAAGCTGCTGCTATATGGAGGTCTTGATGCAATTGGCAGCCAGAGCCATGATGGCTGGCAATGAAGTAATGACAATGATGGTGCATCAAAGGCTTGTCCCGGCAAATTGATGGGCCGAGCAAGGTTACGGGCGGGATTTTTCAAGCGAAGCACAATGATTGTGCATCTCACAGTTTAGCCTGTGCAATGGCTCAAGGCCTGGCATTTCAGCTCAAGAACAGCTGATTCATATCTGAGTCATGTTCTGACTCGGCCTGACTAGTTATGACCCGATCCGATTCAGTGAGCTGACCCGTTGACCCGGCCGATCCAACCCGTTGACCGGTGACCGGGCGGACTTTGCCGGTCACCGGAGCTGTTTTCCGGCGACCTTCCGGCCACAATCCCAGACTTCCGGCGACCACTTTCGGGGCGTATTTTCTACACGGGTTTCTCATCCTTATGGGCTTGGTGGATTCTCACCTAATGGACTTTGAAGACTAGACCTAATTTTAGAAGTTGGAGAAATTTATAAAAGGGAAGGTCTTCTGCATCTCATCTTATATCTTATTCTTGGAATTGTGGAGAGCCGTTTTGTTTACGCTTCTAGGGTTTGGTTTTGTTCTTCTTCTTCTTTATTTTATTATTGAATATTGGTGATGATGAACTCCATAGCTATGAGTAGCTAAATTCTCTATTATTGGTTAAGGATGTAGTCCGATTTCTAAAACTTGTGTGTGCTTTATGTATTAGTTTTCTCTCTTGTTTATCGTTCAATTCTCTGCGGTTTTTATGATCACATGATTGAAGTATTGTGATAGGATTATGGTGTTTGATTAGTTAAGTGGCCAATTAATTGAACTTGCATCTTAGTCCATAGCTATTTTAGGGTTTTTCATCAAGCGATAACCTTGAATACAAGTAGCATGATATGTTTACGGTTTGTAGTGATACACTCTCGTAATCATATGTAGAGTTTGACCATTGTCCGAATTGTTTTGCGCAACGCATGACAATTGCATTGATTAGCCTATTTCTGAAACTTAATGCTCCTAGGAATTGAACTTGATTAGCGCAAGGCGTTAGGTTATTCTTTAGGTAGAATTCACATACGCAGCCCTAATGTGTGTGTTGATGAACTTGAGAAATTAATAGATTATCTTGCTTTCTTGATTCTCTAGGCTTTTGATAACACAAGAGATTAAATCGTAATTCTAATCATATATGCAAGCACATGTCTAAGATTGAAGATGAATTCCTTGACCAATATCTCTCTCCATTGATTACTTTCTACAATTTACTTTGCTTTTAATTTGTTTTTATTGTTTAAATAGAAATAAGAAATCCCCCCAATTGGTTACTTTAAGAAATTGATTACGAAATAACTACAATCGCCTCTCTGTGGATACGAACTCTTTCTTATCACATACTTTAGGAAAGTGAAATTATTTTTGACGCATACGACAGCGATCATCACCGGCTGAAAACAGCAACATCGAATGCACTCCCTCAAGTGTAACACCGCCAATCACCAGGGCCAGAGCCGCTGCCTCCTCTAGCGTCTCTGCGCAACCCTCTAATCACGGCAACGAAAATATCTTTTCGGGTGTCGCGCCACCAGTCACCAGGGCTAGAGCCGCCGCCACGACCCCAAATGCTTCGTCTAGCATGGCGCCTCCGTCCACGACCAAGATCCCAACTACCCCGCCGACGGGACGAGAAACCGGAGGGACAAGAGGAAGTCGCCCTTACGTCACCATCGCCGATCTGATGGAACGACAAGAGATGCTCGCCAGCCTGCATGATATGGTTTCAACACAGAAGGAGGTACTCACCTTTCTCAAGACCCTGACAGAACGACTACCACGTGAGTCGCGCCCTCCAGAGCCATTTAGGAACGTCTCCAACAACCCCGACGCCGGCACCTCGGCGGAGCACGCCTCCATGGATGAGGAAACTCGCACTAGAATCCCGTTGGAAATAAATCAGCCACCCAACTTTGTCACGAGAGAAGATTTGGAACAACTCCTCTGCAACCGAATCAAGAATGATGAGTTGGACGTGCATCATCACCAACCCCCTTACCCATCCGAAATACAGAGAATCCCTCTCCCAAGGGGATACTCTTCTCCTCAATTTACCCTGTACGATGGTACCGGGAATGCACGTGAGCATGTTTCTCGTTTCCTGGAATCCCTAGGTGAACATGAATATAATCACGTTCTTCGTTTAAAGGAATTCTCAAAATCACTTACTGGAAGGGCGTATACATGGTACAACAAAGATCCCACCGAGCAGCATTCCTAACTGGAGTAGCATGGTCACTGCGTTTTACAAGAAATACTTCTTCGTGTCTGAACAAGTTACTTTTTCGGACCTCGGAAGAATGTACCAGTGGGATAACGAACATCCGAATGATTTCGTCAAAAGGTTCAAGGTTCAAGCACTCGACTGTCACGACCCAAACGTGACCGAGCAACAATTGGTGAACGCATGCATCAATGGTATGGTTCCAATCTACCGCGCCCTGCTAGAAAACTTGCGTTTCCAAACGTTCTCCGAACTCCATGAAGCCGCCAGACGATCCGCAACAACAAGACCGGCATTACCGGAAAGAACTAGGCCAACTCGAACCAAGACGCGCGCGAAACCCGCGGGAGTAGACGCCTCGTCGAGCAAACAATTTAATGCCGGCTCATCCTCCGTGAACATAGTAAACGAAAGAGGAAAAAGAAAAGCCGCAACTACGAGCCACCACCAAACGTGAAGCGCCACGCAACGGAAACCCTCGCAACGGAAGATCGTCACTAAAACTCCTGTGCAAAGATCGTGAGACCGAAGGAAATACCCTTGATTTCCCATTCCCCATCGAGGAGGTGATTGACCTCCTAGAAGCCTGGGTTCAAGATGATGTCATCAGATTGCCACCGCTCAGACGACCACCAACTGAGGCTGAGATGGCGAACCCCAAATATTGTCATTACCACAGGTTCGTTCACCACCCGACTAGCGATTGCAACAGACTAAAGCATATTTTCAAAGAAAGGATAGAAGCAGGAGAACTCCAACTAGGAGACGAAAGAGTGCATCGAGACCCACTACCAATAAGAAACTGCGGTTCCTATGGGGACTCCGTACACGAGACTGTACAATCCATGATGCGACATGTATGCGAAATTCTCTATCTTTCCAAGGTTCAGCGCCAAGATATTTTCGCAGCTCTCAATCGTGTTGTATCCGGCAAACGGCTTTTCCTCTCCTCGGAATCCACGCCAAGGGCCCAAGCTTCCCAAACAGGCGAAGCGGAGAACTGGGGACTGCTGACCACGTCCCGTTTAAGAGGTAACGAATTTGACGACACGCTCATCGACACGGCCTCCTACCACAACATCATTACTTTCAAGACACTCGAAGGCAGGGATTTACAAAACAAGACGCTACCTATTCCCCGTCTGTGATTAAGGACTTGAGAGGAGAAGCTTTGAACGCGCATGGCTACATCAACTTAGAGATCGAGATGGGAGACGCTATAACACATAGCAAATTCCATATTGTCAAAGAACTAGATCACGACATGATATTGGGACGTTTATGGGTGCTCGACAACAAAGCGAAATTGGATGTGCGCCCTCCGCCAACGTCCACGCCCGAAGGAAATTCCAACAAATCATCCCACTGGTTATCGCATCAACAAACTACCAAGAAACCCGGACATCCGGAGAAGACCCGTTGGCGCTAGCTCATGGTTTTCAAATGCAAGTAAGTCTGACCAAGCAACCTTTTCTGCAACCAGTCTTTCCTTCCCCCTTTCCGTCATGGGGACTCGGCGCGATTACTGGCACGAACGCTGTCAAGAAATGCGAATGGGAGGCTGGACCATTTGAACACTTTGCAAGAAGCTTGGAAACTTCTATTGAAGCCAACGAAGCCAAGACTCAAACGGTTGCACGACGTCTGAACCCGTTTTCAATTGGAGATGTAGTGGTCAAAGAAAGCACGTTTCAAGTTGGGAAGATGACAAGAAAATGGATTTGCCCAAGAAGGAGAAGACGAGCCGTATTTGGTTGCGGATACCCTTTTGGGAGGATATTGCAAGCTCATCAATGCAATCACACCTGAAGGCGTGATAATTCACTCGCGATGGCTCAAGGAATCCAATCCATAAAAAAAAAAGGGGGGGGGGGTACTTCCCATTTACTCCTTTTCTTTTTCAGTATTTCCTTTAACAATTCCTCTTAGTAGTTGTACTTCCCCAAGATGAATACACCGTTTGTATTTCTCCCTGGGGATTCCCTTCCCGTCAAAATAAAAATAAAAATATACATCTTTTTCCAAGCAAATTCTCCAGATATCAGAGAAATACATCAGATAAACCCGTAAAACCACTGCAGCCATCATACCACAACCTCTTTCAAAAATATATATGGAGCAAAATGTTTACTGATGAAGAAGAAGGAAAAGATGAGTTTACCAAAAAAAAAAAAGAGAGGAGGCATCAGGGGAACTAAGCAGCTAACAGAAATAACAAAAGGGAGGAACTAGCCCTCGAAGGGTGGAGCACAAGTCCCTTCGGGCAAAGCTATCTTCAAACACTTTCCCCAGAAATCCTCCGGGCAACAAAGGTTCCATTCAACGGTTTTAGCAAGAAGAACCTCAACATCCCATCCTGAAGCGACCACAGAAGAAGAATAAGTGTCCTCCCCCGACGACCATTCCAAAGATACGCCACCATGACCTCTCTGGTATTACCAACAGCACCTTTGGCATCAACTTCAAAGGCTTTTCCGTTTCCATCATATGCTACTTCAAAGGTTTTCTCATTGACATTTCGAAGAAAGTTCTTCGATTCACCCGCATCAAAATCAAGAATCATGGCGCTCTCCTCCACGCTCACTGAACCCAAGAGAGTCCGAGCATGTACATGTTCTTCGTGGGGATAGATGGAAGGGAGGTCCTTAACAATTTCATTAGCTTCATGGAGCAAGGACTCAATCCCAACCAATGCCTCCTCAAGAGAAGAAGATTGATCTGCGCCAATTCTGAAGTCCTTTTCCGAAAAGTTAAAGGCATGGCCATCCCTGGAAGGTCCCATCATACACTGCAAAGAATGGGAAAATGATCAAGTTCAATCCTATCTATACGCATATAAAAGAGGATAACATGAACAGAGAAGAAGAAAAAAAAAACATACCGATATGATTTTCTTAGCCCGAATAACCCTAGTCGGGATGTTTTCGCAAGAGTCAGATCTCGCGCCTTCACTTGGAGAATCTCACTGTTTGGAGGATGATTCGTCTCTAGGCAAAGAAAAGAGAAACCAACAAGAAGAACCCCTCTCAAACAAGGGAGATGATGCAGTTGCGTTGGGTATGAATACGGAACCTTAAAAAGGAAAGGAAGCAATGAGGGACATAACGCTTCCAGATTTTTTGGCATGGACGATGCCCTAATTGAAGCCGCGCGTGAAGGAAAGGCAAAATAAGGAAACTTTGCTATCTGAAGAAACTCCCTCCTTATTTACATCGGTCACGCCAGCAAGCACGCACAGCTTCCACACCTTGCGCCGGTCCCACCAGCTAGCACATTCAGTTTCCCAACTCACGCCAACTTCCCAACGTCACCCAAGTTGCACCGGCCCCACCAATTGTGCCGACTTCCCAATGGCCTCCCAAGTCACGCCTGCAAGCACGCACAGCTTCCACACCTTGCGCCGGTCCCACCAGCTAGCACACTCAGTTTCCCAACTCACGCCAACTTCCCAACGTCGCCCAAGCTGCACCGGCCCCACCAATTGTGCCAGCCTCCCGATTTGTGCAAAACTACCAGAGGCAAGGATTCCAAATCCTACTTATAAAAGGTCAGACAAGCCTCCTCAATTCTCTTTACGGTTTGCTGTTGATAGTTTGTCACCATCTTATGCTTACCTCGCAACAAAGCCCCTGTTCCGAGCTAAGCAGGGGACTTAATGTTGATGGTGGTTTTTAAACAAAGGGTAAAATCGTAAAACCCCATGACCTAGTGTTACCCGCAACACATTAACTAAGAGCATTTAACTCAGGTGTAAATAATTAATAGGGGTATTTTTTCAAAATACCAGATTAGGGTTTTTCGACACAGAACCCTAATTCCAAACCAAGCCGCACACTTCGCACCATGGCAACAATGCCAAACCAAGCCGCACACTGCGCACCATGGCAAAAATGCCAAACAAAGCCGCACACTGCGCACCATGGCAACAATGCCAAACCAAGCCGCACACTGCGCACCATGGCAACAATGCCAAACCAAGCCGCACACTGCGCACCATGGCAACAATGCCAAACCAAGCCGCAGACTGTGAACCCAACAATGCCAAACCAAGCCGCACCATGCCAACAATGCCAAACCAAGCCGCACACTGCGCACCATGGCAACAATGCCAAACCAAGCCGCACACTGCGCACCATGGCAACAATGCCAAACCAAGCCCATGCAACAATGCAAACCAAGCCGCACACCACCATGACAACAATGCCAAACAACAATGCCAAATGCCAAACCAAGCCGCACACTGCGCACCATGGCAACAATGCCAAACCAAGCCGCACACTGCGCACCATGGCAACAATGCCAAGCCAAGCCGCACACTGCGCACCATGGCAACAACGCCAAAACCAAACCGCACACTGCGCACCATGGCAGCGACGCCAAAACCAAACTACATATCGCACTCATTGGCAACCATGCCAAACTAAGCCGCTATGCCATTGGCGCATGCCAAATATAGCGCCCTAGGCTTGCAAAACGTGCAACTAGGTCAACATGGCCGTACGTGCCATTGGCACATGCCAACGCGTACCACAAACCGTATTTCCAAGCCGCTATGCCATTGGCGCATGCCAAATATAGCGCCCTAGGCTTGCAAAACGTGCAACTAGGTCAACATGGCCGTACGTGCCATTGGCACATGCCAACACGTACCACAAGCCATATTTCCAGGCCACGCATGCCATTGGCACATGCCAACATGCTCGCTGGTAGCTTTTCCTGCCAAGGCCACGGCCCTAACGGCCACGCATGCCATTGGCACATGCCAACATGCTCGCTGGTAGCTTTTCTTACCAAAGCCACGGCCCTAACGGCCACGCATGCCATAGGCACATGCCAACATGCTCGCTGGTAGCTTTTCCTACCAAGGCCACGGCCCTAACGGCCACGTATGCCATTGGCACATGCCAACATGCTCGCTGGTAGCTTTTCTTACCAAAGCCACAGCCCTAACGGCCACGCATGCCATTGGCACATGCCAACATGCTCGCTGGTAGCTTTTCTTACCAAAGCCACGGCTCTAACGGCCACGCATGCCATTGGCACATGCCAACATGCTCGCTGGTAGCTTTTCCTGCCAAGGCCACGGCCCTAACGGCCACGCATGCCATTGACACATGCCAACATGATCGCTGGTAGCTTTTCTTACCAAAGCCACGACCCTAACGGCCACGCATGCCATTGGCACATGCCAACATGCTCGCTGGTAGCTTTTCTTACCAAAGCCACGACCCTAACGGCCACGCATGCCATTGGCACATGCCAACATGCTCGCTGGTAGCTTTTCTTACCAAAGCCACGGCCCTAACGGCCACGCATGCCATTGGCACATGCCAACATGCACGCTGGTAGACTAACTTGCAAACCGTGCAACCTACCACCAAGGCATTCCACACATGCCAAACACACACGCTGGTAGCCTAACTTGCAAACCGTGCAACCTACCACCAAGGCATTCCGCACATGCCAAACACACACGCTGGTAGCCTAACTTGCAAACCGTGCAACCTACCACCAAGGCATTCCGCACATGCCATTGGCACATGCCAAACACACACGCTGGAAGCCTAACTTGCAAACCGTGCAACCTACCACCAAGGCATTCCACACACGTCATTGGCACATGCCACATGCGCCCCTAGCAAAGACCACTTGCACTCAAGATGCAACCAACACTCGAGACATCAACACAAACTGGGGAATGCTTTCCAGGGTTTTGGTTTGGCGGTCACAGCTTGCAGCGTACACTACGCTCACATTAAGAAAGCGTGAAAAGGAATAAAGCGGTCAAATAAATGAGGAAATAATGGTGAAAACGTTTTCACCCATTAACACCATGCGGTTACCACCTCCTCTCATTATTTCACCCTTTACTCTCTTCCTTCATGAGACCAGGGTACGTTTCAAACTCGACTTGTATAAATAGGTCTTACCTATTTCCACCCGGACAACAAGTCTCGGTCGAGAAAATACTACACTCTCGTAAAGGCAACTTTGCAAGCTCTCCCAAAAAGCTTTCATCTCTTGCAAGCTTCCCAAGCTTTTACTTTCGATACAAGTCGAGATACTACTCTCCCAGAATTATTCTGGTCTCAACACCTTTCTTGGCTTCCCTCCCCAAATCAACCCTTCTCTTCCACTTTGTGACCGAAACAAGTCTGGAACGGCCATTTCTTGGTTTAGGCCGGACTTGTACAGATTGATCTCTCGAATCTATAAAGTGCTCACGTGCAGCACATTTGTTTAGGGTTTGAACCAGTTTCTCACTCACCTACCGAACTTACCAAAATCGGCAGAAACGATTTTTACCCATAAACAAGTACCTAAAAACACAGAATTAATTAGTACAAGTATTTATTCTTGAAAACAATGAATATACAGAATTTGGGATAATATATGATTTTAAAGCGCAAAATATGAGTTAATTGCCAATAAAAAGGTATAGAAATATGCAATATTTGGCACTCATCAGACTACTCAATACCCTTGTATTTATTGAAGATAAGAATTGTATATGAGAAACAGAGAAAGAGTTTGTATTCCTCTTTCTTTCTTTTGAAAATGGGATACGCTTACCATAAAATAAAACCTTTCTTACCTCAACGGAACAAGACTAAGAATATATTGTGATTCATCTCCCTAATTAAACCTACCATATCCTTTACACATTCTCCACATCGAATATATATTCATCTCCTAATTAAACCTACCATATCCTTTACACATTCTCCACATCGCAAATATTCTTTTTTGGAATTGTTGGGCTAGCTTAAGTCCCATTTCATGTAGTAAATCCTCCTGCTACTACATATGAAATCGCCATTTGGAGAAGATACGATTCACTATTTAGGGTTTCTCTCCCTGCAGCAAACGCGGCTGTGGATTATGATAGAGTAAGTGTACATACTTGGAGGTTGAGAAAACGAAGAAATCGCAGCATTAGAAAGATTGAGACAAACAATACACGATAGAAATATGAGTTGAGGATGGAAAATGAGGTTGCAAAATAGGAGATCTAGTTTCAAGTTCATCTTAACGAAAGATCTCATTTCCTCACCATTTGATTCTTAAATTTAATATGTGTCAATTTTACTTGCTCCATACCCTTATTGTAAAAAATATGGCATTAACCCTTATAAAGATCTAGTCTAAACAATTTAACACTCGCAAAGCCCTTATTTAGATAAGTCATAGGATTATACTAATAACTTCAAGAATTACAAGAGGTGAATCACATCATTCAATCATTTACAAGAGCCTTATTCAAAGGGTTGCCCTTCAACAAGATTTTTAGATAGCATTAAATTTTTAGAGTCAAAAATACAATCACGATGGCTTTTAAAACGTGAAATGAATTCTTATCCGGTAATCTTAGCTCTAGCTCTAGGGACAGCCATGGGAAGATGACCAGGAGGAGTTTGAACAAGAAAGGAATTACTACAACCGTAATGAAGATTCAAAGGCTAGATCATGTGCAAGAAACTTACGGTGGGCCAGAAGGCAATATAACCATGGAGGGCGAGAGAAGCCGCAGAATAGTATGGGAACCAATTAAGATGCCTCCACCGAATGCTAGTGTGGAAAAGATCTCAGGCTATACTTGTGATGGAAGATGTACCAAAGACCTTGGAACGCTGGGATGGAACCACCACCGAAAAGTCATGAGTTTTGTTCTTACCATCGCTTCCATGGACATCAAACAAGCGACCGAAACGTAAAGAGAATTATTCTCGGGATGATTGATCAAGGGAAGCTGAATCACTTTCTAAAAAGAGAAGAAAAAGGCCAGACATTACCACCACCATCAGAAATGCACAAGGCGTCGGCTGAAAGGAAAGGAAACATTTGTGATAGAGGTCTAAAATTTGAATTGCAACTCTATCGTCCACTCTTATCGCACAATCGAAGATTTTCATGACAACGTGCTCAGTAGAGTCTTTGCGAGAGATGCTAATGATAAAGAAATAATGAGCCTGGCGAGAACGACGCAATTAGAAAAGTGGCAGCTGAAGACCATTTCTTTCTCTGCAGATGAAGTGCCAAAAGGAAGAGAAACACATGATAGCCCGTTGGTTGTGAAGCTAGAGATTAACCCGAAACCAGTTGATGGAGAAGATGATGAGGCAGAAGCTTGCTGGGCGATCAACCGAATCTTAATCGACACCGGAAGTTCGGTGAATATTCTCTTCTACCATACTTACAAGACGATGGGAGGAAAAGATGAGGATTTGATCCCCTCTACATACAAGATATATGGCTTTAATGGCACTGCAAACAAACCAAAGGGAGAGGTTCACATGAGAATACCTCTACAAGGATTATCAACTGATATCTTATTCTGTGTGGTTGACGTGGAATCTCCATATAATGCGCTGATTGGGAGGCCATGGCTTCATGAAATCTTGGGAGTCGCATCAACATATCATCAATGTATAAAATTTCCACATCCAAATGGCATTGGTATTATACGTTGAAGGAGTCATGACAATGTCATGAGGTCGATATAGAAAAGCTGCGAAGAAAGAAATGCCAAAAGAAAGGGTTGGAAGCAACATGCGAGAGATGAGCGGAAGAGAAAGGAAAAACGATGGTAGATGTTATAGAAGTAAGGACTGAACATACCTCGAGGTGAATGCCTAGAAACAGTGAATGTTATGATAATAAAGGAGCGAAGGATATGAGGAACAAAAGGCATAAGAAGTGAATAGTCAACAAAAGCAGGAGGAAAAGTAGCAATTGAAGTAATGATGTGCGAGAATCTTGCAGTCAAGGGTAAATGAGAATTCGATTAAGAAAGAGATAAAGACACAACAAATGAAATGGAATTTTGCGAATACTTCGCAAACAAATATTAACAAATAATGAAACATGAATGATTGAATGATTGAATGATTTAACAAAGATGAATGATTAAATGAATGGGACGAACCTTTATGGCGTACACCCTAGTTCGCGAATAACATTTCGTAAGAGGCAAATGTAAGACCTAAAGTGCGTCATATAAGGGGGTATCTCTCGACATGGCTCCAGGGGGGGAAGGTTACACCGCTCCCGAAGCCTGAGTCATGAAAATTTGGGGCCCATGAAAGCCTATCCGGAAGAGGTACCTTGGATTCCCAACTATATAAATAAGGTTATACCCTGGGACGACGAGGGTCTCTTCTTAGGAGTCGTTGTATGCTCAAGGCGCCGAGGTACACGGTTGAGCGGTAGTGCCCGTGGATGGATGAACCTACCCTGGCCATTCTTGGCAAGTCTTGGCATATGTTGCACTCGCCGAAGAAAACTCCACTTAGGGTGCGGTCTCGTAACCATAAACCATATAGATTCATCTACTTGGAAAATGATAAAGGCAAGATCAATGGGTCTTTACATGCAAGTGTAAAAGACGTCCTGCTTTGTCGCAATAAAAGGTGGCAGGGGAAGACCTCTAATTAGGGAGGTCTAGCTCGGAAGACCACACAAAAATGACAAGCGAGGGTCAATGGGCCCTTACTTGAAAATGTAAGGCGGCTTGCGACCTTGTCGCAATGAGAAGAGATAAAATACATTTATGAAGATAAGGAATGAATGGAGTAAAATTCTTGATTTATGAAGATACTAATTAAACCTACCATATCATCACTATTAATAACAAGAAGTGAACGAACTTGCTCTTCTCGCTGCACATTCTCCACATCTTGACTTTCTTCTCGGAAGCAAGGTACATTCGTTTAAAGCGGTTAGTTAAATTTAAACTAGATTGTTCGATCTCAAGAGATGATGTTTGGATTGAAGATCCTTTAATGAAAAGGAGGTTAGTTTTAGCTACTTAGAGATTGATTGAGGTAAGTAAGAAGGACATCATCATTCATAGGCTCAGAAACGAATGAAGAAGAATGGATTCTTCTGGAGAGATTATATACGTGCTGAGAATAATAGTCGGACAAAGAAAGATAGAAGATAACATGACAAGGATTTGAGAATTGAAAATTATTATACCGTAAAGTTCTTTGATTTGAATTAGAGGGTAGATACTCTATCCTTTTGGGAGTCCGAGATCGACTTCTAATTTTTGAACCCTATCGCGAGATGACGCGACTTGACTTCCGGCTCTTGGGTCGTTTCGTTCAATTGAAAATTTTTCTTTTCAAGGATGTGGCGTCTTCTCTCGAGATCCGAGGGCAACTAAAAGAAGTTTTTCCAACCTATGAAAGAAGATAGAAAAACCGTTAATGCATATATATTTAAAAATTTAAAATTAACGGGAAATATGACTACATGCATACCAAAGACCCAAGTGCGTTCAAGTCGAGACACCTAGAGGCTCCATTGAAAGAATTATTGCCCTCTAGTAAAGGAAGATTACACACATTTGCGAGAACCTTGCAAAGGGAAGCTAGGGGAGCATCTCCCATTCCTTGGAAAGAGTCCGAGAAGATGCTAGATAACCCGTCCATAGAACCGGTCGACGGAATCTTCTTGGCGAGAGAGGGATTCGAGTCATGGTTATCCTCGTCAGAAGATTCAGAGCTTGAGTTAAGACGAGAAGAAGATTGGACCTTTCGCTTCTTAGTTAATGGAGCAGAAGATTTACCCTTGCGAACGACAATTTTGCCTTTACTTTTAATCTTCGCGGCCACAGCTTCTTCAGCTCCAACCTTCGCATACTTAGCTTAGTCAAACTCCAAAGGCAAGATTTAAAATGGGAAACATACCTCATTTGCCTTATCGAACTCCCAAGGATAGTAAATTTCTCATCTTTGGAGTGGCGAGGAGTAGTATTATTGCCAATTTATCCTCGGGGACATTATCCTTCTTTTTTTCGGTAATGCGAAATTTCCAAGTCCTTTGCCAGCACCACGATTCGCGAACTCAAGCATTAGGCGAATGCAATCGCCACTCATTTTTCATGGGCCAAGATTTCATAAAATAAAGGCATCTCGATTCACTTTTGATCATCACATTGATTTAAAACAACTTTTTGAACTTCTTCGAAAGAAGCTTTGTATGCACGACTAATGGAAGCCATTATCAGTATGGGAATGGATGGGATGTTAAAGGTTAGGATCAGCGCTAGAAAGAACGAAGAAAAGATTTGCAGTAGCAGGAGCGCAAATTGCGGAGAGAAAAGATTAATAATCAAAATCCGAAATATATACTCTTCCCCTCGTGAAAAGAATCTTTTGCTCGTTCCTTCACCAATTGAAACCAAGGAATATGACAACAATGAATTTTTCCTTCAAATCGCTTTCAAGCAATATTCAAGGAAAAAGAGGCAAGATGTATCTTAGGGAGTCGCGAGGAGCTAAAATAAACGACGCAATGGATAACGACAGGCAAAACATAAAGAAGACGTGAGACCTTGCGAGGTTAAGAAGTGTCGCGAGTGAATGTTTGTGCATCTGCGACATCTCCATTCGAGCAATAAAACTTCATTTAAAATTGTGTTTCCTGACTTTCTCATCATCATTTTCCATTATCATATGTAACCACTTTAAGACTCTGAGATTTTTCCTTCACAATGGGGTCAAACACTTTACTTGTGCTGGAAAAGTTTAATGTCGGTACTATTCATTTTGGAGTCATAGTTGGAATAAGATTTACAACAGATGGCGGATTAGTATCATCTTTCATCCCCTCACCATAATCCTTTTCACCCTAATCGTCATCTTCACCATGCAACCCCCAATCACACCATCACTACCTGAACTAACTAGAGACTCATTATATACCTTCTCAGCCAATTCATCAATGAGATTATTCGTTACGGTAGTTATAACTTTTTGAGCGAACTTCGACATTTTCAACCCATCCTCCTCCAATATCTCTTTGTTCATACGTATTTCTTCTTTAGTGAGTTCTCCTTAGGTTTATTACCACATTGACTTTCTTTGAGTCTAATGTTACAAGATGCAACACCTTCTCGTTAACATCATTACATTTCCTCAAAGTATCACGACATTCATGGAGCTAATGCCCCCAAAGCCCTTCAATGCTCACATTAAGGAGGAGATTTAGGTATGAGGACTTCCTGATCATAATCTTCGAGATTCCATCATGACTTGATCCACACGATTTTCTAAACTTGTTGAGAAAAATTAATCTCAACAAAAACGGATGCACAATATCCAAAGATTTTGTGTGTATAGAGAACAAAATGTTGTAACTTAAGTACCATACGAGATAATTGATATTAAGATTTTGGAATCTCATTTGGTTTGATATATGCATTTAGATAGGGATTTTATTTCACAGTTGGGCCTTAACATACTACCATAACGATATTATTGCACATCTCCTCTCCTATTACTTTGCCTTAGAGCAAGGGCTATATACATGGAAAATAGTCACTTATTTCCAATAAGGTAGTATTGTTGCTTAAAGTGTTTCACTATGGATGCGTACAGATATGGGTGATACCAAAATCAGAGAAGTTGGGATGGGATAAGTTCAACTGGAAAGGAAAAATAAGTGAACTTCTACAATTTTTATTTAGTGGATCCTGAAAGCATCTCTACAAATTCAAATCTCTTGTATTACATTTATGACCCGTTAGTTTTTGTCTGTTTTAAATTCTTAAGATGAATATATGAATTTCAACATATTATTTTTAGTTTCTTGCCATTGTGAATCATATTTAAGTATTTTTTTTTCCATTGACAAAATTTCAAATATCTTAAAGCTACGTAATCAATAAAAAACTTGCTCCATATGGGTGTCCATCACACCCTTCCCGCCCCAATTCATGTGGGTAAAGGAGCGAGTATGTTTTTTTTTTTTTGTTAACTAGGCAGTGACATGACTGGGATTGGCATATCCGCCCTAGTTCCATCGCTATTTCTCCAAGATAGCCTAACCATTAAGCATTGTAGAAATTAAGTGTTTGACCCTCTCCTCGTTATATCTTACTACAGTGGTCTTGGGCTTAAAATCCATCTAAAAATTCCTTAACCCACTTTATTTAAACGACTCTTAAAAAAATAAAGAAGGTCATATGAATAAAGATGTTAGTCATAAACTCTATTCTTTAGGGGTATAATTTTCAAACTAACTTAAATATAACATATCTCACAAATCGTACGTAGGTATTTGACAAATTTTATATATTTAGAAAGTTTTTTGAAAAACCTACACAACAAGCATAAAATATCAAATGTTCGTTTTCTAGAATTTTTTATTCCTTAAATGATTTTAAAATTTTCTTCTTATTTTTTAGCGTGCACATGTTATCCACGATTTTTTTTAGAATGCATCTATTATCCATATTATCTTTTCAGTGTGCAGATATTATCCACAACATTTTTTTGAAGTGCAGCTATTATCCACATTGTTTTTCCTAGTTTTGTAATTATTATCCACAATATTAATTAACCTTGCTTAATTATCCATACTATAGTGCAACTATTATCCACGGTGTTTAACCTTCCATAATTGTTTATATTGTAGTATGTACATCATTATATGAGCTAAAAAAACTATCTTTTGATTCCATAATTTGTGCAACATTAGGGATGTACATGGTCGATTTCTGGCAAAAACAAAACCGAAACAGTTACTAAGGTTTCTAATTTTCCAAACCAAAACCGTGCCATTAACAGGTGGTTTCGCTTCTAGTTTTACCATTTGGTATCGGTTTTATCAACTCGGTTCCGATTAACCGATTATTCTGTCGGTTCTAGCTAACTGACAGTTCAAATATTTTAAAAACTTTCATGCAAGTTTCCAACAGCCAACAATTGATAATTTCTAACAGATAAAAATACCCAACACAGATGATCACTAAAACAAGTATTCAAAGTTGAAACATTGAGTTTATTATATGTTTAACAACGATTTCTGCATAAAGTATTTGATGTAACATTTGAATGCTTTACAAGGCCGGCAACAATCTTCCAGTTTCCTCCCTGCACTACCCATAAGGCCATAATCCATAATCACTCCATGTCAATATTCCATTGCAATCGATCCAGTAAGGCCAATGATACTGATATTCTGCCTATAGTTGATTCTTGTGATTACCTGCACTTATAGGAACCCATACCCATCCATTACCCACTTGAGCTTCACAATGACGGGGGGGTCCCTTTGTGGCTATTAAAAAAAAAACTCATTAACAAGTACACTCTGCACATGATAAAAAAACAATCCAAATTAGGTCTTGCAAATTAATTTGTTATACAAAAATACCAATTAGGGTCTAACAAAAGATATTTGTTAGGGGAGAGCAAAAAGGGATCCGATGAGAGCGAAAATTGTAATCGACTCGCTAACTCGGACCCAATCGATATATTATTTCAAATTTGACTAGATTACCCTTATTAAATACACTCATCAATCAAGCAAAATTCACACCCATTTTCCAAACAATTCCTCCACCAGTACGCCAGCCATTTAATCCATCGGCAACAACACCGATTATGGCCATAATAATAATAATAATAAGTGCATGAGTTTTTAGGAAGGATCTGCATGTCACCACCACCATGATCATCTTTACGAACGTATACGATAGAGATTTCCTTTCTCCGAATTTTAGAAAATTCTTCTCTTCCAAATATTTTTCAATAGTTGAGCACTCAATTTTGCTGTTCAATATCGAGAAAATTTAATCAAAATCTATAAACCCTAACAAGAAAATTCAAGATCCGTTTTGCTAATTAAAACAAATCAGTTATTTGTCTTTCTTTCATTTGTTGTTGCTGTGTTAGGAACAAAAAGTTTTCTTATGTTGTTTGTTTGATGATGATTTAGTTACAGTTATTTCCATCACTCGAGAACAGGATGAAGTCATTACAATTTTATTTTTATCTTTTTCTGGTCGTCGGGGGTGGAGGTGGGGTTGCTTTAACAATGAGTGTGAATTTTGCTTGGTTGATGGGTGTACTTAGTATGGGTAGTTTTGTCGAGCTTAAGATAATATATCGGCCGAGTACGATTTAACGAGTTGACTACGATTTGCGCTCTCTTTGGATCCATTTTTTCTTTCCCTTTAACACAAACAACCCAATCACAAAAGTCTGAAACCAATCAAAATCAAACATAAATAATAATTGATGTTGAAATTAACATGAAGAAATTCCATAAAAGATGCAATCAATCATATAATCGAAAAGGGGAACACAAATTTCTTAACTTACCAGAAAAACAGAGGTGATTGTATAACATATTTCTGAACCCTAGAGAAATGGGGGTTTCTTCTTCTGTATGTACTTGAGGAAGCCAATCTGAAAGCTAAAAAAGAGTGAAGTTTTCGTGTTTGTGGTTGAAGGAATGAGGTTGTAAAAATAATTGAAATTTCTAAAGAAGAAGAAAAGGAAGAAAAGAAGGATGAAGACGTAATGGTGGTGGTGGTGGCGGCTCTGCAGAGAAATAAGAATTGTGTTAGGGAGAATTAGAGAACAAGGGTTGTGTTGGGTAGCTTAGGTTAGAGAGAATATATAACTAAAAAGGGACGGTGTATATTATATTTAGAGATTAAATCTATGGTTAATATAATCAGTTCTCCCACTGGTTTTTGGGTTGGTTTTAAAAAATTTAGTTAATCGGTTTTGTTATGGTTCGGTTTTCCCGGTTACCAATACGGTTTGATTTGATTTGGTTCAGTTTGGTTTTAAGTTAATCGGTTTGATTCGGTTCAATTTTCCCGGTTACCCGTTACTATGTACAACCCTAGCAGCATACATACACAAGTAAACATGTGCAAAATAATATGCCCAATCAGCCAAATCAAGAAAATAAATCTAGAAAACTGTTTTTTAACGATGTTTTTTTTTTTTTAATATGAAGTCGTGTAAAAAGTATCCACAACTAAAATCTGTGCAAAAAATATTCACAACTAGAATATGTGCAAGGAATATCCACAATTAAAAGATTATTTTGGTCTTCCCACGATAAGAATTTTTCAGAGTCATGAGAATAATTTGCATAATTATATTTATGACCCTAGAGCCAAGAGAGTAAGACCCGTTTTCTAGGGTCATAAGAATAATTAACCCTTAAGCATTATCTTAGTTGAAGTAGTGTATGAAGTGAACATTATACGACTGCATTATATCATTATTATTTTATTTTATTTTATTTATTTTATTTTTTGATAAGCAAAAAAATGATTAGAGAAGACTTAACCATGGACCTGATACTTCCTATTGGCAAGTATCCTGTCAGAGTTTAGAATGTCAAATAAACAATCAGAGGGATACTAACTAATTTCACAAGTTGAGTTTGCATTAGTTTTGTGGACTGATTCAAATTAGCTTACTTAGAAACATAACAAAAAATAAAAGTTTTAAACGGAGCATTGTTTAATCTATTGCTCAAAAAGTTGTTGGTTCGGTAGTTCCCATTGAGACCTAGCCTGCCACCCCAACTGGTTCATTTCGCCATTTAGTTCTTTGATCATATTGTTGCAACTGGATTCCATAATGGTGCCTTGCTTGCCTATAGATCTTATCCATTAATATGCTTTAAAATCCTAGTAACTCCATCTAATCCTTGGTTTGAATTGCCATTGTTTTGGGCCTTACCTCCCTGCAAACACCTTCACAGTTTCTTATAATAATAACAACAACACATAACTGATTTTTAGGCCTCCATTTCACTGCTACATTAAGCTTTAGCCTGTCCAAATGGGATAATTGCCATTTATTGACGACCATAGCTGAATGGTCAGTTTGGGATTCACATAAACTTCTTGGATTGTTCCATCCAATACATCCTAGTTGTGTTATAAGTATGTCTCGGGTCAGGTTAATTTCCTCTAAAGGTCTTATCGCATCTGGCTTTCAAGATGTGCCGAAGAATCAATGCGAAAGCGCATTCCAGTCACATATATCACTATTCTATCCTATCAGATTTTTCTGCCAATGTAGGATCCAACATTTTATAGAGTCAAGAAAATGGGAAAGAGAAAAAGGAATAGTTGTACTTGTGAACCACATACTTCTAGAAAAGGGACAATGGAAGAAGAGGTGCTTCATTGTCTCTCCTTGTTAACTGCAGAAAGTACATGAGTTATTGATCTCAATAAACCTGGCTAGATAAGAAGTAAGAGGTAGCATATAGTTCACACATTTGTATATTAAAAGATGAACTCTTAGGAGGTTTTCATACTCCAAATTTTATTCCAAGAGATATTAATGTTGTTATCTGACGGCTTGATGAGAGAGTACAAAGACTTGGTGCTAACCATTTGAGAGTATCATTCTGTCTGGGTTTATTCTTAATCCTATAAATAGCACTAGCAATATTAGGAGTGAATGAGGTATTGATTAAGATGTCATTCCAAGAGTTAGATGACCTATCAAAGTTCACTCACAAGAGACATGAGAGAAGAAAGAGAATTAGGAAGAGAAGAGTATGCGTGAATCTGATGATCTTCCCAGATGTTAATAGTCTGACCAAGACCCACTTCCCAAAAGCAAAATGGTCAAATGACGGCCAAACCTTTCTGGATGCAAGTCCAAATCCATGTTCCGGTTTTTGTTATTTTTGAATCTAAAGGGTGTCGACAATACCTAAAATACTTATTTTTAAGGGTATCAGCTCAAGGTGAGTCGACACAGTCAACAGGTTCCATGCCAGTGTCCCTAGTTGGGCTAGATTGTTTGCCTCTATATCCCTAAATCCCGACCCCCTGCGTTAATTGGTATACTACGAGAAGACCAATCCTTTATGAAGAATCGTTCTTATCGTCCGTCTTTCCCCACTAAAAATTCCATTGGAGTGAACTAAGTTGACAAGTGATAGTTTTAGGAATAACAACTATCTCATGTGATAGATTGGCAAGGATTCCGACATCGATTTAACTATAGCAGTTCTTGCGGTTCGAGAGAGATTTATTCCTTTCCAGTTTCGTAGTTTTCCTTTGAATCTTTTAATCATGGATTCAAAGCACTTAATGTTTGAACTGAAATAAACATGGGGTACCTAAGTAGTTGTCTTTCATGTGAATCTTCTTAACTTTAAGAATATTTATTATCATTTCGTCAAACCTATTAGGCAGCTTAGCGTCGAAGAAAATACCTGATTTTTGAAAGTTAATCATCTGCCATGATCCTTTACTAAAAGTTTTAATGATATCGAAAAGATTTATAGGGCCCACAAGAGTTTCCTTAGAGAAGATAAGGTAATAGTCGGCGAACAGAAGACGAGAAACTGAAATACTATTTTGGGCTACACGGATACCGTGAATTTTCTCATCGTCTTCTCCTTCCTTGAGAAGCCTAGTTAGCCATTACATGCTAAGGAAAAGTTAGTAGGGAGACAAAGGGTCTCCCTGACTCAATCCTTGTGCAGGTTTTAACAACTTCCCCGGAAAACCATTACACAACACAACAATTGTTGGGGTACTTATACACTCCTTTAGGAGCTGGCACCACTCATCGGAAAACCCAATTTGGCCATAATTTCCATCAAATACTACCCACTAACTTTATCAAATGCTTTTATCATATCTAGTTTTAGGCCCATAAGGCCTGTTTTTGATTTGGTTTTTTTTAGAACCATTTTTTGGGGACTACTCAAAAATGGTGGGGGACTACTTTGTGATAGGAATGTCTACCCTATACTTATAAGGGGTGTCCTAAAGTGTGAAAATGACTAACCTACCCTTAACCTAATTAAAATTAAAACTAATCTAATAAATACACACACACACATATATATATATATGTATAACCTAATCTAAATCATTAACAAAACAAAACCAAAATCATAACAAATCCATTATTTTTAATTTTTCACAAATCCGTTACTATTAGAGGGTTCATTTTCTTCTTTTCTTTCCGCTTCATCGTCTCGATTCAAAAAAAATTCCACAAACCCATTACTTGGTTGAAAAAATGAGTAGTAATCATCAAAATGAGTTGAAAATGGAAGTTGTTGAGAGAAATTCGACTAGGAATTATGTGAAACAGTTTGTCGAATTATGGAGTTTTTTCTTTCAGAGAAAAGTTCGGTTACCTCGCAAAAAAATTTCCCAGCCGAACTTTTAGTTCGGTTACGTTGCAACTTTTTTTCCTTTTTCTCCTAGCCGAACTTTTTGTTTGGTTATGTAGCAATTTTTTCCTCCTAACCGAACTTTTCTCTGAAAACTATATATTGAGTTCGGTTTGGTCGATTTTTTTTTCCCCAGCCGAACATGTGGTTCGGTTACATCGCAACTTTTTTTCCTAGCCGAACTTTTTTCTGAAAGCAAAAACTCCATTAAAGCTGAGTTCGGCTACTTGTGTTTTCAGAACCATTAGCCAAACTACACTTGCAGATGAGTTCGACTACCTGTTCTTCAGATGTCCTAGCCGAACTCTATTTCCATGGTCGAAATCAATTTATAAATTTTTCATTTTTTCAAAAGATTTTGCCAATTTTTCAAGCAACATTAACTAAATTTGAAGTATACCCAAAACCCTCATTTCGAAATCAACCATCTTAAAAAAAAAAAAAAAAAAAAAACTTCTTCTCAAGAATTATTCTTTTAAAAACACTCAATTAATTAATCTAACCTCACTAATTAATCATTATACTAACACTAATTAATCATTACACTAACCAATTTAATTACCAAGGGCAAGTTTGGTATTAAAAAAAACTTAGATAAGGGATGACTCATAATTACTTCTAATATCCACCCAAAAAATGGAGAGTAGTCCCCCACCATTTTAGTAGTCCCAAAAAACGGATCTTTTTTTAGAGTATGAACAACCTATTGTTATCACAATTGGGCAAAAAAAAAAAAGAAATACTGACTGAAAAGAAGAAATAATCTTTGCAAGGAGAGGACGAAGTCTATTGGCTAAGATTTCCGGAATGATCTTGTAAGTAGAGTTGCAAAGACTTTGCTAGGCAAGGAGAGATGGTCTGTAGTATTCATCTCATTATGAATATGCTTCGTTGAGAAGAAATGTATGATATCTTGGCCAATGAGAGGCCATTGAACAAGCTTTTGAAGTGAACACTGTGCGGCATGTAGTAAGCTTTTTACTTTTTATTTTTTTGCCACATCGTCTGTTGTCTTTCTCCCAAGTTTAAAATAGCAGCAGCTAGACTTGTATCATATTCATCCTGGCATTTTTAGGGGACCCCAAAAAAATTAGGGGCGACTTTTTTATTCCCAACCCATATACACCGTTAAGGGATGTCCAAAAACGCGGAGAATACGTTAATGCCATTACATAATCGGAAGCTATTTTGTGCCCGATTATTATAAAGCAATCGGAAGCTTAGTAACGATATTATACTACCGATTAATATCGATTTTGTGCCTAACGCGCATCTGGCTTGTATAACAATCGGTAGGAAAAACAACCTCACGAGACTATCGATTGTTAAAGTATAGAAATAAGAAATCTTTTGATACATTCAGGGTGAAATTTGGGGCTCCTATATAATCGGACGAATAAAAAAATGTCTAAGCTAACGAGTTAGGGCTTCCCATAATCGGGATGGTAAAAGTAACAATTCCTACAAATTATGGTATATTTCAAATTTCCTGCAATGAAGGATTATAGAAAAAACTCATTTTGGGGCAACCTATAATCGAAAGGTTGGGTAATCTATTTATCTTCCGATTATGGCTACATCCAAAACACGAACCAGATGGTTATGGTCGGCTCTGTACCTTCGAAACTATGGAATTTGGCAAAGGTTCAATTTGGGGCTTCCAATAATCGGTAGGTTATAAGTAACCCCCTTTACCGATTTTGGGCTACTCAACAATCGGTAGCTAATGAGGTGGTATTACCTACCGATTAATAACCGTTTGACACATAAAACCAAAGTCAACCTAAATTCATTCCATTTCATTTTCTTTTCAACTTCAACTTCAACTCTTCTTCTCCTCTTTCCTTCCGATTGCAGAGGAAAAACTCTCCCCTCCTCGCTATACATCGTTCATCGTCGAATCGAATCATCGTCGATTATTCTCTATAAAGATGAAAGAAAAGGAACGTAAGAAAGCTCGAACCAAAACGTAGTGCGCGGTGAGGATCCGAATATTGGATTGCATGCCCGTAATAAAGAGGTTTTAACTCACGAACCCGAAGAACACGAAGAAGATGAAGTCCCTAATGTAGGCGATACTGATAGCCAAACTCTCAGGCAACTTGAAATGGCGCCGATTATGTAAGATTCTACCATTAATTTGGTTTATATTGCTTCAATTCGACGAATCCATTTTTTTTTTAGGGTTTTCGGTTATTACCCAGATTCGGTAGGTTAGGTATTGTTTTAAGCTTACGATTGTGGCCGAATTCTTCATTTCACGAGAACATTTGTCATATTCGGGTGGTAAATATTTAGGTTGCCTACCGATTATAGAACGTTTTTCATTACTGAGGCCTAAATCGATCATAATCGAAAGTTAATTGTGTTTTTGCCTTCCGAATATACTAGGGAAGAACAAGTATTAGAGACGCAATAATCGTGTGATATCTTTTGTAATTTCCTTCCGATTGTTTAGGCTGGACCACTTGAGTAATTTCTGGACACAACGTGATGCATATTCGGTAGAAATTAGTTTTGTGAGGCTTCCGATTGTGATGCATTCGGAAGGGTGGACTTTTTATGACTTTCGATTATTGGTATTCGGAGGGTTATGTTGAAATTTAGATTCCGATTATTGTGTGTAGATAAACACATTCGAACACCAAGCATTTTATTTTGTTTCCGATTATACGTATTCGGTAGCTTTAGGTGAACTGATATTTACGATTGAGTGTAATCGGAGGCATTTGGTTTACTCAACCAACCGAATATATAGATTAATAACCTGTTGTACTTTCTTTTGTTGTTTAGGGATAGGCGAGGTAAAAAAATAGAAGATGCAATTGTCTCAGCTAGTGCAAGGAAGGATAGGCGTCAGAACCTGACAGCTAGTGCAAGGAGAGCTAGGACTGCTAAAGCCGCTTCAAGTGCTCAAGATGGAACTCAACAAGCAAGCCAAGAAGCTGTTCAACCCAGTGCCCCTCAATCAGAACCGGTTCAAGAAGGTGTTCAACCAAGTGCCTCTCAATCACAACCAATCCAAGAAGGTGTTCAACCAAGTGCCTCTCAATCACAACAAATTCAAGAAGGTGTTCAACCAAGTGCTCCACCATCACAACCAGAAGTAGGACAACCTAGTGGTGCTCAAGAAGAAGGACAACCTAGTGTGTAGGATCAGAATATCGCGACATCAATACTTCACGAGATTAATAAACGATAGCATTGCGAAAGCGTCGCAAGTGAGTAATATAAATGACGGAATGAATGACGATAGCCAAAACACGAGAAAGATGTGAAGATCTAGCGAGATTTAGGAGAGTGGCGAGATTTTGTATTTGTACACTTGCGATATTTCGCAAGTCATTCCCGAAAATAAAGGACAGCTTAGCTGTCATCCAATGTGTAATACCCTATATAAGGAGTCGAGCAGGACTGTTGAAGAGAGATCTTTTTCCGAGTGTTAGACAAGTCTTTAGGAGAGAGAAAGTTTGTAGTGATTGTAATTTCTTTAGCTCTTTTCCATTTTATCTTATAAACGTTCAAGGAATTAATCAATAAAAATCATAGTTATTCATCTTCAAATGTCTTAGTTGTGTGGATTCTTGTGAGGGGTGTAGTGTAGGATTTCCTGCAACTACATATTGGCGCTAGAAACAGGGAAATTGAAGATAATAGATTGGATATTGTCACTAAAATTGTTCAAATCAAGAGTATGATGGATAAATTGGAGAAAATCAGAATCAAAGAGAGTGATGGAGAATTGGAATGTAATATGATTACAAAAACAATGGTTAATGAATTTCATGAAAGTATCAGAGGGAGAGTACACAAAAGAGATTTTGAAGGAAAGAAAATTATAACAGCAGAGAAGGTGTTACCCTTGAAAGAATGGGAAAAACAGAGAATTATATTCACAGCAACGGAGATATCAGGAGAGAATTTAAATCACACATCTCCACTAGTGATTACGATAAGTGCAAGCAAAGAAGAAGGAAAATTAACAAAAACAATGGAAGAATGGGCAATAAATAGAACTTTGGTGGATACAGGGAGTTCAGTGAATATAATGTTTTATCATGCATATAAAAAAATGGGGTACAAAGATGAACAAATGACTTCCGCAACATATCATATTTATGGTTTCGGCAAATCAATAACAAAACCTAAAGGGGAAATAAAAATACGAATTTTGTTGGGAGAAATTGAAACACATGTGACGCTATGTGTAGTAGATATGGAATCACCATATAACATGCTGTTGGGAAGACCATGGATACATGCAATAAAAGTTGTAGCATCAACATTTCATCAATGTGTCAAATTTCCTATACCGAGTGGAATTGGCGAAATCATAGGAGATACCGATAAAGGAAGGATATATCATCAAATCGAAGTAAAACATTATGAAGAAAAGGTGAAGAGGCGAAGAGATCGCAAGAAGATGGCAAAAGCAAATGAAAAGGAAGAAGAATTTAGAACTTACATGATAAGAGCAGAAGAAGGAAAAGGAATATATGGTGAAGAAAATGAACTTGCGAAGGAGGTAAAAGGACCAACGCCCATGGGAGAACCGAAGGCTAGCTACATTGCGGCAGAACCAACAAAGGAAGTGAATATTGGAACTGAAGAAGAACCCAAGGTGTTAAAAATTGGGACAAAAATGGAAGCAGATGAGGAAAGAGAGACTATTGATTTGTTGCGAGATTATAAAGACATCTTCGCGTGGGATATGGATGAGATGCCTGGAATAGATCCATCTGTAGCATGCCATAAATTAGAGATTGATAAAAATGCAAGACCATTCAAGCAGAGAATTAGAAAAATTGCAACAACATATCATCCTCAAATAGAAGAAGAGTTACAGAAGATGCTTGACGCCGGAATTATTAGACAAGCAAAATATCCCGAGTGGATAGCAAATATGGTCGTAGTTCCAAAGAAGAAAAAAGGGATAAGAATTTGCATAGATTTTACCGATCTAAACAAAGCTTGTCCAAAAGATAGTTTTCCTTTGCCAGATATTCCGCAAATGGTTGAGTCAGCAGCAGGAAATGAAAGGATATCCTCGCTTGATGGATACAAGGGATACAATCAAATTCCTCTCATTGAAGAAGACCAAGAGCATACCGCCTTTTCGCTCCAAGAGGATTATACTGTTACACAAAAATGCCACTTGGCCTGCGAAATGCTGGAGCAACATACCAAAGGATGGTAGAAAAAGTGTTCGAAAAATGGATACATAAAACACTAGAGGTATACGTGGATGACATGTTAATAAAAAGTAAAGAAGCAAAAGATCATGTACGGGATTTGAAGGAAATTTTTGAACAAATGAGACATTTCAACATCAAAGTAAATCCAGAAAAATGTACCTTTGGGGTGGCATCTGGAAAAATTTTAGGATACATCGTGTCAAAAGAAGGAATACAAGTCGATCCGGAGAAAGTACAAGCAATTCGCGATATGCCGACACCAGCAACAGTGAAAGATGTGCAAAAGCTAAATGGATTATTAGCTTCGCTAGGAAGATTCATCTCGTGATCATCTGATAAGTGCAAGCATTTTTTCAACATACTTAAAAAGGGAGCGAAATTTAGGTGTACGGATGAATGTGAAAAGGCGTTACAAGGAATAAAAGAACATCTAATGGATATATCAATCTTAAAAAAGCAGAACCAGGGGAAGAATTATTAATTTACCTTGCGACAACCTCGCATGCACTAAGCGCAGTATTACTGCGAATGGACGCAGGAGTGGAAAAGACAATCTACTACATCGGCAAGACATTCAATGCCGCAGAGAAAAATTATTCAAAAATTGAAAAACTAATTTTGGCATTAGTTTACGCAACATTTAAACTTCGCATTTACTTTGAAGCACATACGATTAGGGTAATGACAAAAGTACCAATTGAGTCAGTAATGAAAAATTCAAAAAGGTCAGGAAGGGTTGAAAGATGGAATGCTCAAGTAAGTCATTGCAAACTCAAATATGAAGTATTATCCTCACCCAAATCACAAGTTGTTGAAGACTTTTTAGCAGAATTTCCATTGGAAGAGGATGAAGCAGTGGAAGAAATGATGGATATAGAAGAAGAACATGGAAATACAAGGGATTTATTAACTGAGCCAAACAGATGGGAAATATTGGTAGATGGATCGTCAAATGGAGAAGGTAACGGAATTGGGATCATTGTAATTTCGCCAGAAGGCAATAAAATGGCTTTTTCTTTCAGATTGGAATTTGCATCTACCAACAATGAAACAGAGTATGAAGCTATAGTACATGCTTTGCGATTTGCAATAGAAATGAAGTTGGAGAATGTAAGAGTTACCAGTGATTCCCAGTTAGCTATTCGCCAAATAAAAGAAGAGTATACTACAAATGAAGCATCCTTGAAAAAATACAAAAAGCTTGTTGAAGAATTGTCAGCGAAGATACCAAAAATAAAATGGAGACACATATCAAGAAAAGACAATAGACTCGCGGATGCTTTTGCTTTTATATCAAGTATGATGACAGACCCAACTGCGAGATGCATAAAAATACAGACACTTCTATCACCGTCAATCAACAAAGAGGAAGAGGAAGAAGCAGAAATAATGCTCATAGAAGAGGGAACACAAAGACCCTGTTGCAAAGATTGGAGGACAGAACTTCATGCTTATCTAATGAAAGGAGAAACGCAAAAAAATAGATTAGAGATGCACAAATTAAAAAGCCGTGCAACAAATTATGAATTAAGAGATGGGGTATTGTATCGAAGATCCTTTAATGGACCCTCGCTTAGATGTTTAACACGAAAGGAAGGAGAAGCAGTGTTAAAAATGTTACACAGTGGGGATGCTGGCAATCATAGTGGCGGAAGGTCTTTAGCACATAAGGCGAAAATGCAAGGCTATTATTGGCCATATATGCATGAAGATGCGAAACAAATATCAAGACGTTGCGAAGATTGTCAAAGGCACGGAAAGAAAATACATGCACCAGGAGCACCATTAACCTCTTCAACAAGTGTATGGCCTTTTGGAAAGTGGGGGTTAGATATTGTAGGACCATTTTTACCAGGTACAGGGCAAAGGAGATATCTGATTGTCTCTACAGATTATTTCACAAAATGGGCAGAAGTAAAAGCAGTACAACACATTCGCGATAAAGATATTTTTACCTTCATATTCGAAAACATAATATGTAGATTTGGAATTCCAGCACAGTTGGTATCTGACAATGGAAAACAGTTTGAGGGACAAAATATAGAATTGTTGCTTAATGCATTTCAAATAAAGTGTGGTAAATCAACTCCTTTATACCCGCAGGCCAATGGACAGGCGGAAGCAACAAATAAAACAATCGCTGATATATTGAAGAAGAAATTAGAAGGACATAATAAGGCATGGTGTGAACAAGTGTATATTGCAGTATGGGCTTACAATACAACAAGGCGAGAAGCTACGGGAATGTCACCATTTTGTCTAACATATGGAGTTGAAGCTGTACTTCCGACAGAAGTTATTATTCCAACAACAAAGAGAGAAGCTTGGGAGAAAAATCTTAGTGCGGGTAATATTTTGGTTAAATTAGATGAATTAGAGGAAAAGAGAGAAAGAGCACTACAACATATGGAGAATTACCAGCGAAGATTAGCCAGGGAATATAACAAACGTGTCAAAACACGCGAATTTCAACCAGGTGATATGGTATTGAGAGAAACACCAATATATCAGCGAGAAAGTGGTGGCAAGTTGGCGAAAAAGTGGGATGGACCTTATATCATCAAGGAGATCGTTGGAACAGGGGCATATAGATTAATGGATCCCGAGGACAAAGATGTGGGCCAAAGATTGGATAGACCATGGAATAGATTGTACCTCAAGAAATATTACCCATAGAAGATGGAAGGGAAAGAGTAAGTTGCGAAATATTGAATGGAAGAAATGAAATGAATTCATATGAAATGTTCCTGCGACAGAGTGATTGCGAAATTGCATAAAATAAAGAAAGAATGTGCGAATATCTCGCAAATAAAATAACAAGAGATAATCAAAAATGAATGATTAAACGAATTGACAGAAATTAAAGAATGAGTGAATGGGACGAACCTTTATGGCGTACACCCTAGTTCGCGAATGATATTTCGTAAGAGGCAAATGTAAGACCTAAAGTGCGTCATATAAGGGGGTATCTCTTGACATGGCTCAGGTAAAAGGTTACACCGCCCCGGAACCCGAGTCATGAAAATTTGGGGTCAATAAAGCCCATCCGGGAGATACCTTGGATTTCCAACTATATATATAAGGTTATACCCTGGTTGGACGACCGAGGGTCTCTTCCAAGGAGTCGGTGTATGACCAAGGCGCCGAGGTATACGGTTGAGCCAAGAGTGCCCAGGGGCATTTGAAGTGTCTCGGCCATTCTTGGCAAGTCTTGGCACATGCTTTTCGGCCAAGAAAACTCCACTTAGGGTGCAGTCTCGTAACCATAAGCCCTATAGGTATAAGGGATAAGAGGCTGCGAAAACAACTGGTTGTTATTAAGACCGGATGGGAGGAGCTAGTCTTGTATGGCCGATGTACGCCTCCTTGAAGGGGCAACCAGGGAGATGATAAGGGCGGCACCCTCCATTAGGGAGCTGATAAGTGTCTTAAGACGCAAATGTCATGAGGCTCTATTTTCGCAAGAAAATTTAGGCTTGTCATATTTGTGCGATGATCCTGAAGAGGCAATAATACTAACGCGAGGGTAAGACGAGATCAATGGGTCTTTACATGAAAGTGTAAAGACGTCCTGCGATTTCGTCGCAAGACGACAATGTCATGGGGCTTCAAGTTCGCAAGAATTTTTAGGCCTGTCATATTTTCGCAAGAAAAATATCCTACAGAGGCAAAAATACTAAAGAAATGATAAGACAAGATCAATGGGTCGTTACATGAAAGTGTAAAGACGTCCTGCGATTTTGTCGCAAGACGCCAATGTCATGGGACTTTATATTCGTAAGAATATTTAGACCTGTCATATTGACGCAAAAATGAGGGGTGGCAAAATAAGACCTTTAACTAGGAAGGCAAAATAAGACCACGCAAGAGCAATGATAAGGCAAGATCAATGGGTCATTACATGAAAATGTAAAGACGTCCTGCGATCTTGTCGCAATGATGAATTTCAACATAAATGAAGAAAATGGAAAACAAAATAGCAATTATTAAATGTCAAAAATAATACTCATTGAAAGAAAGAGTAATGATAAGCAGATGAACACATCTAAAAGATGATGGAAGTACGTAAAGAAGTAACAGTACAAGAAGAAAAATTACAAGAGAAAGTCAATTCTCAAATATCAGTTTTTTCACCAGAATGAGATATTGGGTTTTCTTCAGCAACTTTATCTATATTTTCCCCAGTTATTATATTTCCACCGGATCTTCCTTCACCCAAATCATCATTGACAGTTTTATTAGGAGGGATTGTCTCTTCATTTGCGAACTCTTCACCGCTATTGTAGTCATAATCGCTGTTAGGAGGGTTAGGAACTTCATCATCGCTTACTTCCAGAGGTTCGACGGATACATGATCAAGAGATTTAGATAGTAAAACATCATTCACAAGAACTTCGGCTTTAAGATGAAATTGACGAAGGAGTGCTTTCTGATAATTTCTACTCTCTATATCTTTATAGTCAGACATATAATCGAATCTTCTTTCTGCACGATCGCGAGAGCGAGCAAGGGAAGCAACGAGTATTCCATTTTCTTTGCGAATTTTTGAATAGTCAGATTTTAGAGTGGCAATAGAGGAATGAAGATTTTTCTCAGAATCTGCAAAAGAAAAGAACATAGAAAGTCATTCAGATTTTTGGAATTCACAAGGAAGATATCACAAAATAATAAATAAATGGATTAAGGTAGTCAAATAATATGACTACCTTCCTTTTGCGAAGTAAGATGTTGGATTAAAGCCGAACAGCTATTCTCCAAGTGATCCATAGCATTGTAAAAATTATCTCCAATTAAACCTTTCAGTCGAGATCGCAAGCTTTTTTCGTTGGAAACAAGTAAGGCATTTTCTTTCGCAAGGGAAGAGTTGGACTTTTCTAAATTGGAACATTGATCCTTGAATTGGTTTGCCTTTACACTTAAGATTATTCTACCCTGAATAAGTTTATCCTTCTCAAAGAACTTCTTCAAGTTGATTTCTCAAATGAGCAAAGAGATTGTTCTTGTTCTTTACATAATTTTTGACAAACATCAAACTGTTGCGAGTAAATCGCCACTTTGTTTAACAGAGTTCGCTTCTCTTGAGAAAGAATTCCATTCTCATCTGATAAAGTTTCCAACTCCAAATTAGCTTTAGTCAAAGAGTAAGAGAGGCGAGATAATTCATTACTTAATGAGCCTTGTTTCTGAACTAAGTCAGCATTTTTCTTTAGAAAGATTATCTATTTGATCAACAGAATATGTATGAAGATTATCTAATTGGTTATATTGCTCCATCCAAGCATCTATATCCATTCGAGTTTCTTCAACAGTAGATTCCAAATGATATATCTCCATTTTTCGCTTCTGGTTTAAAGCTTGAAGGGCGAACAAGGGCTTGATATTAAATTAAAAAAAAAAAATGGAGAATACAGAGGCAAGATTGTACCTTTCAATTCTTCATTCTTCTTGCGAAGATTATCACGATCCAGCGAAACATTTTGAAGTTTTTGATTCTCAAGTTGGAGAGTATGACACTTTGAAGTCATAGCTTGGAGATTATTCTTCAAAATATTAATTTCTTGCTCCAAAGATGTTTGCGAAATTCTATCAGGGCCAAGGTGTTTGCTCAAAATCTCGCAGACATCAGATTTGATAGGATCGACAGAAGTCTTTTTGGCATCGTTCACAATATCTGATAGAACTTTGAAGGCCACATCTATTCCTTCCAAATTTTCTTTAGTAAGAGGGATTTGCTCAGATAAGGAAGTAACGACGATAGAAGAAGGAAGAGATGAGTCATTTTTTGTTAAAGGAATATCATGAGAAGAGGAAATCTCATGAAGATTAATGACTGGAGAAATGGTAGAGGCATTGACAATGGAAGAAGAAATGGGCTCATTCGCAACGGGACTGTTATGAGGGATTTGATCTATGAAAAGTTCAGGCATAGGAGTGTTATCATCAATAGTATTTTTGCAGGAAGAAACAGTAGGCTTATCTTGCGAAGATTTCGCAGGAGGAGTTGTGAGTTTGAATATAGGAAAGGAAACAGCAGGTGCAATAGGTTTAGAACGGCGAGGCATCTTGGGGGACCTATCAACATTTCCTTCATCCTGCGAATTACAAGTTAAATAAGAAACAGAGGCAACAATATTGTTATTAAAAGAGTAAATATTTCTTAAATACCTTGCTATTCGCAGGCTTTCTTTTAGTGACAGTGTTTTTCGGTTGCGAACCCATGGAGATATTAGGGTTCACAATGGTGAACTTGGTGTTAGATTTGTTCTTGCTAAAACAAAAACAGCAGGAGAACCATTAAAAGAAGAACAATATCAAAACAAAATAACTTCAATGAGGGAGATCAATCACAAAGTAATCAAATTCAGCATAATTAACAAACCTTGATGGCTCCATAGAAACAGGAAGAGCGAGAAAAAAGAAAGATGAAAACAAGAGAGCGAAGAATAATAGCAGAAAAATGATGAAGAAGTCGATGAAGAGAAAACAGCAGTAAAAAGTTGCAGACGATGAAGAAGACGAAGTAAAGAAAATAAATACTTTCTTAAGGAATTCCCCTTTAAATAGACAAGAGAGGAGTAACCGGATAACATTAAATGTGCCGGTAAAAAGGAAAAGATTTAGACACGTGTAAACAGTCATCTTTAATCCACGGAATTTTGTCGGCAAAAATTGATGAAAAACAGGCGATTGCGGCATTTCAGAATACTGGTTCTCATGACATTCTCTTCTTCGCAGAGAAGACATGAGAAGAGGCAAGATGTAGGATCAGAATATCGCGACATCAATACTTCGCGAGATTAATAAACGATAGCATTGCGAAAGCGTCGCAAGTGAGTAATATAAATGACGGAATGAATGACGATAGCCAACACACGAGAAAGATGTGAAGATCTAGAGAGATTTAGGAGAGTGACGAGATTTTGTATTTGTACACTTGCGATATTTCGCAAGTCATTCCCGAAAATAAAGGACAACTTAGCTGTCATCCAATGTGTAATACCCTATATAAGGAGTCGAGCAGGACTGTTGAAGAGAGATCTTTTTCCGAGTGTTAGACAAGTCATTAGGAGAGAGAAAGTTTGTAGTGATTGTAATTTCTTTAGCTCTTTTCCATTTTATCTTATAAACGTTCAAGGAATTAATCAA
The DNA here is from genome assembly GCA_023531295.1 of Papaver armeniacum. Classification (NCBI taxonomy): domain Eukaryota; kingdom Viridiplantae; phylum Streptophyta; class Magnoliopsida; order Ranunculales; family Papaveraceae; genus Papaver; species Papaver armeniacum. Next base: position 197,377 of record JAJJWW010000235.1, on the reverse strand, counting down.
TAAAAATCATAGTTATTCATCTTCAAATGTCTTAGTTGTGTGGATTCTTGTGAGGGGTGTAGTGTAGGATTTCCTGCAACTACATAGTGGTGTTTCAAAGTTTGTGTCGGATTATTAGTTGTTACGTTATGTTTATGGATTATGAATGGTTATGTTGCTATATTTATGCATTTAACGATGACTCGCAAGCGAATCACATGAAGAGACATGAAAGTGTTGAATTTTGGAACACAATCGGAAGATAAGTTTATATATGAACCTACCGATTCTGGGGATGTTGCATTTTTTAGTCAGAATCGGTAGGGTTATACGTTATTAACCTACCGATTCTGGGGATTTTGCAAAATATTTTGTCTGAATCGTAAGATTTCTAATATACTTTTCCTTCCGATTATCATGTGTAAAGAAAACTTGTCTTCTGTATCCAAACAACACCACAATCGGAAGGGAAATGTGCACCTTCACTTCCGAATAATAATAATCGGTAGGTTTATTTTTTATGTTCCTTCCGACTGTTATATGTAAAAAAAACTTTGTTTTCTGTAACCAAACAACACCATAATCGGAAGGTAATTGTGCACCTTGACTTCCGAATATTATTAATCGGTGGTTTTAGGTTTTGTTAATTTCCGATTATTCTACCAAAAAACAACTATGGTTTCTGGAACCAAACAACACCTTAATCGGAAGGTAAATTTTCACCTTGACTTCCGAATAATATTAATCGGTAGGTTTAGTGTTTGTTAATTTCCGATTATTCTGTGTGAAAGAACTTATGTTTCCTGGAACCAAATAACACCATAATCGGCAGAGTTAGTTGACACATAAGATAACCGAATATTTTAATCGGTAGTTTGTGTAACAAAATACGCTTCCGTTTCTTTATAATCGGAAAGTTTGTATATTAATAATCCTCCGATTACATACATTACATAAAGTTCAAACGACCTTAACCTTACAATTTCGTCAAAAGCACCTAAATCCATACTCCTAATTAACCATAAAAGTATTAAAAAAGATCATAACGTCCAAACACCACATAAATTGTCCCTCTTGATCTTGTAATATCCTTCATGTTCAAATCGTTTCCCGTAGAGGTCCATATACCGACGATCAGCATATTTCTCTGAAATTACGAATGAGTAACAAGTTAGTACTAACTTATGTTAATGTGAGTCGGAGTTATAAAGATACTTACTCGTTTTTCATACGTCCACCAAGAAAAAGCGTCCCTAACAAATCGTTCTTCATCTTCAAGTTTGTCAATCTCCTTGTCGACCGCCTTCTTTCTCATCTTAATGTCATTGGATGATCTTCGAATTCGATTACCATCTAACGCCTCAAATACCATTAAAATACGGTTCCATAACTGCTCTTCGGATTCCCGTTTGTGGAGCTTGTGAACACGATCATGAGCAGTTACCACAACCCACGCTCTATAAATAGCACAATCTTCTTCTTTGGCAAAAGAAATATCCATGTTTTTGGTTTTCAAAATTAGAACTGAAGAGAGGAAAGAGTTTGGTGCAATTGGGGTGATAGATATGAGTTTCTTTATATAGGTTTAGGTTCCAACGGCTCTTTTTCTTTTTCCCAAAAACTCCAACGGCTATTTCTGAAATTTGGTTTAAAATGCCAAAGCTAATTTGACGAAGGTTGAATGTGGAGAAACCAATAATCGGTAGGTATTTTAGTTAGAATATCTACCGATTATGGTAGCTTTCAAAATTTGAATTTGGGGCAACCTATAATCGGTAGGTTGTGGAACCTATTTGGCCTACGATTATGGCTACATCCAAATCACGAACCACATGTTTATGCCTGGCTCTGTACACTCAAAACCTATGGAATTTGGCAGGGGTCCGATCTGGGGCTCCTTACAATCGGTAGGTTGTTAAGTTGGATAGACTACCGATTATGGTAGATTTCAAAATTCATCACATGAAGGATTTTAGAAAAAACTCATTTTGGGGCAACCTATAATCGGTAGGTTGTGGAACCTATTTGGCTTACGATTATGGCTACATCCAAATCACGAACCACATGGTTATGCCTGGCTCTGTACACTCAAAACCTATGGAATTTGGCAAGGGTTCGATCTGGGGATCCTTATAATCGGTAGGTTGTTAAGTTGTTAACTCAACTGATTATGGTATATTTCAAATTCCCTTACATGAAGGATTTTAGAAAAAACTCATTTTGGGGCAACCTATAATCGGTAGGTTTTGGAACCAATTTGACGTCCGATTATGGCTACATCCAAATCACGAACCACATGGTTATGCCTGGATCTGTACACTCAAGGGAGGTGGAATTTGGCAAGGGTTCGATCCGGGGCTCCTTATAATCGGTAGGTTGTCAAGTTGGTAACGCTACCGATTATGGTATATTTCAAATTCCCTTGCATGAAGGATTTTAGAAAAAACTCATTTTGGGGCAACCCATAATCGGATGGTTTGGTAATATATTTAACTCCCGATTAACGCTACATCCAAAACACGAACCAAGTGGTTATGGTCAGGCCGTGTACACTCAAAACCTATGAAATATGGCAAAGGTTGGATCGGGGCTCGTTATAATCGGTGGGTTATATAATTATATACCCTACCGATTATGGTAGATTTCAAAATTCATTACGTGAAAGATTTTAGAAAAAACTCATTTTGGGGCAACTTATAATCGGTAGTGTATGTAACCTATTAGGCTTCCGATTATGGCTACATCCACAGCTCAAGCCAAGTGGTTATGGCTGGCTGTGTACACTCAAAACCCATGAAATATGGCAAAGGTTGGACATGGGGCTCCTTATAATCGGTAGTCTTACAAGTTGGATAAGCTGGATTATTAGCCGAAGTATCTATACAATAATCGGTAGGTATAGTTTCAATTTAACCTACCGATTCACCTTTAACCTACCGATTCACCTTTAACCTACCGATTATGGTGTAGGCTCCCGATTATATAAGGGCATATTGGCCATTTCGAAAAATCAAAGATAAGGGGTAGCTTAGATTTACGTTTGGGTGACCTTTTTTGTCTTTTAGTGTCGCCCCTAATTCTTTTGGGGTCGCCCCTAAAAATGTCAGGATATTCATATCAACCAAAAGTTTTTTCTGTTTGTTGGTATAAATCAAACAGAAAAACCTGTGAAGCTCTACAGTCTAGACACATACAAATACGCGAGGAAGTAAGACAGTCCCGACCAAGAGAAAGGCGGGGAATTTCATGAACATCTAGTTGAAATATCCCGAACTCCATAAATGGAAAATATAACACTCTGAAGTGCATCATTCAGATGTCCTCTACTCGGTATTCTAGTATGTATCTTTCGGACAGACATCCCAATTAATACCCAACAACATGGTGTTTCCCTACAAACTATATAAATAGTTTCTTTTACAAATAGGTGGCAGCAGGAATCAATTGATATACATAAACACATGAAGTATTCAGAACTATTTGATAGGACATAGGGTGTATAATGCTTTTTGGTTAACACCAAAAGCATAAACTGACAACATTCTGAAAACATAGGGTGTATATACATAAACTGAAAACATTCTGCAGTATGGCTGTAGAGCATTAGTACAGAAAATCACCACTGAAATCTCTAGTTCCATTTACTAAAACAATATCATACAACTAAAATATGGATTTACCATGCAAATCAAATATAAGGTACTCACACTAAAAACTAATAGAACCAAACAGCTGTGTGGTAGTGAACAAGTAAAACTTCGTACAGGCTTCAGGTCCATATTCCTCCATGAGAAAAGAAAAGAAATTGTAGGATGAACCTGTTACTAAGGAAGGTCGCTGCAGGGAGAAAAGGCTTCCAGTACCATGAATGTCTTCTCGGTTTTCACAAGTCTCAGTAATGAACAATGTAGATGTTGGCAAGAATATGATCTATGGCCTTTTCGAGTTTTAATCAGTCATTCAATCATTTGATTCGAAAACTACACAAAAGAAAACAACTACAATTGCCAAAATAATATCTAACATTATGTGCAACTAACAAGAAGTGAATTACTGAAAACAATTGAATTTCCATACATGCTACTAGCTTTCAAACTTATTCACAGTGATATTCAACACCACCAAATCCTAATTCCTCCAGCCTACTATATTCATGTTGCTAATCAAGACCAAACTTCAAAAACTTTACGAATTCAAGTTTCTGTGACCATTAAATCTTCTATTCAAATCATTAAGCCATTCCACAATGGAGGGCCCTTCTTGTAACTTAATAATGTTCCTTCTGTAAGGTATAAGTATATTCCTCAAACCTGCAATTCAAAGTAAAGAAACCATCTGACTGTAAATCAAAACTTAGAAAACCAATCTGTAATCATCTAACAACATTATAAAACATGCAACCAATACATACCTGTTATGCACATGGTTCTATATAGGCGGGCAACATGTTTGTCTCCTTCGGTACGCATTCCAGGTCTCTCTAAGCACTCAAGAAAAGCAAGATCAGCTTTTAACAGCGTAGCTTGATCATGAGTATCGTAACCGATATCATGGCAATAACAGCACAAATCCAACCAGTCAATTGGCCGCTGATCCCATAGAAGTGATCCATCAGATTTCCCACTCGACCAATTTGGCCCACAATAGTGCCCATACCGTGGGAAAAGCTGAGAAAGAAATGCCCTAGCACCTCTATGGTAAGGAACTTTAGCAACATAAGGTCTAAATAGAGGAACAGAACAACCACTAGAAGGCTCTTTGACTACATAAGCACTTCTCTCTCGTTTCAATTTTTTGTTTACAGTAGTTGGGAATTGGAATTTGTCTCTTGAATTATAAACCCATGGAATGAATGATAGAAGAGATAAACCCCAAATATTGATATTAGAGATAACCCTTTGTGTAGATGGTTCAGTGATGTCTCTAATTGATTTAGTTGTAGATACTAAATCAATATTTGATAAGAATCCAACTCCTGGTACGTTGTTAAGAAATCCAAAGTTCATGATGACAAGATAAAACACACACAGAACTCAAATAATCAAACGACTTCCAAATTAAAGTATAGAAGCAACCTACAGCAGTGTCACCATATTTCCTGAAAAACAAAAAAAAAATTGAAATGAATTTGATTTTACAAACGAGATGCAGTGATCATATCAATGATTAAAAATCATAGAAACAAGAATTGAAAGTAAAACTCTTAGGAATAAGAAGTTCGTAATAGAAAACCCTAGTTTAGGAGGACTGAATTTTGATACCTTTGTTCTTAATCTGCACTGACCAGTACCAAAGACTCCGTGGAAGAGAGAATCGAGAAAGGGCAAAGATATATCTTGAGAGAAACAGTGATTCTTACTGGGGTTCTCTACTTTGTTACGCCAAAACTAACTTTCGTGGCTTCTATATCTGCAAATAATATATTTCTGTTTATACTTTCGCGCAGAAAAAGTATATTCCCATAATTAAACGCAGAAACTTGGAGATCGAGAACATACGTGGGCCTCCAGTCTATATGAATTGAGCGATATAAGGCTGAAAATCAAAATGAAAAGATAAAACAACAAAATATGCTGGCCCACTTTTCAATTCATAACAAAAGGTGCTTCAAAAAAAAAAGAATCATTTTTTTCCCGTCGAGATTTGAGTATACTCAAACTAATTGGGGTATACCCAAATTTAAAGGGACATTTTTTGTGGGTGGGGGAGTCCTAATGGGTAAGTTACAAAACTACCCTTACCCATTAATAATCTTAATTACCCTAAATCAGTTTTTATTCTCTTCATTTCATCTTCTTCTTCTCTTCTTCTTCATCTTCATCTTCATCTTCCATCAACCAAAGCCATATAAAAATCTTCAACTTTGATTTTCCAAAAAAATTGTTGACTCTACCAGCGAAAAGAAGACTATAAATGATGTTTAAGCTCAAACCCATCATTGTGTTGTGTGATTTGATTGTTATATTAGGTTAGAAATCGAAAATTATGATTTATGTGTTTTTTGGTCCAAGGTCGTAACATGCATATCTTGCCGACTTTTCATAACAACCATGGCGGCATCAGAAATTTTTCAACAGTGAGGCGGGGTATTTTTGAATACCTTGCTTTACCAAATACAAATAGGAAGGGTATTTTTGAATACCTCGCCTAGGCCAAACAAATGGAAGGGTATTTTTGAATACCTCGCCTAGACCAATAAATTTTTTATGTCATCTCCTGTATGTCAAAAAACAAAAGTCGGCAAGGTCGACAATGAAGATCATGCCGGCCACTTTTGGCCGGCGAGGTCGACGATGAAGATCTTGCCGTCCACTTTTGGCCGGCATGATCTTCATTAGTCGACCTTGCCGACTTTTCACACTTTCAGAACCAAAGTGTTGATTTATTCTTTGATTTTGAGTATGATTTCATATAACAGATTTGCAATCCCCTTTTTAGAAGTATTTCGGTTGTGTGCTTCATTTTCGTTGCAAGAGATATTCTCAAAAAAAAAAAAAAAAAAAAAATCATCAAAAATCATCCCACAAAAGTTCAATCAAAAACAAAATTTCATAACTTAAAATTCATAAGTTTTAATCTATTCAATCAATTTAAACTTAATTAATTAATCTAATCAAAATTTTAGTGTTAATTAAACGAGGGCAATTTTGCCATTTTGAAAATACAAGGTTAAGGGGTGGCTTGGTTTTACTTCAAAATGACCCTATTTTGTCTTATTGGGTATACCCCAATCTCGCCAGGATTTTTTGGGACCATGATTTTTTTTGTGACCATGGTTTTATTTTCCTAGCGACGTGTTCGGTTGGGAAATATTTTTTGCGACGTAACCGAACTAAGGTTCGGTTGGGAAATATTTTTTGCGACGTATTGTTCGGTTGGGAAATGTTTTTTTGCGACGTAACCGAACTATTGTTCGGTTGGGAAATGTTTTTTGCGACGTGTTGGAATTTTTTTTTTGCACCTAATCGAACTATTGTTCGGTTGGGAAATGTTTTTTGCAACTAACCGAACTTATGTTCGGTTGGGAAATGTTTTTGCAACTAACCGAACTTATTGTTCGGTTGGGAAATGTTTTTGTGACGTAACCGAACTTGGAACTAAAAAAACCATGGTCCCCAAAAAAAAACTATGGTCCCAAAAAACGATTCAAAAAAAAATTCATAACAAAAGCCTAGGTGAGCACAAGGTAGCTTTTATCTAATGCAATTCGCATTTTGATGGATTTTTAAAGAAAGCTATTATTGGGGCGTCACATTGACGAAGAGGAAGAAGCGGTGACTAAGAGCACTCCAAACACGGATGACGTTGCTTCAATCGATGAAGATGAAGAATTGGTGATCAAGAATACTCCAAACGCGAATGACGAATTTTTTGTAGTTCAATATAGACCCGAAAAACGTCTTCCAGGCTCTTTATTTCGTCTTCTTGTCAATCCCAGGGACATTACTCAGAAGAAATTAGTATCTCCTCGAGCGATAATTCGATTTTGACTGCAAGAAGTATACTATTCTGCTTCGCTTATAGAGTTTAAGCTTTCTCTAAGACCTTTAGCAGAATTTCTGGATGGGCGAGACATATGCTAGGTTAAATCATGTCCGAGCCATGTTGGAACGTGCACAAGTGACAAGGGATTTCCAAGCAGCTGGAGACTTGTTTATTTATCACGATGTGTGAGGTATGGTAGCTTTGCTCGCTCGCTGGTGCATTCCTACTCATAATTTTATATGCATATGGGGAGAGTTTACCATCACTTTGGAGGATGTGGTTGTTTTGTTGAATCTTCCAATCACGGGTAATCTTCCTGAAGGACTTTCAGCAGAGGAGACTGCAATATCTAACATCTTGACAACTAAAATGGACGACCTTAATCAATTATCCAGCAAATTTTGTTATGCTCAATGGTTAAGGTATTGGTGGCCGAGAGATAGAATTCCTGACTGGCCTGTCGATGATACATTTATCCATTGCGGCTTTCTTGTGCTTGTGGCTGTACAGGGATGTACTTGAAGATAGTGGAAACTTATTGAAGCCATTTGTGATTCCCTTTGCTATTAAGATGGCTTAAGGTGAGAGACTTCCCATCGGTAGTCTGTTCTTGGGTTCGCTATACTCCAATTTAGACTCCTTAGTTGTAGACTCCAGCATCTCTAATGGTTTTATGAAAATTGAATCTTATGTCAATTCAATGTTTTTCCAAGCCTTAATGTGGGAACGCTTCAAGAATTATGCACCGACTGCTCATAGCGTCTTACAAGGACCAAATGTTGATACTCGTCATGCTTTCCTTGAGAAGGATAATGCCAGGATTATGCGTTGGTCCACAAAACAGCCTCGGCTCAAGGCACGTCTCATTGATATGTTAGATAACGAGTTCGAGTTTTATTTTCGTCCGTGGACAGCAGTACTTCCTCATGTTTCTCAGTTAATTACTTCCAATGTTGCTGAAGAAAATACTATTTTGGTGTCTGGTACAGACCTGAGTATTGGCGAGAGATCTTTCATGCTGAGCTGCACTCCTAGTTATTTAGTATCAGTAATACATGGAGAGTTCCTCGTAGAAGAATATAATATTGACAGAGCAGCACGCCAAATGGGTCTTGACCAGTGTGTTTCGAACATTCGAAAGAATAAACCATCAGTTGAGCAACTTAAGGTTCGTTTGGATTGCACGCACTTGAATGGATGTGAGTATCTGTTTCCTTGTTCTAATCGAGCCACATATGGAACTCCGGGTTATATAGGCTTATGGAACCAACAACTTAAGTGCCTTCATGACTTTGTAATGGCTGCTCAATCTCCCTCACAAGAACCTCCTACTGCTGAGATGATCTCCGCTCGGCCGAGATTGAAATATCCTTCTGGCGGCGATAAACGAAAAACACCTCCAGGATGTTCACCAGTAAGTATTCTTCTTATGATTTTGTAAAGACATAATAATTATATCTTAATCATTTTAACTTTATCACAGGATGGTCATGCTGTGAGACCTTGGGTTGATATGGATTTCCCAGAAATAACAGTAAGCCTTCGGGGTCGAGAATCCATAAGTAAGGATTACAGGATGATACCGAATATTGTAAAGTCCTCAGCTGTCTCCTTGGTGAGTCGTTAGTGCTTCTTCTACCATGACTTTTTTTTGGCTGCTTAATTAGGCTCAAAACAAATATATGTTAATTTTTTTCAAAAAATTTCTCCATCAAGCATTGACGGTCTTCGACTCGTTCCCGGGAAAACAACTCATGAATCCAGTACCACCGACGATGAAGAAATTGATGTAAATATTTTCCTTGTACGATCGATTATGGTATTTCTTGAATGAGGTGGTAATGATTGTGGTTGATATACCCATGAGGAGATTACCATGTAAATTGAAGGTATTGATGATGTCCATTCGTCTCCGGAGGATAGTGATGAAGAAAATTCTCAAGAGGCGGAGTCGGATGAAGGTAACGCTCCTAATGGTGACACCGTCAATATCGACCACTCGAACAATTTAGAGACCACTCAAGTAAGTATCTATCTTGTACTTTCTTCATAGAAGTATAAAATTGCTGATTTGTGAATGATTGAATGAAGATCCATGTGAATAAATGAGACATTTTGCCGAAATACGTCACCCGAAAATTCAGAATTCAGCCATTTGGTAGAAACGCTGTAGAATCTTCATCTGACATCAAATTTTCGAGATCTACCCCAGTTTTCTTGTGCCCAAGAAATTTCCTAGCTTTAGTAGTGAAGCTTTTTGAGTTTTGAGTATTTAGGGGTTGAAATCGATGAAACAGTTTACTTCCATGAAATTTTCAGATGTCATGTTGCTCGATGTTTTGGCCACATATTTTTGCTAGTTTATCCAACTGCTACTAATTTTGGATATGTTGTAGAGGGAATACATACGAAGAGAATGGTATATGACTCAACCTTAGATTCCTTACCATTTGGTCCCAGATCGCTACCTTATACAGGGAAGTGTAAAACTGTCTCAGACGAACTTGCTATCAAACGTCTTTCTTGTATCTTTACACCAATTGCTTGTGTCTTGGATGCATAATGAAGAACTTAGATGATATTAGATCACTTACATTCTGAATTTGATGATCGTTTATAATTTCCATGCTTGGAGTGTTTTAATCCCATGTAATCATCATATTAGGTGCCAGATGACGAAGTTGAGGATAATGGAGCCAATAATGATGATCCGAGCAATATGGTGAATCAAAATGATGATGTTACCATCTCCGCATCTCAAGGTCATGAGAATGTTGTTACTGGAGTTGTCGAGGAGAATGAAGCACAAGTCGCTATTACTTCAGAGATAGAAGAAATCGGGCCAATAATAGAAGAAACTATAATAGAAGAAACTGCTCTTGCTCCACCGATAAAAGGAATCGCTCCAGAAATAGAAAAAGCTTCTCCAGAGATAGAATAAGTCGCTCCAATGATTGAGACTCTTATAGTGGTGCACGAATACCCTACTGCAGGGATTGCTTTCGTTCTTCCATTCGGTGAGTTACTCCCATATCATGAACTAGTTGGTGGATTTAGTGTTCTTACTGGATATGACGGCATGTATGAGGAATTATGGAAGAGATATGGTCATATCGTAGTTACCAAAGACCCCAAACGAAGTTACTTCTTGACAATGCAAGTAGGAGCTATCTTACGTGTTATAGACGATATACAAACCAAAGCTAGAAGTGTTTTTACTCCAGATGTACTCTTTGATTGAGAGTACAATTTAAATAATTCTGAGAAACTTGGCTTCAACTTGAAATGGCTACGTCAGAGAATTAACAACATTAAGGATGCATACGAGAAGAAAATACCCTTTTCTAGTGATGCTGTGACGAAGAAAGAAGCCAAAATTGCCAAGTTGTCCGAAGAGATGGAGTTGGAGAAAGCGGCTTTGGGTGACTTGAAAGTTTCGAGAAAGCAAAAATCGTACTTTGCTGATTTCTTTTAGTTTTTCTTCCATAATCTCTTGAACTTTTGAACTTCTGAGAGATGTGAGGTTTTATTTTGGTTTTGATTTTTTGATCGGTTTTGGATAAGTGATTTGGGGATTTTGTTTTGGATTTGATAGAGATTTTCTTTAAGTAAAATGAACTTTGATAAATTGTTGAATTGAAATACTGAATGAAAGTATTGCAGACGTTTTGGAGGAATTGAAAATACAGGTGAAAAAAAATCCTAAAATGCAATCTTTAGATGTCCTAGATGTTCGTATGAACGTGGAACACCTCAAACGTTGAATATATCAAACGTCAAATGCTTTGAGCCAATTTTCTTGTATTACTGGCACGCTTGTCTTGCCCTTCATATCAGCCAGTTTGTAATACCCTCCACCCGCCGACTTAGAAATCATAAAAGTACCTTCCCAGTTGGAGTTTCTTGCAGAATGAAGATTGCGCTTAGTTTCCTTGGGAACCAAATCTCCTTCGTGAAATTTGTTAGGCTTGATTGTTCTTGCTCTGAATATATTCTGCCGGTTCAGAATTCTCCGTATAGTGGGATTCCATGTTTGTAGAGCTTTCCAATCTTACGGTGCATGTGGGCACTCGTGCAAAGGAGAATATCCAGGATATTGCTTGTTGTGTTTGGACATTATTTCAACAATGAATGTTTCAGTGATATGCTCAATCCGGAGAGGTTCCGGATTTAACCACTTAGTAAAATATTGTTGTGGTGAAGCTACCCATTCATAACGTCTTGCAATGGAAGAGTTACTAATAGGATTGAGTCCTCGGACTAGGAGAGCATGTTTGAAAACAAATGACATGGACGTATGAGGAGGAATGACACTTTCCTGAGTGCGGAATCTCCTGATAAATGCTAGCGCATCTTCCTCGGGCTCTTGTTTAAACTCCATTAGAGTTTGGAATTGCTCCAAATGCTTTGTTGATGGAACATCTGTTGAATCTTCTGAGTCAGAGCTTTCTTCGTTTGAGAGGAGTGTAGGCGCCTCATCATACCCTGGATCTCCTCGGATTATGTAAAACTTGGTTTCTGTCCAGGTCGAGTTTGCTTTCACCTTGAGAGTAATGTATCCATAAGCATCTCTAGGCTTTCCTTCATGATCTATGATTGAAATGGGAGCATGAGTAGCTTCTTGTCGAGTGATACCAGCATCTCTGAGGGTTTTCAAAGGGATGACATTGACAGCAGTGCCAACATCAATCAACGCTCGTTTGAATTTGTTGCCTTTGAAATGGACTGTGGTGAGAAGTCCACAGTCATATATCTTCTTGTCTATGACTGGAGGTTCAGGGAGTGTCTCCTGAATTGATAAACGTTTTCCTGACAAGATGTAATTCAATGCAGCGAACATGTCTTTCCTTTGAGCCTTTGATAGGTACAACAATTCACAGGCATGCTCGATTAAGGATTGAACTGCTTCCTTGACAAGTGGTTCGGAGAGAGTCAAAGTCCTGACCGGGAGAGGGTATCCGTGTACTCCTTCAGTCCCCAAGTTAAGTTCTCCTGATTCGACCTTTTCTTTGAATATGCGCTTCAAAAATCCTGCAGTCACTTGTGGGATGATTGACGAATCTATGAAAGCGACAGTAACGAGGATTTTTCATTTCCTCTTCAGTTGGTTCTTTTCTGACATATGGTAACTTGATTGCACCATCTTGAATCCAGACCTCTAGCAGTTCAATCACCTCTTCAATGGGAAAAGGGAAGTTAGGTTCTATTTGATCAGTTCATGTGCGTTGGGTTGGAGCTTGTGCGTCCTTATCCTTCTTTTGTGCTTTCGGAGGAGCTGGAGAAGCGTGCTTGCATTGTGGCCCGACTTTCCGTTTTCTCCCTTCTGCAACAACGTTTGTGGAAGGCTAGAGGTTGTACTTTTTGTTGATCAAACGCCTGCTACCTCGAGTTTCTCGTGGTTCCTCAGCTTTTGTAGCTTTTGCTCTTTCCAGTAAAGCAGGTGCGATAGTTGCTGATCATTTAGTTGCTTCATGAAGTTCTGAGAAAGTCTGGAACCAGAGATTTTACAGTAAAACTCTGTAGACCGGGATCATCCCATTGATACACAAGTCTACAAGTTTCTACTCTGTGACATTTGGATTATGACAGTCCAAGGCTTGAATCCTGAACCTTTTCACATAATCATTGGGATGTTCATTATTCCTTTGAAACATCCTTCCTAGATCAGAGAGAGTGACTTTATCTGAAATAAAGAATTATTTTCTGTAGAAAGCATTAATCATCTCTCCCCAACTGGTGATAGTTCCTGGTGCGATGTTGTTGTACCAGGTGTATGCTCTGCCTGTCAGAGACTTTGAAAATTCCTTCAGACAGACGACATGGTTGTGCTCGTGTTCGCCCAATGATTCCAAAAATCGAGAAACGTGTTCTCGAGCATTGCATGTTCCATCATAAAGAGTGAATGCTGGAGAGGTATAACCTTTTGGAAGAGGAATCCTTTGCGTAGCAGCGGGGTATGGAGGTTGGTGACGATGGACAAAGGATGTCTTACCATTTCCGTGGGTCTCCAAGAGGCGTTCCAAATCTTCACGAGTGATGAAACTGGATGAATCTTTCGCAGGTGGGTTGTCTGCACCTTTGCGGACTTCATCATCATCTACCACGTGAATTAGAGAGATTTCAGGATCAGCAGCCTGGGATGTTTCTTTGGATTTTGATTTCCCTGACTCGTCTTGAGTTTTCTCTGACATTTTGTCTGTGAGAGTTTTGAGATAAGTGCATAACTCCTTCTGTGTTGTGGCCATGTCAGTCTGATTCTTAGCGAGAACTTCTCGAACCTTCATAAGATCAGCTATAGTAGGCGGATTTTCTATGATTTCTTCGGGAGACCGTCCAAAGAGAGGATTATATCTGATGTTGGTTTGACGAGGGGTGGTATCAGTAGTGCCACTGTTGGGAGCCGGAGTGACTGGAGTACCACCATTGTTGTTGCTAATGCTAGCACCGTTCGGGTTAGGATTTGTAACTGAACCTAACCTAAGATCAACCATTTTGACGAATTGAGATTGAAACCGAGAGATTAATTGGTAGGAGCTTAAATGTGTATTTTCCTACGTCTTACTGCAAGTGCACATGCCTATTGGAGGCGTGGCAAGCACAGGTCGATCCCACAGAGAAGTGGTGTGTGCAAGGGTGATCTAATGTTTTACTTAACTGATTTCTATCACTGTGACATGGATGTTTTGTAGCACAAATAGTTTGTTGTCGAAGCGACTAGATTGAAATGGTGACTGTGACACTGAGCTAAGGAATTGATAAGCACAAATTGTTATAACAGAAGGTTGGTGGCACTAGAGTGATGGAATTCACCTCCTAAACCTATACTAAGGTAATACACACAAATTCTATTCCTACACTCCCTTGAAGCTTCTCTAGTGGGAATTTTACTAATTGCTTTCGCTAATTAACTCCTAGTATAAAGTGTCTTTCTATAGTACACTCTATCACAAGCAAATTAGTTCAACAATTAGCTAATACCCTATTACAATTCATAGCAGTAAGAATAGAAATTTGACAATGAATTAACTTTTTATAAGCATTAGTGGTTTCATCTACACTCTAGTTAAGTGTTTAGAACATGATGCAGAAATTAAAAGCAAAATCAAATTACAATTGCAAAGACTCAAACCCTAAAACAAACTCTAAGATCGACTGTTTCTTTTTTCATCACAAACAACAATTTATACTCCAAAAAATATCAACTAACAACTATACTCGATGACCCAAACTCCGCTCCGATGTGCCTTGTCTTCCTCCTCGACCTCTGAATCGAACATGCATGGGGGTTTGGTGAAAACCCTAACTCTAATTATCTCTAACCTAGCTTCTAGGTTAGAGAGAAGTCAGAAAGAGATAATAAGAGAAAGAGTGATGGCGCGGGAGCAGAGATGGAGTGGTTGACGATGACAAGAGAGGTGATGGCTCTGTAAAAAGTCATGGAAGAAGGAGGTGGAGGTATGGTCGATGGGGTTTCTCTGATGGAAGTATGGAGAAGAAAGAGAAGAAAGAGATGAAAATGTGTGCGGTTGATGGGGGTATAGGTATAGGTAGTTTTGTTGTGAAGCAGGAGCAGCAAGGATCGATGAGGACGGCGGAGCGAGCGTAGGATGCAGCAGAGAGATCTGAACGGATGAGGCAACTCGGGGCGATTTGGTGTTGAGCGGAGGCATCAAGAAATGATGTAAGTGATGGAGCGACCGTGGGATGTAACTAGATGAGATCTCAACGGCTCGGGATGAGCGGGTTCGGATCCGGGTCATGGGTAGCTCTAGCCCATGTCTTCCTTGTTGGGTTGCGACTGATTCGCGCGCGGGCTTTGGCTCTCTGCTCCATAGATGCTTGTCTCCAATTATCTCGCTCCTTTGGCTCCTCAGATTCTCCGAGCTTTATTTATTACCTAAAAACACAAAATTAATTAATACAAATATTTATTCTTGAAAACAAAGAAAATACATAATCTGGGATAATATCTGATTTATGAGCACAAAAGATGAGTAAAATGCCAATAAAAAAGGTGTATAAATATGCAATATTTGGCACTCATCAAATACCCCCAAACCTGAATTTTACTTGTCCTCAAGTGAAACAAAATTAGGAAATCCTAACTATACCCCGTCGCAGTCTCTCGAATGCATTTAGCGTATGCACTAAGCCTTTAAACCCCCTAGGTGTCCCTAGTGGACGAGTTTTAGTCTCGTGAGGGTTTACCGAGGTGTACCCACAAAACCTTCTCCAACTTCGAGTGTAAAAGAGTCTCAAGCATCCAAGGAGCTATGAGGACATATAGTTTCGCATGCTAGTAACAGAAGTTAGAACTACTAAAGAATGCATTCTCATCCTTAAGTGCTTGAGCGAGAAGTAACCATACCATATGAAAGAATTCGGATTCGATTGTGATCATAAGCCTCGACTTCGCCTCACCATTAGGTTTTATGATAATTGCACTCAAAAAGACCGCTTTTAGTCTCTCATGTGTGCAGGCAGGAATAAAGAGAGAATTCCTGCACACGTTGTAGGTAAGAAGGATAACCTTCCGAAATAATTTCTGGAGACTCCACAAAGGTGTGGACAAAAAGAATCTTTTTCTGATAATCTCTAAGAAAGGAAATCAACCATTAGCAAGGATGGGAGTACTCACTCACTTCTCACCCGATCGGCTATTAATATCACTCTCTCATAAGAACCATAGAAACGTCTTCAATCTTCGGTCTTCAAATGTTGATGATGAACTTCTAAACTTCACAAAAACTTGACAAATTTTAACTTTTCTACTCAAATTTCCTTGTTACTTGGAATTTTCTCTTTTACCATGGTGGTATCAAAAGTAAACTACAATATTTTTTTGATTTTTTTGATTTTTGATGATTTTTTTTTTTTTTTTTTTTTTAACTTTACTATATACATTAATTGAAAATAAAAACAGTAAAACTACTAACTCCATGGATGAAGGACTATATCACTCAATTTCCATAACTTGTATTGTCTTGATTTCACAAATTTCATTAATTCTCATCTTGTTTTCTTTTCTTTGTTGTATGTAACCTTGGACTATCTCAACTTTTCTTCAAATATTCTGCTAATGCTCCGCTTGCTGACGATGATGTGTTTCTATGGATCTGTTGATTGAGAGAGAGAGTGATGCTAACGGCAAATCGATATTTAGAAGGAGTTTTCATCTTTAGACGTCACCCTCATGGTTGACGGAATTAGCACTCAAGAGATCAAAAATAGTGCTGAAAGTGGTGCGAAGTTGGGTAGCTCACCATTCCTACCCGGAATTGACGTACGGTGACACACACTCTAACATCTTTTCTAGAAAGTCACAAAGAGTGAAGGTCGGTACCTCGCTTGATGTAAAATGGGTAGTCTCCACTATGGTTGATCACAATTCTACTACCGAATATCTAAACAAGACCCTAATTCCCCCCTAAGTATGGTTAAATCCAACTTTAACGCTCTAATCAACTAAGGAACCCGATTGCGTTCTCCAAGTACTTCCAAGTTCTCGTTATTTCGGTCGACTCTCTATGTAAACATAGCTAGAAGCATGCTAGTGACTCTAAAATCTCTAAAAGTTGGAGGTTTGTATGCAAAAATTTTTTTTTTTTTTTTTTTAAAATGAAGTAAAACAAAAAGACTAAAAACTCTATATGCAAATCACACCCCCAAACTTAAATCAAACATTGTCCTCAATGTGTCGACGGATACAAAGAATTTAAACAGTCACATACCAAGAGAACTATGTTGAGAGGAGAAAAGGGAAGAGATTACCGGATGCAAGAGGGTGTTGCTAAACCATAGAAAGATGAATGCTTTGAAAGCAAACAATCACGAGCGCAAGACAAAAAGGTTGGTTAGCACACATCAAAAATATGCAAAAAGAAAAAATAAAAGGGAAAGAGAATGGATTTTTAGTCCATATGTATGTACAAAAGTGAACTAGTCTAGTCCACATAGATGGGGTCTTCCAAGTCAACGGTCTCAACTTCTGGTGGAAGATGCTCCAGAAATGGTTTTAGTCTTTGACCATTGACTTTGAAGATGTTCTTGTTTGCTGGGTTTTCAACTTCTACAGCTCCATGGGGAAAACGGTGCGTACCAAGTATGGTCCCGACCATCGAGAACGTAGCTTTCCTGGAAACAAATGCAATCTAGTGTTGTACAATAAAACTTTCTGTCCTGGGGTGAAAGACTTGCGCAGAATGCGCTTGTCGTGAAACACTTTCATCCTATGTTTGTACGTTTTGGCACTATCATATGCATCGTTTCTCAATTCTTCTAACTCATTGAGTTGAAGTTTTCTACGGTACCAACTTTATCAAGATCAAAATTCAACTTTTTCACAGCCCAAAGATGCACGGTGTTCTAACTCAACCGGTAGATGACATGCTTTTCCGTACACAAGTCTCCGTAAGGAGACATCCCAATGGGAGTCTTGTATGCGGTCCTATAGGCCCATAAAGCATCGTTTAGGCGCAAAGACCAATCTTTCCTAGAAGGATTGACGGTCTTCTCAAGAATATGCTTAATTTCCTATTAGACACTTCCACTTGGCCACCGGGTTTGAGGATGGTAAGGTGTTGCGACCTTGTGAGTGATTCCATACTTGCGCACTAGTGATTCAAAGGGTCTATTGCAGAAATGACTACCTCCATCACTGATTATCGCTCTCGGGGTTCCAAAACGGGAGAAAATTTTCTCCTTAAGAAAAGAAAGAACAACTTTATGGTCGTTGGTTTTGGATGCAATGGCCTCTACCCACTTGGAGACATAATCGACAGCAACAAGAATGTATAACTTACCTTTAGAGTTAGGAAATGGACCCATGAAATCAATACCCCAAACATCAAACAGCTCAACAATCAAAATGGGTTGTAAGGGCATCATGTTTCTCTTAGAGATACTTCCTAATTTCTGGCATCGGTCACAAGCAACACAAAAAGCATGGCAATCCTTAAACAGTGTTGGCCAATAGAAACCGCTTTGCAAAGATCTTGCAAAGCAGTTTTCTTGGCACTAAAGTGGCCTCCACATGCATGGTCATGACAAAGAAATGACGTCCCTTTGTTCAAAATTGGGGACACATCTCCTAATGATTTGGTCTTGGCAGTACTTAAACAAATATGGGTCATCCCAAAGGAAGTGTTTAACTTCACCAAGAATTTAGAACGGTCTTGTTTAGACCAATGTAAGGGCATTCTACCCGTAGCAAGGTAGTTCACAATATCAAAGAAACCAAGGCATCTCGGACACAAGCATCAATTGCTCATCGGGAATGATTCCCTAATTAACACGGACTCATCACCGATTCAACATTCAACCTAGACA
Organism: Papaver armeniacum; assembly: GCA_023531295.1. Lineage (NCBI taxonomy): Eukaryota > Viridiplantae > Streptophyta > Magnoliopsida > Ranunculales > Papaveraceae > Papaver > Papaver armeniacum. The sequence goes on along the minus strand of JAJJWW010000235.1, from coordinate 178,585 downwards.
AGTGATCGGCAACAACATTCTCTCGACCCTTTCTTGTCTCGAATTTCGAGGTTAAACTCTTGTAGCAAGAGTATCCATCGAATTAGACGAGCCTTAGCATCTTTTTAGACAAAAGATATCTCAATGCAAAGATGATCAGAATAAATGATGACCTTATACCCTATCAAATAAGATCTAAACTTGTCTAATGCAAACACAACAGCTAGCAACTCTTTCTCAGTAGTGGAATAATTCAATTGAGCATCATTAAGTGTTTTACTAGCATAGTAGATCACATAGGGGAGTTTGTCTACTCGTTGGCCTAAAACAGCTCCTACAAAGATAGTCGACGCATCACACATAATCTCAAATGGTAATGACCAGTCAGGGGGTCTGACTATAGGAGCAGATGTAAGGAGAGCCTTCAGTTGCTCCCATGCTTCCTTACAAGCATCATCAAAGACAAATGCAACATCTTTTGCAAGAAGATTGCACAAAGGTCGTGAAATTTTACTAAAGTCTTTGATGAATCGGCGGTAAAACCCGCATGGCCTAGAAATGATCTGATGTCCCTCACAGAACGAGGTTGAGGCAATTGTTGAATGAGATCTACCTTGGCTTTGTCTACTTCTATGCCTTTTTCCGAGATGATATGCCCTAGAACAATGCCTGAATTAACCATGAAATGGCATTTTTCCCAATTCAAGACCAAACTCTTCTCCTTACACCTAACTAGCACACATGTGAGGTGATGCAAACACTCATCAAATGAAGATCCAAACACAGAAAAAAATCATCCATAAAAATCTCAAGGAACTTATCTACCATGTCGGAAAAAATGCTCATCATGCAACGTTGAAAAGTAGCGGGTGCATTGCACAACCCAAAAGGCATACGAAGATAAGCAAATGTTCCATAAGGACATGTAAATGTGGTCTTTTGTTGGTCTTCGGGTGCTATGTGAATTTGGTTGTAGCCAGAATAGCCATCTAAGAAGCAGTAGTACTTATGTTTGGCTAACCTTTCCAGCATTTGGTCAATGAAGGGAAGGGGAAAATGGTCTTTCTTGGTTACCGTGTTCAGTTTTCTATAATCAATACATACTCGCCACCCAGTGGTCACACGGGTGGGAAGGAGCTCATTCATCTCGTTTTGAACAACAGTAATGCCAGACTTCTTGGGTACTACCTGAATAGGACTGACCCACTGGCTATCAGGGACTGGGTAGATGATACCCGCGTCAAGCAGTTTCAGAATCTCACCCTTGACAACATCTCTCATGTTTGGGTTAAGTCTCCTTTGCATTTCCCTAGATGGTTTAGTGTTCTCCTCAAGGTTTATGTGATGCATGCAAATTGTGGGACTTATACCCTTAAGATCGGAGATGGTCCAACCTAAGGCACCTTTATGTTCTGAAGTACTTCTAGGAGTCTACTTTCCTGTTCCGTGTCTAAACATGATGCAATAATCACAGGTAAAGTCTCAGAAGGACCTAAGAATGCATACTTCAAGGTATCAGGTAATGGTTTCAAATCAAGCTTAGGTGGTGTGTCAAGAGGTGGGGCAGATTTGGTATCAGAGAGTGGAAGTGGTTCCACTGCATTCTGCCATTTAGCAATATCCATGGGTGGGACCGATTCAAGCAAAGAGTTAATTTCACCAATGTACTTAGACTCAAAGAGATCTAAGTCAAAGTTATCTAAACATGCTTGCAAGGGGTCCACTGACAAAATGTCGGGCAAAGAGTCTTGGATCAGACTCTCGATCATGTTAATCTCATGCAAATCGGTATCATCACAATCAATGGGTTGTTGACTAGTGTTAAAAACATTCAGCTCTACGGTCATGTTACCAAAGGACAATTTCAACACACCATTACGACAGTTGATGATAGCATTGGACGTCGCCAGGAAAGGACGTCCTAAGATCACGGGAATGTGATTACTTGGGTTTTGCACGGGTTGAGTGTCTAAGACGATGAAGTCTACAGGAAAGAAGAATTTATCAACCTTGATTAACACATCTTCAACAATACCACGGGGGATTCTCACGGATCTGTCCGCTAACTGTAGCGTAACAGGTGTGGGCTTCAGCTCCCCAAGGCCCAATTGCACATACACAGAGTATGGCAATAGATTCACACTGGCTCCTAAGTCTAGTAACGCCTTTTCGACCACATGGTCGCCTATGGTGCATGTAATTGTTGGACTACCTGGGTCTCTAAACTTAGTTGGAATCTTGTTTTGGATTATGGAGCTCACTTGCTCAGTGAGAAAGGCACGCTTATGCACGTGAAGCTTACGCTTTTGTGTGCACAGGTCCTTCAGAAACTTAGCATAGGTGGGTATTTGTCTAATTGCTTCGAGAAATGGAATGTTTATGTTAACTCTCTTGAACATTTCCAAAATCTCATTGTATTGGTTACCCCCCTTTTGTTGCACCAATCGTTGTGGGAATGGAGCAACAGGTACATAACTTGGCAGAGGAACATCTACATCAGTAGGACTCTTGGTTTTATCAACAAGCTCAGATTCTTTCTCTACAGTAGATGTTTTCTGCGGTGTTGTGTGTACTGGTGAGTCTGATGTAGACTCGCTTGATTGTGATACACCTACATTGTTCTCAACAATCCTACCACTACGGAGAGTGGTGATGGCATTCGCTTGGCTATGTGAAGGTTCATTGCAGGTAGAGGAGCCTGCTTGAAACACATTCTTTGGATTTTGTAGGGGTTGACTAGGAAACTTGCCTTTTTCTCTCTCATTCAATGCATCACAGATTTGACCGATCTTAAGATCTAGGTTGTTGAGACGTTGGTCGGTGGTTTTGCGAAGTTCAACAAGATGTTGGGTTAACAGACCGACATTGTCTTCTAAGCTAGTCTTTTTCTCCGCAGGGTACTGAGTGGGTGGTTGTACTTGAGGGTTTCTAGGATATGAATATCCTTGGTTGTTATTTGTTGGTCCCCCTTGTACAGGTCCCTTGGACCATGAGAAGTTAGGGTGATTCCTCCACCCTGGGTTGTAGGTTTGAGAATAAGGGTTGTTCTCTTGCCTATGGTATAATGCATTGGCTTGCTCGGTTTGGGACTCTTGAAATGCATGTAGATCTGGGAAGCTGTCCACTAAGTGGTCAGAGCTATGGCATGCGGCACAAGTGGCCATAGCAATTTGGTCACGGAGAGTAGGGGCATTAGATTTTACATTCTTTTCCAACTCAAGCTCTTCTATCCTCCGGGCCATAGCAGCCATTTTTGCCCTTCCCTCAAAGTCAGACTCGATTCTATGAACATTGTTTGTAGGGGTAGTCCGTTTTGGTTCTCGGATGGACTCCCACTGTTGAGTCTTTTCAGCGACTTCGATTAAGAAAGACCAACCGTCATCGGCACTCTTCTCAATAAATGCACCATTGCACATTGACTCGACTGTGGTTCGGGTTCTAACATCTAGACCCTCATACAAGATTTGCACGAGTCTCCATTTTTCAAAACCATGGTGTGGACATTGGAGTAGTAATTCATTGAATCTCTCCAAGTATCTTGCTAGAGTTTCATCTTCTAATTGCACAAAACCATTCAGACTTTGGCGAATTGCCGCAGTCTTATGGTTTGGGAAAAACTTTTTGAAAAACTCCTTTGTGAGGTCATCCCAGGTTCTAATGGACTGTGGTTGTAGAGCATGTAGCCAAGACTTGGCTTTGTCTTTCGTAGAAAAAGGAAATGGGTCTCAATTTGAGGGACTCTCTCGACATTTGGTTAAAACGCAGAGTCCCACAAATATCCTCAAAGTCTCTCACGTGATGGTAGGGGTTCTCATCATTGACCCCTCTAAACACGGGTAGCATATGAATGGTGCTTGCTTTCAGTTCAAACTCGCCAAAGATCGGCTGGGCGTAATGATGCAAGAGGGCTGGGTTGCCCTAGTTGGGTACATGTAGTCCTTGAGACTACGGGGTTGGTTAAGTTCCTCACCCATGGTTTCGATCCGGATGGGGTTTCGATGGAATTGGGCTTCTGTTGAAGAACCGGGTATGCTAACGATTTCGTCCTCAAGCGGATTCTAACTAGTCGGTTTGTTTGGTCTCTAAAAGACACAATCATAGCCTAGCTAGCATCTAGCATGTTAACACACAATCAAGTTTAACACAGAAAGCAAAGACTCAAAAATAACCCACTAACAAAAGACTCAAGCCCAAGGAATTGGTTATTGATGTTGTAGAGCCCAGCTGAAAAGGTGTATTTCAGCCCAAGAGGTGTGGTGTTTGGGTTGTTTGCACGGCCCAGATGATTGGGCTCAGCTTGGTTTAGTTTGGGTATGTGGGCTCCGATTGGTTGACCGGCCCAGGTTCTGAAGGCCAAGATATGTGGGTTGAAATTGAGAGTGTAACTGGGTTCTGGATATGCTCACCCAGATGATTATGTTGCACTGATCGGTGCGGCTTTGGGTGGGCTTCAGGCAGATGTACAGCCCAGTTTGCAGGCTTCAGTTTGTGCAGAGCCAGCAGCTCAGGTTATTCAACAATTGGGTAGGGTGTGTAGGGTGGCTTATGCAACAACACAACACAAGTCAATCACAACTCACACTTAATGGCTCCTGATTTCTCAAAAATTAGCACATAGAAATGCTTGAATTTCTGGTAGAGATCACAAAGACAAAGACAGGTCAACACAAAGACAGGCACATTGGCAGGTGCAAAAGAGACTCAAAAATTTTGTGATGTGCACAGGGTTATGGATGTGCTCACTCAAGGTGAAGCATGTGCAGGGTTGTGTTGTTTGAAAAACAATCTAAATGCTAATGCACTCTGCTACTCACCAACACATTCAAGTACTTGAGGTGCACACAATGTAACAGCAAATGTACAAGCCCAATATATTTGCAATGTAAACAAACTTCACAAATGGATCAATTAAATCAGCAAATAATCAGTATTGGCACTTCACAACATGCACAGGGATTGCAGGTAATGGCTTAGCAAGGTGTGGAATTAGACTTCATAGATTTAGCAAGTCAGCAAACATCCAATGCTAGCACTGGCCAGCAAGCTCAGTGGGGTCAATTGAGCTCAAACTCAGAGATCATGCACCAGTTTCAGCAATTACAGGGCATACAGGGGTCTGTCAACACTTGGTTTTCCAAGGGATAGTTCCACACTTGCAGCTTCAGGGGGCTAGCAAGGGTTGATGGCTCACAGGGTTCAAAGTCTAGCAATAGCTCATGCATACAACACAGGCGTAAATGGGTTTAAAGAACAATACCACCAAAGTGCAATACTGGGTTTAGGAAATTCCACCTCAATTCAACTCCTTTGTTCTTTCCTTGAGCTTGCTCAGTTTGCTCCAAGAGTACCTGCTAGCTCAGCACAAAAATCTCAGTTCTTAAAACCTCACAGTTAAAGCAACACAGTACTAATGCTACAATGACGAAGCTCAGAGCTTTTGACTGAAATGAAACTGGAAGCTTAAATGAAATTGAGTAAGTCAGTTGCAAGCTCTCAACCTCAGCTACCGCATATGCACAACAATGACTAAGAGAGGAACAAGAGATGATGAGCTAAAATAAGTACAGATGAACACTAGTCTTAACAGATGCAAAGGCAAGGAAAAATCAAGAATTAAGCTAAGAGGTAACTAAGATGCATATAACAGATGCAGATATAGATACAGAGAAGTAGAAGTGATATTTAAACTAAGCTACATATGCTATGGCAGGGAAAAATCAAGAGTTAAGCTAAGTTAAAACAAATCAGTGCAAAAGAGCACAGATTGTAAAGCATATATACAATGGAAGACTAAAAATCAGTTAAAGCAAGTTAAAGATCAACAGGGCACACTACCAAATCCCCGGCAGCGGCGCCAAAAACTTGGTAGGAGCTTAAATGTGTATTTTCCTACGTCTTACTGCAAGTGCACAGGCCTATTGGAGGCGTGGCAAGCACAGGTCGATCCCACAGAGAAGTGGTGTGTGCAAGGGTGATCTAATGTTTTACTTAACTGATTTCTATCACCGTGACAGGGATGTTTTGTAGCACAAATAGTTTGTTGTCGAAGCGACTAGATTGAAATGGTGACTGTGACACTGAGCTAAGGAATTGATAAGCACAAATTGTTATAACAGAAGGTTGGTGGCACTAGAGTGATGGAATTCACCTCCTAAACCTATACTAAGGTAATACACACAAATTCTATTCCTACACTCCCCTTGGAAGCTTCTCTGGTGGGAATTTTACTAATTGCTTTCGCTAATTAACTCCTAGTATAAAGTGTCTTTCTATAGTACACTCTATCACAAGCAAATTAGTTCAACAATTAGCTAATACCCTATTACAATTCATAGCAAGTAAGAATAGAAATTTGACAATGAATTAACTTTTTATAAGCATTAGTGGTTTCATCTACACTCTAGCTAAGTGTTTAGAACATGATGTTAAATTAAAAGCAAAATTAAAAAAGCAAAATCAAATTACAATTGCAAAGACTCAAACCCTAAAACAAACTCTAAGAGGTTAGAGAGAAGTCTGTTTGATTGATGCTCTTTCATCACAAACAACAATTTATACTCCAAAAATATCAACTAACAACTATCCTTCTTCGTTACCAATGATTAAAGTTATGTTCTTTTCTACTTGTTATTAGTCACAAATTATCACCAACCTTAGGTAAAGCAGCCAGCTCGGTGCTAAACCCCTAAATCCCTTGTATCAGACCCAAACTCTTAGCTCAAGGTCCACTTGCTAACGTTGTTTCTACACATGTGCCTTGTCTTCCTCACTCCTATTAGTAAAAACAAACGATAATTATGAAAAAAACTTCAAGATAGAATTTGACCTCGAATCAAACATGCATTGCTCCGGGGGTTTGGTGAAAACCTAACTCTATGCAATACCCAAATGCATCACAACCATATCTCTAACCTAGCTTCTAGGTTAGAGAGCAAACCACTTTCTCTCGGCACCCTGCAATCCTTCAATCCCAAAGTGAAAGAGATAATAAGAGAAAGAGTGATGAATCAAACCCATTTAAACATCACAAAAACCCCAATTTCTGTTTCTTGTGCGCCTTGTCTCACACGCAGGGAGCATAGATGGAGTGGTTGAATCTCTAATTTCTTTGAACTTCATCACCATCTCAAGATTCAAACACAAACCCCAGACAAGAGAGGTGATGGATTCAATCTTCGGCTCTTCGCTTATCTCTCTCGACTTCATTAACAGAAAAAGTCATGGAAGAAGGAGGTGGTCTCGAGGTATGGTCGATGGGGATTTGACCATCCTCCGATGGAAGTATGATTGATAAGAAAGAGAAGAAAGAGATGAAAATGTGATTTCTTCTTCTTTTCCTCCGTGCGTTGATGGGGTAAACTAGATAGTAAATAGGTAGTTTTGTTGTGAAGTATGGAGAAGAAAGAGATGAAAATGTGTGATGGGGTATAGGTATAGGTAGTTTTGTTGTGAGGCGGCAAGGATCGATGAGGACGGCGGAGCGAGCGTAGGATGCAGCGGGGAGAGATCCGAACCGGATGAGGTGACTCGGGCGATTTGGTGTTGAGCGGAGGCATCAAGAAATGATGTAAGTGATGGAGCGACCGTGGGATGTAACTAGATGAGATCTCAACGGCTCGGGATGAGCGGGTTCGGATCCGGGTCATGGGTAGCTCTAGCCCATGTCTTCCTTGTTGGGTTGCGACTGATTCGCGCGCGGGCTTTGGCTCTCTGCTCCATAGATGCTTGTCTCCAATTATCTGCTCCTTTGGCTCCTCGATTTCTCCGAGCTTTATTTATTACCTAAAAACACAAAATTAATTAATACAAATATTTATTCTTGAAAACAAAGAAAATACAGAATCTGGGATAATATCTGATTTATGAGCACAAAAGATGAGTAAAATGCCAATAAAAAAGGTGTATAAATATGCAATATTTGGCACTCATCATTAATCTCCCACTGTGGTCGCCAATCTGTTGATGGGGGAAAACGATTTGCTGGTTTTATGGGAAAGTGAAGAGACGACCGTGCGGAGGAGACTCCTCGACCGAGCAAATTGCTTTAACCTTTTGCAAACAGACACACTGCACGGGAGTGCTTTGAATTCAACAGATCAATATGTAGGACTCCGGCCTAAACCAAGACAATGGCCGTTCTAGAGTCAATTCGGTCACAAGAGAGGATGGGTTGATCTGTAGGAGGAAAGCTGAGAAGTGTGTGAGATCAATGATGATCAAGGATTGTGGATGTGTGGTGTATTCTGCGTGAAGAAATAAGATAAGTTCTGATTGATTGAATTTGCTCTATTGAGAGTGATTGCTCAAACGGTGAGAATTCTTTGTTCAGACGAGCGTTCTTGTTTTTTCAATCATGGATTCAAAGACTTATTTATATTGCAAGAATAATAGACACATTGATCCCAGTAAGTGTGACGGTTGCTGGCGTGAAAGAGTAGAAAAGTGGGAAATCGTATTAAAACCAGTTACTCATAGTGCGGAGACTTGGTTGATTGTCCACCCACTACTTTTCTAACTCCTCTAAACGCTTACACGACTTAATCATATTCTCATCGTGGATGGACACACGTGCCATAGGCCACCAGACCAAACCCCTAGTTAATATCCCCCCATGTGACATGATTGATGTCTAATGACTGTGGAGTCTGCAAGGCAGATGTGTATTTAGTTAGTCAGTTATTGACTTGATCAGACGATGAGTCATAATATTGTCGAGTCGAGTATGATGGACGAATGCTCTATGATTCATGGATTGAGCATGTCTGTTGAGACAGATGTATAATTCTTGAATGAACGTTGATGGTTGAATCAACATGATAAACATTGATAATCTGAGCAAATATTGCTCGTCTGAGCGAATATTGCTCATTTGATGAATTACTAAATATTGATAGTTGAATCAATATTGCTAATTTGAGCAAATATTGCTCACGTGAATAATTAAATATTGATAGTTGAACCAATATTGCTAGCCCGAGCAAATATTGCTCGATTGAGCAAATATTGCTCGATTCATGAATTATTGGTAGCGCGACCGAATAAAATATTAATTTAAAATATTGGTAGCTGGACCAAATATAATTAACTAGAATGTTGATTGCTGGGTCAACATAAAAATATTGGTGTTTGAATCTGTTCAGAGTTATGCTTTGAAGAGCATTTGATTCAAACCCCTAATTTTGATCGATTGCTGATCAATTGATGATTTACTGAAAATCAATCACTGAGCGAGAGAGGAACCGGCTACACGGGATGATGGCCGACCATGTAGTGCCCAGGTGCTCGAATGAGCATGCACCAAAGTCCTTTGAAGACCAGTTGGTGGAAGGATGATTAAATGTTGGTTTAATCATTTATTGAAATAGTGCTCGTCTGAGCATTAGGCAATAAAACCTAATTATGGAGAGATGAGGAACCAACCAAGAGAGCATGGAACCATCCCTTGGTGGCCGTGGGACCGACTGACGTTCGTTTGATGAAATTCCAAATTATTTGGAAAGAGTTTGAACCCAATATGAAGAGATTAGGTCAAATTATGAAGATGTGTGGGACCTGCTCCTTGCAAGTCAAAGGGACGACCCTGGTCGGTTAAGGTGACATGCCCGTGTCACCATAGTGTCCGTGTCTCAGTCCTGAGAATTTTGGTATTTTCTGGTGCGCGTTTGAGCAATATTTTGGATTTTCAGAAGAGTTTGATCTTGAGTGAAACTCTCAATTTTGCTTGAATGAGCAAGTAGGACATTGCTCGTGCGATCAACATTTTGAGAATATTAAAATAATTATATTTCAATATTGGCAATGAGTAGCTTAGTCGGTCATGTGACCATTTTACTTTTTGGCTTTTTGATGGTTTGAGCGATATTTGTGAAATATTGAAAAACCAGGGTTTTTGCTCAAACAAATGAGTTTCATGAGATGAGAGAAGGAATAATAATAAAATACTATAAGAAATAAGAGAGGTTGTGGGACCGGCCACGGCTAGGGCCTGGCCGGCCGGCTAGTAGACCCGGTCCCGTGATACTCTTCCCAATTATACATTATTTTCATCGTGTGAGGAAATATGGAGAAACTAAGAGTTTTGCTCGAACGAGGAAGTTTGCTCGAATGAAGGAGTTTACATGAGATTAGGAAAAATAATAAAATAAGAGAAAACAAAAGAGAGGGGCATGGGACCGTCCACGGTGGCATGACCGGCCGGCCAGTGGGCCCGTTCCCCTTAAGCGCCTTTTTATTATTTTATTATTATTATTATTATTATTTTTCTTCTCTATTTTGCATAGGTTTCCTCGTTCGTCCATATTTTTGAATGTTCGTTTGTGCATTTGGGTGATCGTTCGTGCATTATTATTAAGTACACTCGCACCATTTTCTTAGGGCTTACTCGGTGGTGGCCCAGATGCCAGTACGTTGAATATTTATTACTAACTAACCCATGGAATTCTGCTGGGAAAAGCCATGAATTGAAATAACGAAATATTATAAAGAACGTAGAATGTTTTCTAGGAATTCAATTGATGAATCTAGCGACTCGAAATAATTAATTGATGGCTCTATACTAGCACGTTGTCTATGAGCATTACAATTATTCGATAATTGAGCGATATGAGCTAACTGAAGCGTCATATTTGTTTTATATAGTCATGGAAAACATTGTTACATCCTGAAGATGTTATCGCTCTATACTAGCAGGCAAGCTGTCTAGGAGCCGTCCAATCATTAAGATTCTATACATATGTCTTTTATATAGTCATGGAAAACATTGTTACTTCCTGAAGACGTTATCGCTCTATACTAGCAGGCAAGCTGTCTAGGAGCCGTCCAATCGTTTTCGATTATATATAAAAGTGATTACTGAAATTGTTCAGTATTGATGAAATATGTCGTGGTCTCAATTGAGAGACTGCATCTGAGAGGCAATACACTCAATCAAAGACCATCGTGGCATGAGCTTTCATGCTTAAACGAGAGACATGAGTCTCAACATTCGTCTGATTACTGGATCAAGAATATGCAAGGTTATGATTTTACGATTTTAGCCTTTGTCAAAAATCCACCATCAACAACTCCGGAACTTGGTTATTTCTTATTTGTTTGCAAACCGGTCTGTGTATTGTGACTCAACCGACTCACAAATGATTCAAGTAATTGTACCTTATTTACCAAGATTATGATCCAATTGCAATTAAATTATTTATATGAAATGATTTGCTTTTGATCAATTCTCTAATTAACACTAGACTCATTTGATCACATGATTGTGACTCAATACTAGTATAACCATTGCCACGATGGGAGAGCCGACCGAAAAAGAATCTGAACATGGGGTTCGTCTGCGACTACTTTCGTCCCGTTTAAGAAAAGGTGATACTTTCACCCCGTTTCTCCCCGTTTCTGAAAAAGTGATACTTTCACAACCCGTTTCAGGAAAAGTGATACTTTCGCTCCGTTTCGGAAAAAGTGATACTTTCGCCCCGTTTCGGAAAAAGTCAAAAACGGAAAATTAGTCGATCCATAAACCAAAATATGGTTGCATGATGTGTTATGCATCCTTTGTGGTGGTTTGCATAATTGCTATGCATTCAATTTTCGAGAATTGTGCCTAAAATTAAAGTATCATTTTTCTTGAAACGGAGGGAGTACATCGTTTTATTAGTTGCAACGGAAATTAGTTGATGCATAAACCAAAATTTTGCTACATAAAGTATTATGTATCTTTTGTGGTGGTTTGCATAATGGATATACATTTAATTTTCTAAAATTGTGCCTAAAATGATAAATACCTCCGAATTTTTCGTAAAAACTCTAAATTTGATATTGTTGTCTGTACTTGTTGCGTAGAGTTTTTTATAACCTTTCCAACGAGATAAATTTTGTAAAATTCCAAGGCACGGATTTTTAGATATGTTATATTAAAGTTTGCTTTGCAATTATACCCCTGAAAAGATAGGATACACAAAGAGTTACAGTAATTGGACTAAAAGGGAGGGACATTTTTGGTTTTTCGGACCTAACCATTTCCAATCTTTTTGTGTCAATTGATCACTTAGATTTTACAAAAAAGTGGTCATATAAAGGTCCTCCCTCGCTTCGCTCGGTCGGCCCAATTAATGTCGGAGTGACCATGAAAATGAGTGTTAAGCTTTTAAAGTTCAGATCGGCTAGTTTCGGCTAACCACGTTGAACATAGTCTTTATACACTGTTCGATTACGGTTTACCTAACCAGAGTGTATATCATGCATATATGATGAGATTCAAAGCTTTCATCTAACAGTGAATATTGTTTGCTTGGTTCCAAAGCTATCTTAGCTTAAAGCAACCTAGTCTTTGAAGTCTATATAAGGGGAACTCTTGGCAACTGGGATCTTGGAATCCTGACACTGCTTTTTGGTGTGTCCTAGTTGTATCTAGAGACGTCCTCTTCGGAAATCCTTTTAGTGTTTAGCGACTATAAAGACTTCATTGGGATTCGTGAAGCCAGGTCTAGTTATCTTTTATCTTGATAACTCGGGTATCATGATCTTGATTGTTTGTGGAGCCTTGCTCCATCAATCAAGATAGATAATAATCATCAAAGTTCTCTTAGTCTCAGACTTTGTTGATTCCACAAGTTTTATACTTTTGAGGTGAATAATAATCTAGGTTGTACTTCGGGTTGCATAAGTCCGAATTTTTAGGGTAGCCAGACTTTTGTCAAGTTGCTATCGATTTCCATCACTTGGATCTTTTGTTTGTCTGATCATCCATTTAGATCGTAAATCAGGAAATTAATCATAGGCTTAATCTGTGGGAGGCAGATTTGGTTTAAAGTTTTCAATTGGGTTAAAGCAACTCTTAGTTGGTGTGAGACCATCTAAGGGAATCAATTGCGCGGAGTCATGTTGGAGATTTAATAGGCGTAAGGAGCGCGACTGTACCTGAATCAGTGGGAGACTGAGTTCGGGCTCAACTACATTCCAGGCCGAAGTTAATTGGTAGTGGGATAGTGTCTGTAGCGGCTTAATACAGTTTGGTGTTCAATCTGGACTAGGTCCCGGTTATTTTTTACATTTGCGGTTTCCTCGTTAACAAAATTTCTGGTGTCAGTGTTATTTCTTTTTCCGCATTATATTGTTTATCTTTATAATTGAAATATCACAGGTTGTGCGTTGATCAATCACAGTATCTAGGTCCAACCTTGTTTGTTGGATAATACTTGATTGATCCTTTGGTATTTGTCTTTGGTACCGTCCAAGAACTCTCTTTGTAGTTAGGTTCACGGATTCAGTCTGTAAACGTTCTAACAACAAGAGAAAGAGAGAGAGAGATATATAACTCTAGAAACTTTCCTTGATTGAGTTTCTACTCTCGGAATTGTGTTGAGTTTGTCCATACTGATTGCCTACGAAAAATTTGGTGGTGTATTTTGGTACCCCAGTGTTTTCAGTAACTCCGGATCAACTAATTAAACTTAAGATCAATTTGGAATGCCGAAATGGTAACTATGGATCAACTAAAGAAACTTAAGATCAATTTGGGAAACGACGACACTAAATGGTAGCACCGAGTTTTCTGAGTTTTCCCAAGTATTGATTGGAAATGATTTTATTATTTCTGTTCTATTCGTCTTTACTGTGCTGAATTGTGTTTTTTCACCAAATATTAATCACATATACATGATAATAGATTCCCCTTTAAAGATTTTGAGCGATGCTAGTTCTTCTCTCAAGCAATGAGTTCTAATTTCCACTAATCAATGTGGGTAGCAGCATTCCAATGGGGACACTATATAGTTGAAAGCATTTTCCGCCCATATTCACCCCAATTCGCATTTCAACATACTTTACTTAACTAAAGTTTTAACAACTATGCCCATCAAAGAAAAGAAATATTTAAGTATTGAATCCAGAAGTTTCATAATTAGTGTGAGCCATTTTTGACTTATATAACAAATGTTAATGGAATTTCTACATGATTTTCAGCCAAAAAAACAAATCAATAAAAATAAGGAACCACTAAATCTAATTAATACAAAGAAAATAAGTCTTTTTAGTAGACCCCCGAAATTACTAAGTAACTCTTATATAAAATATTAGGCTCTGACAAATCGGGTAAACTCGTTCAAAAAAGTGGCTACAATGGTAAACTGGGATTTTTTTTCTTTTTCACTCGATTCTTTCCCAACCTCGTCCCTCGGTTCTTTCTTTTGTTTACACAGTATTAACGACAACCTCCCCACTACCTCACCTTTGCCATGTAATTCAAATTTATGCCATATGAAACGACGAAGGTACCAAGTACACCCCAATGTTTTCGGTATCAACTTATATGACACACACCTTGTGTGATATAATATAGACAGAGACTGTCAAGAAGATAGCAACCACAAAGTGTATACTTGGTATATAGAAGAGGTATCGAAACCGAACGTATTTATATGTATCACATCCAGGTGTTTGATTAATGCACATGTGAAATTACTTTATTATAACTAAAACATTAATTATAATGTGGAAAGTAAAGTAAAAACAACCAACAAGATTTTGTTAACGAGGAAACCACAAATACAGAAAAACCTCAGACCTAGTTCAGTTTTGAATACTCTCAAAATTAAGTTGTTATACAAAGACTACAATCTTGAATACTCTCAGAATTAAGTTGTTATACAAAGACTATAATCAACTTCTTATAGTTGAGACCAAGCAAACTAACTTTAAGTTCCATAGTTCCTTCAGTATCTCTGCGCCTACTACCAATTTGGTCAAGCACGTGAATCCTAAAATAAAGTCCATTATCTTAAGTCACTTCACCCGCTGTGAAGACTTCAAGCACTTAACTCCTTTGGATCATATTCCAAAATAGTAAAGGACTAATTTGTATTCGGTAACCACTGTAAATCTCAAGAAGTAAATCAGAGATATATTGAGTTAAACAAAGGTTCTCCCGTCTAAATAATATAAACTCCTTTGTTTAGTTTCGATCAACCAAGATATAAATTATCAAGATAATGAGATCTTGGTTTACAACCTATCAGATTCGGATCCCGAAGGGAACCACCAAATGATAGATCGTCGATTTATACAACAAGCTATATGATGTTTATCAAAGATAAACAAAGTTATGTCGGATCCCAGATGATCAAGTGTGTGCACGAAGTAAATTACAAAGGTCAGAATTCCAATAAAAATCTTTTTGTCTTCAAATCTCCGATTTTCAATGTAACTACACAAACAAGCTTGATTCTATTGTGATCGATCATGCACGGAACGAAGTCTATTATCAATGGATAATCACAAGTTCATCGTCAAATCTAAAGACAAACCTAAACTGTGTCAATCCTTGATCTAGTTTGAGTGACCTTATATTAGAAGAGAAGGATCTCAAGAATAATCAAATTAGGTGCAATCAAGGTTCAACCACCGTTAGTCAATCAAATCAATTATCGAAAACCAAAAACAATACGAATTTTGGTTTCCCACCAAGGATACTATCTAGACGCTTCTTGATCCCACAAAAGTCTTTAAACTAACGGACGTAAGAGATCTCACTTGATTAGGTTACTCTTCTCTCCAGGATAATATTATTATTCGGCTACTACAGTGACTATAAAATGAAGCGCATGTGTCAGAATATGTTTGTAAGAAGAAAAAACTTCACTATTTATATTTATAGATCAAAGTAGATTGGATGATCGAATTTTATATAGTGGTAAATAGAGTTGTCGTTCACTCGAACTTGATGAGATTGATTTTTAGATTTAAATTATAAAACTAGCAAATATATACAAAATAATAACAATGTTTCGAGAGGTTCTAGGACTAGGATTCCACCAAATATTCAAATTCATGCAATTCACCTATTTATTCTAAACCATTATAGCTCATTCAATAAGAATTTTAACTCTATTTCTTTGCCTAATGTAGATTCTTAAAATATTAATTGTAAATCTTAAGCATGGCATATCAAAAGAATTAATCATAAGCATAAACCATCAAATGAAATGACAATTAATTAAGAAAAATCTTTTTCTAATTTTAATTCAATGCAAATAGTCATATAAAGAATTAAATGAATTTACCACATGATGAATTTTGGTTTCCTCCGTCGTCCCAGAGAAAGGTTCAGCTCCACATAGTGAAAAACACGCTCAAAATATATTTTTATAGCTCAAATGGTGTTTACAAAGAAGAAAAGGGAGGAAAATAATATAATCCAGAAGTTTGCAACGCTAAATGGTCGTTACAACTCACTGTTACAACTGTTGCGAAGAACTATTGTTATATGGTGTCGCAAAAGAACTATCGTTTATGGTATGAATATGAGACTGTCAAGAACGACAGTTCTTATCGGTTTATTGTTCTTCAGCTTATCCTTCTCTGCAGCAGCAGAGAAATCTGCTCTGCAGCTTCTTGTTCTTCTCTGTAGCCTCTCCCCCCTCTCGATAATCCTTCTATGCTTCTCCAACTACCTTTTTATACTCAACAGCATCCAAATCTCCCCGGTTTAATGCAGAATATTCTCTCTTTAATTCATTATTCTCCATTGCCATCACACGAAGAAAGCTTCCCTTTTTATTCTCTGTTTTTGATTCTCACGCATCTTTTGCAGCTCAGCGCACTCCATATTATTGAAACATGTCTCAGAAGAGGTGGTACACGCTGTAAACACACAAAATCTTCCCAAAATAATACCCTTCCTTAAAACAGAATATCCGGTAATATTTCATTAATGAAACCTTATGTTTTATCTCTTTACGCGTCACACGGCATCTGGGGATCATTCAAACACGATCAGAAGGAGGTAAACACACTAATGACACACTGCAGATAGAAACTCTCGAGTATTTTTTTTTCCCGTAAATATGCTCTCCCTGTTTTATTGCAAACCAATAAAAATCTTCTCCTTTTATGTTTTGAAGACTATTACCAACCCTGTTTGACTTAAACAGGTGTATCCCAATCCATACCATTGAAAAATCTCGAGAAAATCTCTCCAACAATTCAATTCAGAGATACGCAGGTGAAGTTGGACTTTCCCGCCAAAATTCTCTTTTGTACGTGGGGAAGATGGAGTGCCCCTTATCATCTACGGGGTGTTGATAGCACTAGAATGTAAATAGCAAATTGGGTGCCCCTTAGTAATTGAGGTGCCCCTTATCCAAAGCAGGGGTCCATTTAGCAAATGTCCTCCGAGATGCCTTTAACAACTTTTCGAGCCGAATTTTCCTAAAATGTTTATTTCTCCAAAAACACCTACAAAGACATAAAAAGCCAATATTAGTACAAAATCGAGTACCAACAATACAGAAAATTGAGGACAACTTAGACACAAAAATGTGTCTATCAAATACCCCCAAACTTATTATTTGCTAGTCCTCGAGCAAATCTAATCTAGAAAAATAAAATCATAGTGGCTGAGTTATAGTCTCGGGAGGGTTTACCAGAGGTGTACCCACAAAACCTTTTCTCCAGACCCTAGCTATCTACGCAGAACTTTGGAAGGCACTAAAGAATCTCCTTGGTTGGCATACTCTCATTGACTATAGGAGGAAGTACCCTGATGCGAAATTCCAATTGATGTACACGAGTTTGCACTCAAGCATACTAAAATTCATATATAAGTCACAGAGCTCTACTCCGATAGTTTCTGTACATCATAACCGGAGTCAACCAATCACATGAAAATATTAAGAAGATGGATGTAGAGAAGATGATTTCGATATTGACTAAGGTGAACCTATCCTAATGGACTGAGATACCGGTCTGACTAATATCAACACAGCTGGCATATACAAGGGAACCAGCGGGTGATAATCCTAACTCTAGGTCAACACAACTGGCATATACAAGGGCACCAGTTGGTCTGATGGTCTGGTATCAAAATTTTTTTTTTTTGGTATCTCAATCACTTTATTTCACCCAATCAAGAAAAGAAAAATAAAAACAGAAGGTGAAAAGGATTCAACGAGATATGGCGAAACTACCATGTTTTTTTTCTTCTTCAATTCTAACACCTGAGCTTTGTGCTTTTATGAATAGACTCTTTAGATGTTTCCATCTAATCAGATTGGTTCCTCAACTCCTATAACCAAGATGCTTCCATCCACTTAGATTGGTTAGTGATATCCTTAATAAGCATAAATTTCTAAGCTCTGGAGTTTATTTATTGCAACTAAAAAGTTTCTCCCATACCCCCAAACTTAAATCTAACATTGTCCTCAATGTTCTAAAGATAAAATTAAAAGTATGAACAATGAGAAACTGTTACCACTTGAAGCAAAAGAGTTAAGGAAAGATATTACCGTGTTGCATGAGCATGGGTTACCTCCCAAGAAGTGCTAAGTTTAAAGTCTTCAGCCAGACTAAGAAAGGATTAGTCACCTTATAGAATCATAAAGTAATATCCGGAATAACTGCGGATCACCGAAACCAAATAGAGCTATCACAAGTAAAAGGAATCTGTAACATGCCAAGAAAGTTAACAAATAAAGCACACCCTTGTCTAGTTTCCTGTTTAAGAAAACTACATCTAGCCGTGGTTCAGGTACAGGTTCTATAACTGGGTCTAGATAACATATTTTCCTGGGTTGCATTTCCTCAAAAGTTAGATCCGAATGTTCAGGTTCTAGAGTCTGGAAAAACTCAAGTAAAAGCTTAGAAGCACATAATAATAACCTAAATATCCGCGGATCTTAAAGTCAATTAGTTTTGACTTACACAATTGACCACGATGAAAGTGATGGTCAATCTTAAACAAATGTGTCGACCCTAATCTCCTAAAGTAATTAGGTTTAGTCTCAAAACTTAATAACTGACACCCCTGTAACTCATATGTTCCCACATTTGGTTGAAAAATATTTGGCGGGAAAACAAAGTCAATTTTGGTATCATAGCCTGGGCTAACCACATCAACCAGAGGATGGGTTTCTAACAACTGAGCTTCTTTATGGACATTATTAGGTTCTGGCGAGATAGTATGAAGGTAATATGGTATAATGGTTGAGGCACATATATCAAGTCCCAAGTGAGGGACCTTTCTAAGAGTTAAAGCACATGGAGAATGATAACAACCCCCAAACTTAGAGTTTTTAGTGTCTCTAGAAAGACTAGTCACAACTTCCCTAGTTTCAAGGTCATCGGATTCTTGAAAATGGTCAATTGATTCTTCTAAGTCGGGTTCATCCTCACTCATCTCTACGAGTTCACTTTCTTTGTCTAAGACTATTGTTTCTAAATCGCTAGACTCAAAATAAACTCGTTCCTCTAAAACTTCGTTGGCTTCGGGAAAAGGAAATACTACATCGTCTAAAACGGGGATATTTCTAGTCAAATCCTCGTCCTTTTGAATAGGTGAATAATTATTAAAATTATTTGGATTTGTACTAAAAATAAAATTATCATTATAAAGCTCAACTGGAGTAACAAATTCCTGATCACTATGCCTACATATTTCAGATTCTTCATCAATACTATCCTCATCATAATCATCATTATATGAAAATGATCGAACCTCATCTAAACAAGTAGTGTTACCAATTCTAACCTCGTCATCTTGATTATGTGAATAAAAATTATCCTTCTTTTCAAGGGTGGTATTGGGAACACTATATTGGAATTTAAGACTATCTTGAACAAATTTTTCCACAATCCTATTTGTACTCTCAGTAAATTGCTTGAGGGACTCTTCTAGAGACATCTTAGTTGACTGCTCTACGGACTCTTCTGGAAGCGGAATATTATAAGTCTCTTTCATAAATAAGTGAAACTTCTGTGTTGACTCATTGAAACTCTTGAGAGACTCTTCTAAAGAAATTGGAGGATCGTTTTGCTCGTATGACTTATGGGTGTGTGGATAGTAATTGAGCTCAACATGGCATGAGCCGTAACCTTCAAAGGGTTGATGTTCCCAACCACTATTCACACTATGGTCAAAGTAGTAATGTCCATTTTGTTCAGTTGGATATTCGTTGTATTGGCTATTGTACCAGTTTGACATTCTCAACACAAAATAAACCCACTGATAGGGGATTCGCGGGTGTTTAGAAAACCTTACCTCCCGTTCCAGACGAGGGATGAACCGTTGAAGTCGACTCGGTCCACGACTCCGATGTCGTGTATGAACCCGAGGGGCCGAGACGGTATCGTAACCGTCGTCCTTCCCTGCAGCAGTTTTATTTAAACGAACCCTTCCTTAGGGTTTTAAAAATAATAATGTCCAAAAGTTCAAAAATAAAGTCCAAAAATAAAATAAAAATTGCAAAAATAATTACCTAATTACAGTTTCTAAAAAAAATAAATGATAACACTATATACAAAATTTTCTTCTTCACTCCGTTCGGATCTCTCTTTTCTTTCCTATTTTGGCTTTGCTTTTCTTTTCAGCACTTTCTCTTTTTCTTTCGCTCCACTCCAAATCTGAAAGCAAACAAAAATACCAAAACACGTAAAAAAGAACAAAAATAATAATAAATAAAAAAAAACCTATAAACAAGTCCGCGTCGGCGGCGCCAAAAATTGATCGGATCCCGGGGATACCTATATGTGATAACCTCAATCGCACGGTGTCTAACTAGTAGACAGAGGCAAGTACGGGTCGTTCCCACGAGGAGCGGTGAAAATACTGTAATCAATATCTCTAAATAAAATAACCAGGAACAAAATTTTTGTATTTTTATAATTAAAAAAAACGAAATAATAAAATTAAACTAATAAAATGAATTCAATAGAAGAATCGGTAACCAGGGTTATATTGGTATCCACCACTATTTCCTTGCAAATACTGAAATGAAACATAATTATGAATATATGTTTATTGTTCGTTCTATTGACATCACCTACTATATGTATTAGAGTCGCAAATATCACTGGTATGCCCTAAGCATGGCACATCAAAAGACTAAATCCAAGCATGAACCATCAAATTGCATCAGCGAGAAAGTTATACGAAAGTAAATATAGGTTCAAAAATTCTATATGACTTTTCTAAGCATAACCCATCAAAGTTTTTAACGAAGCATGGATCATCAAATAATAAGACAAATATATTTGTAAACCTTTCAATTACGCACATAGGTTTTTTTAAAACCTGTGAAGCAACAACTTATATTTTCGATCAATCAATTGACATTATTCAAGAATTAATTAATTCAAATCACAATGGTCTAATGCTAAATAATCAATTCAAATTAGCCTAATAACCAAAGTGGTTTCAACCCATAAAAAACCCTAGTTACAAAGAAAATCTAGCAAAACATGAACATGGGTTTCTTAAAACCCATCAAAAATGATAATAAAATTTCCTATAAGAAGAAAAGCCTTTTCTCTCGGGTCAAAACAAAGTAAGTAAGAAAAGCGTCTTCATTGTCTCTTCTTCTTATGCTCCAAAACACCTATTCTTTTCTTCTTACGTTTTTTTTTTTTCTTTTATTTTGGATATTTGGGTGCTCTTAATATATTCTCTTTGCCTTTCCGTTTTTATATAATTTTTTTTCTTTTCTTCCCAAGTTTAGGTAGGTTTGGGTACTGTCACCAACCCTCCAATGAAATCTCAGAAATGGAATCCGTTGCCTCCCAAACTCCCTGAACTCCCCTATGGGTGGTTGCTATTTTCTGTTTCTCTTGAATCATCATTTGCTGGTATTGTATATTGAGTGAGTGCCTAGGGTACAGTCTCCAGTCTCCTAACTGGATTGCCCAAACATTGCCAAAGGCCCAGTCCATCTCCATTTATGTCCGGCAACAATATCTGCCAATTCCTTCTCTTTCACGGCTACAGCACCAACTTCTCAGTTTTTGTCCAGCTAAGTTTCGGCCACAGCTCTTTCTACCAATTGCAACCAGGTGCACCCATTCTCAGCTTTCTATACAATTATCATTTTACTCTCGGCACAAGACCACCATCAATCACTGCCTTCCTTCCCTGAGTTCTCTCTCTTTCGACTGAAATCCGTCATATCGATCCAAATCAGTCAATACCCCAGTCCTTCTTCACCGTCGAGCATGTACCAGCTCCTTCCATCACCTACTCAACTCCGTCCAACTACCGGTTGCATTCCCAGTTCATACGTAACACTGAGATGCAGACCAAGCCATTCTTCATCTTCGCTGCTTACCGCTTGCCGGTTAGAACACGGCTTTGATCCAAGGTTTTGCTGCCATCTTCCATCGAACTCATGGCCTTCACTTTCCTTTGTTGCCTGGAGTCTCAACTAAACCCACTTTCCATCCTTGATGCAACAAAAGCACTTCAATCATCTCCCCAGACGTCAAATCCACCGGTGATAACAACAACAAACTCGACAGCAGCTCCTTTTATCTCCTCTGATCTTCTTCATCTTCCTACATATCTTGCCAGCACCATCTATACCCTGAACTTCTCATCATTACAGTCACCAGCTCGAACTCAAGACTAAAACAAACCAACAGCCATTCTTTCATAGTTTCTTCCCATGTAATCACCACCAGCTTAGTGTGTCCGTTCTTCCCTTCGCCGCAATCAGCTGGTTCTCTCGATCATTAACAAGAATCCTTATTAGCATCTTCACTTATTTTCTGTTTCTTTCCTCCATTACTCCATCGACTATTCACCAGCTGCAACATCACTTTCTCAACCTATTCAACAATTAAACTCCAACCACTGCCACCTACCAGTGTAAGCACCAGCTCATCTGAACATCACCTACATTACGAACTCAAATCAGCCATCAAACTTCTCAACCAACACCACTAGTCCGATAAATTCTCTCATCGCCAGACTGACCATTTCCGTTAGCCTCAAACCGGTCACAACATAATTTCTCCGGGTACAGTACCTCAACCAACTTCAACTACCACTGCCAGCAGCTCCATACGAAACCCATCTCAAATTAGGTGAAATCCCATCACTGCCAGCAGATTCAATCCACCATTCACAGTTCAAACAATCAACATCTGCAGACAAACCCATTTGTTTAATTCTCTACTAGCTGTAACAGTTCGTACAAAAGCCGAGCATCACTAAACTTCCACCATCATTCTCGGAGACAACCCATTCTTCAAATTCTCCAATCAAGGCTCGAGTTCAACTGCCAAATCTCATCCAAATTAAGGCCAAGTCCAGACTCGGTCCTTCCAACTTCCGTTAATGCCAGCAGCTGTTCCCACCATCAGGACTCCATCTTCACTTGATAAGAAATGAGAATTTCTTTGTTTGGTAAAGAGACAAGATGTACATGACAGACAAGATATGGCCAAGAGTATGCCACGTGACCCTCTCACTTAGTTATTTCTTTAACGGCTTCACATGCATGGATACTTAGAAATCCACTGGAGTCTGTCCCCTGGCCGCCAATGCTGCTGATATATAAAAATCAGGCCAACAATGTTGTCATTTTTGTCGGAAACGCCAATGCTTTAGCTGTTTATGCTCTCGATAATCAGAATTCCTTGTCTTTTCTGTAAAAGCACTAAAATAGTGTTGTTAGACGAAATATCGAGTCCTAGCTAATATAAATACGGGTATAAAATGTAGCACTTACGTGCTTATCAACACCCCCACACTTATATTTTGCTAGTCCCGAGCAAAACAAAGAATTGACCCGCTACACAGCTGGTCATATCATAAGAGAGAGTTAGCCCCGCTACACATCTGGTCATAAAATTAATGAAAATTTGAAATACCATACAAAGACCCGCTTCACAGCTGGTCATAACCCTAAAAATTATAACGATAATAATTTTTTTTTAAGACCCGCTACACAGCTAATCATCTTTTTTTTTTTTTTTTGTAGACCCGCTACACAGCTGGTCATAATATTCAATTTTTTTTTTCTTTTTTTTTTAATCAAAATTCCTAACGAAAATGCCACTCCCCCACACTTAAACATTACATTGTCCTCAATGTAATTGAGTCATCCGACGTAGAAATTAAGATGGGAAATTCAAGCAAACAAATAAAAGAAAGAGGAAAGAAAACAAATCTGATGGGTTGACTCCCATAAAGCGAAATCGTATGGGTTGACTCCCATAAAGCATAATCTTTGTATCCCTGCTTGCGCACATAAAGAACCTCAAACAAGGTGAGGTTGCACCAAAGTAAGCAGCAAAGCATATATATAAAGTCTGAAAAGTTGGGGATCAATCCAACGAATTTGGTCAGCTGCAAATATGAACCTGCAAACACTAAAAACATCCGAAAAGATGTGTAAATCCATTCCCAATAGAAAATAGTCCTTACTCAAGATAATTAAATCACTCACATGGACAATAAACATAGAATGTATATTAGTTTCTATTTGGGAATCACGTTTTAAATTAGATTCAAGATCAGCTGAAATAACTTTCGTCGACACAATATCTTCACTAGAAATCAGAGGAAGTAATGAATTGACATTGTCAAAAGGCAAAGAATCATCAAACTCAGCACAATGACCTAAACGTGCATTTGGTGGTTCAAGTTCATAAAAATCAGTAACTCCTAAATCTGGTTCTAAGTCCGCGGAAATAACTTCCGTTGTTGAGTTACCTTGATTATCCATTGGAGACCGCAATGCATTGACAATGTCAATAAGCATAGGATCATCGAAATCTGCAAAGTGGCTAAAAAAACTGAGATTGGTTCAAAATCAGTAGTTACCTGACCAATACCAATTGCCTCCACATCCACATCAGCAATCAGAAAATCACAAGATGGGTCCGCAAAACAAGAACTCAAAGGAGCAACAATATCATGAATAATCGCCTCATTATTATCTGCAACTAAGTGACTTATAGGAATCTCATTATTCAAATGACTAGAAGGTATCTCATTATGAACGTCTACTGTCTCTAAGTCATTAGACTCAACAATAATATCTTCTTTATATAAAGATTCTTCTAAGTCATCATTATCAGAATAAATTGCATCTCTAACACAACTCTCGTCCTTTTGAATAGGCAAATAATTAGTAATATGATCATGAGTTGGATAAAATACAATAGATTCACATGGTACACCGGTATCATTATTCCTAAAATCACTACCAGTGTCAAGTCCATCATCATCCTCAAAGCATATTGATTCATCATTTACAACGGTTTCATTATTAGTGTCATCAATATGAAGAAAATCAGAACTTGAATCATCGTATAGACGACAATCCTCTACTGGTTTCATAAGTTCAGCAATCATTCTATAAGTTTGAGCACAACTCTCAGCAGTTGCAATCGCAAATAATTCAGTTTGTTTGGTCAATTTTTCTAGGCTAGATACGAGAGACGGAGATAGTTCACAGTACAATTGATTATCTCTTTCGTACGATGACTCATGTGTGTGTGAATAATAATTGGAATCCGTATAATGTGACTCATAACCTGGGTAAGGTTGGAACTGATCATAACCTTCACAAGGTCCGGAATGATCATACCTATGAGAATAATTCCAATCATTATTTACATACTCTCCTCTAACAGGTTCCTGACAATAAGAAGGTGCACAAGCATACTCCTCATGTGAACTATTAGATGGTTCCTCTGTCTCAGCTCTTTTGGTAAGATTCCAAAATGCTATAAAAGAAGCCAACTCGCTAGAAACCATAATAAAAAGTAAAAATTACCCAATAACTCACCTTGCAAAAGCTTTGTGAGAATATCAAGTACTTACTTTCTAGCTCGTTATCGATTCCAATTGCCACACTTCAGATTGAGGTATCTGAAATAAAATTCTAAAACACAAAAAGAGTCAAAAAGAAAAAGAAATCCTAATAATAATAAAAAACTATACAAAAAAAAAAAAAAAAAAAATACTAATTACAATATTCCACAGCCGCTCCTCGGCCGGCGCCAAAAATTGATCGAATTTTATATAGTGGTAAATAGAGTTGTCGTTCACTCGAACTTGATGAGATTGATTTTTAGATTTAAATTATAAAACTAGCAAATATATACAAAATAATAACAATGTTCGAGAGGTTCTAGGACTAGGATTCCACCAAATATTCAAATTCATGCAATTCACCTATTTATTCTAAATCATTATAACTCATTCAATAAGAATTTTGACTCTCTTTCTTTGCCTAATGTAGATTCTTAAAATATTAATTGTAAATCTTAAGCATGGCATATCAAAAGAATTAATCCTAAGCATAAACCATCAAATGAAATGACAATTAATTAAGAAAAATCTTTTTCTAATTTTAATTCAATGCAAATAGTCATATAAAGAATTAAATGAATTTACCACATGGTGAATTTTGGTTTCCTCCGTCGTCCCAGAGAAAGGTTCAGCTCCACATAGTGAAAAACACGCTCAAAATATATTTTTATAGCTCAAATGGTGTTTACAAAGAAGAAAAGGGAGGAAAATAATATAATCCAGAAGTTTGCAACGCTAAATGGTCGTTACAACTCATTGTTGCGAAGAACTATTGTTATATGGTGTCGCAAAAGAACTATCGTTTATGGTATGAATATGAGACTGTCAAGAACGACAGTTCTTATCGGTTTATTGTTCTTCAGCTTCTCTTTCTCTGCAGCAGCAGAGAAATCTGCTCTGCAGCTTCTTGTTCTTCTCTGTAGCCTCTCCCCCCTCTCGATAATCCTTCTATGCTTCTCCAACTACCTTTTTATACTCAACAACATCCAAATCTCCCCGGTTTAATGCAGAATATTCTCTCTTTAATTCATTATTCTCCACTGCCATCACACGAAGAAAACTTCCCTTTTTATTCTCTTTTTTTGACTCTCACGCATCTTTTGCAGCTCAGCACACTCCATATTATTGAAACATGTCTCAGAAGAGGTGGTACACGCTGTAAACACACAAAATCTTCCCAAAATAATACCCTTCCTTAAAACAGAATATCCGGTAATATTTCATTACATGAAACCTTCTGTTTTATCTCTTTACGCGTCACACGACATCTGGGGATCATTCAAACACGATCAGAAGGAGGTAAACACACTAATGACACACTCCAGATAGAAACTCTCGAGTATTTTTTTTCCCCGTAAATATGCTCTCCCTGTTTTATTGCAAACCAATAAAAATCTTCTCCTTTTATGTTTTGAAGACTATTACCAACCCTGTTTGACTTAAACAGGTGTATCCCAATCCATACCAACGAAAAATCCGGAGAAAATCTCTCCAACAATTCAATTCAGAGATACACATGTGAAGTTGGACTTTCCCGCCAAAATTCTCTTTTGTACGTGAGGAAGATGGAGTGCCCCTTATCATCTACGGGGTGTTGATAGCACTAGAATGTAAATAGCAAATTGGGTGCCCCTTAGTAATTGAGGTGCCCCTTATCCAAAGCAGGGGTCCGTTTAGCAAATGTCCTCCGAGATGCCTTTAACAACTTTTCGAGCCGAATTTTCCTAAAATGTTTATTTCTCCAAAAACACCTACAAAGACATAAAAAGCCAATATTAGTACAAAATCGAGTACCAACTACAGAAAATTGAGGACACCTTAGACACAAAAATGTGTCTATCATTGGACAACAACAAATTTCCATAACCGAAAATAGCTAAAGATATGCAATAAACACCAATTTTCGGTTTTGCCTAATTTCAGCTAATATCCAACTAATATACTGAAATCCCTCATGGATGACAACTAAATATTCGCTAGTATACAAGTATACTTTACTAATATATTTTCTAGAGATATTTTTAAATTACTGGGAAAATAAAACATATAAATTCTAAAACCCTAAAATAAGATTCTCAAATATTTCGGTTTGGGATCTTACCTTGAATATCAAGGAATATCTTTGAACAATGAAAGAATAATAATGTGCTCAAATTACTCACTATGTCGATATTTTAAACTTTCCTTGATAGAAACTCATAGTCCGATATTCACACAAACCCTAAAGAATATGTAAAATCGGAAATACAAGATATGCTATTGGTACCAGTCCTATAACATCTCCAAGGCATGGATCAGTCCAGCTATATATCTCTTATTTGGAATCGGACCACCAATCTCATTGATTCCTTTAAACTACGAAACAATTTTCGCAAGTCTACTACCTTAAACTCATGTCATTAAACATAATTTCTTAGGCATGAGATCAATCCTAACTTCATTACACAATCTGGAAACTAGTTACAAATATAGTGTCTATGTCGCAATTACAAAGTTCAAAAGATAGACGTTATACTTCGTAATTCAATATATAACTTCTCATGTTATGTTTTCAATCTAAACGACTTGAAAGTAACTTAAAAAGAAACATAAACAAATCAAGTCTTATATTACTAACCTCGAACATAAGAACGATGTGTTCGTTGATGTCGATACGTCTTCAGGTTATTCAGTATAACACGAGTTTGTCTCAACATTTCTAGACTTCCTAGTCTAACCTAACAAAGTGATAGGTGTAGAATACACCTAATTTACTATCTAGTAGTTTATGCTTTCTTTGCTATTTTTCTTGTAAATTATGTATTTTACGCTTGTTTTGAGTTTTATAGCTACTTTGGAGTCGCACGGAGGAAAAAGAAGAAGAAATCACCCAATTTGAGCCAAAAGGGCAAAAAGGTCATTTTACAGGCGATTGATATATGGAGCCCAGTTGAGGTTAAGGGGCAACCCAATTTGAGGAGTGTTAAACACGGACCAGCCAAGGTTAAGGGCTACTCTCTTGGAGGAGCACTAAAGACAGGCCAATGAGGTTAAGGGGCATCTACCTGTTATTCACTTATGGGATTGCCAACTGGGTATCCCTTATCAAATGACGGATGCTGAATATCCAGACCCAGCTCTATTATTACATAACCCTAAATCGAGAGGAGTCTGCCTCTCATTCATACCTTCACCAAACTAAAAGCGACTGACTGAGAGAGAAGAGTTAACGACCATGGATCTTCTTTGTTAAAATCGAAAATTGATTAGGGTTCGTGCAATTGAAGAGATGGGTTTGTTGGTTGATAAACCGAGAGAGAAAGAAGCGATCGAAACCCAAATGAGAGATCGATGATAAATTCAAGTCGAGGTTGATTCAACGAGATGGATGAAGAACATAAGTTCGATAAATCGAGAAGCGATGGTGCTATTGATTGGTTCGAGATGAACTCGATAGAAATTGGAGTTAAGAAAGAGAGGCGTTTGTTGTTGGGTCGAGAGATCGAGGTAAGGAGAACCAGAGAAGAAATTGCAGAGAAGTTGGATTCAATTTAGATTTAGGGTTTGTCAGGAATTGAAGCTCAGGGAGATTGAAGGGGATCTGTGAGATGTTGAAATCGAAACAGATGAGAAGAAATTAGAGGTTGTTCTCGATTTGAAATGGGTATGGATTCTGGTGATGGCAGTTAGTGGGTGAAGTTCAAAATCTGGCGCTGTTTGAACCGAGATGGTGCCGCTGTTGATGATGAGAAGATGGAGAAAGAATGAAGATGGGTTTCTCGAGAGATGAATAATGGGATTGTGGTTGATATTCGGTGTTGATCTGAAGATGATGATGGATAGTAAGAAGTTCAGATGGGTTCAGCTTAATTTGTGTTTGCCGTGGGGTTCGAATGTGTTAAACAGAGAAGATGTTGCAATGAAGTTCTTGTTGGTAGTGGCTATCGAGAACAAAGAAGATGGTTGCTTGGAGATTTTCATGGGTGTTATGGATTCAGAGTTGGTAGTGTACAAGGATTGACTACAACAGAAGCAGAAGAATGAGTCAGTCTGGTTCGATAGTTGTTGTTGCTGTAATTGAAAAGAAACTCTGGTGGAGTTGTGGGCGGAATAGAGAAGCACTGAATGAGTTTGGAAGAATTAGATGTATGCTAGGATTTGAACAGGGATGGAGCTGAAGAGAGGCCTGATTTTGGCCGGAAAACATCAATGAAAACAACAAAACTCTACCCAAATTTCTCTTCTCAGGAGTCAACTTCGGTGCCGGCGATGACCGATCCGAATGAGTCCGATGACTGCCCCGAACGATCCCGATGAGACAATCGACCCAACTCGCACCACTCACCCGACTAAGGCTAGCCGACTCGTTGTCTAACTCACTCTCCCCTTGACCTTTGACTAACAGTTGACTGACGGTTTGACCGTTAGTCCTTATGGTGGACTGACGGAATATTCCGTCGAATATTCCACTGACGGAGAAATTTTCAGGTGGCCGGCGGTGACGGATTCCGGTCAAATTCCGGCCACAATCCCAGTTTTCCGGCGAGCAAAATTCCAGAATTTTCTATGGACTTCTCTCATGGGTGTGAAGACTTGGACTAGGAATTGGATGGAGAATTGGACTCAAATTTGGAAAGAGAAGATGGAAGAGTTGAGAAAGGCTTGGTTTTGGAAATTGAATTGCTCAAGGAAAAGGATTCTATTCCTTGGAAGATTTGGAGAATATTGAAGCCTATAAATAGAGAAGTTTTCTACACCTCTCTACACACCCTCTCTACACACACATCTCTACACACACACACACAACAATTCTTCTTTATTCTTTGTGTGAACTCTTTAACATGAGTAGCTAATTTTATTGATTGAGGATGAATTCCTAGTTCTTAATACATGTTTTGAGTATTGTTTCAATTCTATCTTGAGGTTTTTCACATGATTATCGATTGTTTTTACTAATAGGAATGATCTTAAAGACATTCATGATTGATTGATAGATTGTTTGGGTGGCCAACTAAATTGATTTATTAATTTGATCTAAATCTAGTGAAAGTTAGGGGATAAGTAATCGTTTCTTGACTCTTTACATAAGTAGCAAACACGAGACCTTGCGGAGGGATTCCGTGGAGCAATTGTGTGTGAAAACAACGTTAGCAAGTAGACCTTGATCTAAGAGTCTAACTACTAATATTGACCTAATAAGTTCATGAATCTTAATGCGTTTATTTAAATTACATCTAGAGTGATCTACTACTAGGTGGTTTGGTAAATAGAATCCGGTAGTCGAGAACTTCCGTGTCCGGTGATATAAGGGATTTAGGGGTTTAGCACTGATCTAGCTTCTTTACCTACGGTTGGTGATAATTTGTGACTAATAACAAGTAGAAAAGAACATAACTTGATTCATTGTTTTGCAACGAAGAAGGATTCCTTGATCTTGTCTCTCTTATTGCTTTCAACTTTCGATTTTAATTGCTTTGTTTATTTTCTTTTGCTTTTTACACCCCCCTTTTGTGACAATTTTTACAACTAGAATCTCTTGCTCCTCGTGGGAACGAACTTGACTTCCATTATATTATTTTTAATTGAGTGGAAAAATCTTGAATTAATTTGTTGTGGTACGACACGCATCAAATTTTGGCGCCGCTGCCGGGGAGCAACGGATGATTTTAGTTGTTTTTATTTTTCTTTTTGCTTTATTCTTGCTTTGTTGGATTCTATTCCGTATCTAACTTGGTTTTTGAATCTTATTTCAGGTGCCAGTTTTCCATGTATGGTGGACAAGAGCAAGCATATTACAACAATCAATACGGTTTTCAACCTCAACATTATGACAACTTCCAACCATCCTTAGGATACAATCAAAACCAATCTTTTGGCTATGATCAAATTCCTATTATGGATATTCTCATACATATCAACAACCTTATGACGGGTATGTAAGTGGACAATCACAAGGATGGGAGGATAGTTTTGTTTATGATCGAAAATTCTCTAGTTTTGCGGATAAGATGTACTCCATGATTGGGGATCTTCAACAACCTAGTTGCAAGAATCACATCGAGAAATTAAAAGGAATTCGGAGAAATTATACGAACAAATTAACCAACCTTTGGAGATTTTTGATGACGCTAGTGTAGCTTACTCGAGCCTTGATCTTAATAATGATCAAACACCTATTCAAAAGGTAGAGCTTGAGGAAGATGCATTTATTGCTTGGAAAAAATTTCTTAGGGAAAGATGGGAGTCCTTAAGTGTATGAACGTTGCAACAATGAGGAAGTTATTCCAACTCCGGATCATAATAACGATCCTTCGCCTATTCAAAAGGAGGAGATTGGGTGTGACTTACCTATTGTTATAAACGGTGTAATACCCTCACAAGAAGATCTTACAATTTATACCGACGAGAATCATTTTAGTGAATGGCCCGATTCGATGATGAGAATGTTGAAGAGATGATGCTAGAGGATGAAACCACATTTATTGATTTTGTGGAAGACCCAATTGAACTTGCCAATGATTTTAATGATGCCAAGACTTTGGTTAAGGTAGAAAACGACGAAGAATGGTTGCAAGGTTTAATAGAGGACCACGATATACAAGAGGTAAGTAATTCACTTGAATTTTTTAAGGATGAAGAGGATTCTATAATACAAGAGATTGTGCAAGGTTTGTCTAACCCTTTGCATATTGATTCTTCTCCTTTACCTCTTATTGGTTTGAATGTATGTGCTTCGAAAGTATTTTTGGATGATTTTGTTTCTAGATATCCACCATTGGAAACACTTGATGCTAACACTATGCAGGTTTGCCAAGAAGAATACATGGAAGTTCCCAAATTCTATGCTCTTTATACACTTCCGAGTGTGGACGAGAATAAGTGTGGGGGAAATTTCTATCGAGCGATAACATCATTATTATTTTCTTGTGCTAACATTTGTATGGAGTTATTGTTTGCAAAGCAGGTATTATGGGTTGATCCCCAAATTTTCAGATTGTTAGTATATGGGGAATGAATCTTGCAAAAGCTAAGTCGGGCCGTCGACTTTAAAACAAGCGCTTAATGGGAGGCAACCCATAGGTTTTGTATTTCTTATCCTTTTGCTTTTTGTTATTTATTT
The DNA here is from genome assembly GCA_023531295.1 of Papaver armeniacum. NCBI lineage: Eukaryota > Viridiplantae > Streptophyta > Magnoliopsida > Ranunculales > Papaveraceae > Papaver > Papaver armeniacum. The sequence continues at coordinate 145,922 of JAJJWW010000235.1, read as the reverse complement.
TTCTTATTCCATATCATGTTAAAATTTCCCACCTTGACTTTACTAGGAGGATTCAATTACATTGAGGACAATGTAAGGTTTAAGTGTGGGGGAGTGGTTAAGCATGTTTTTAAAACAAAAATTACAAAAAAATTAAAAAAATTTAAAAAAAAAAAAAGTTTTACTTAAAAGCTCCAACTTTTAAAGATTTTAGAGTCACTAGCATACTTCTAGGTATGTTTACATAGAGATTTTGACCGACATAATTGAACTTGGAAATGTTAGAGAACTACATTCGGATTTCTTGCTTGTTAGAGTGTTAAATAATGGATTTAATCATGCCGGTGACGCGAATTTGGTGCAGGGAGAAATGCATTATTAGAGTTGTTGATCAATCATTAGTGGAGACTACCCGTATTCATATCATGTGAGGCACCGACCAGAATTCTTCCATCTACTAAAGAGCTTCTTTTGAGTGTGTGTCACCGTACGTTAATTCCGGGTAGAATGGTGAGCTACCCAACCTCCCACCAATAGAAGCACTACTCTTTGATCTCTTGAGTGCTAATTTTGTCAATCATAAGGGTGACGTCTATAGATGAAAGCCTCCTTCTTGTAGTTCGATTTGCAGTTAGCACAATTCTCTCTCTCGACAACAACGGATCCATAGAAACACACTCATCATCAACAAGGAGCGACATAAAAATCTACAAGAAAAGTTGGAAAAGTTTAAGGTTTACAAGCAACAAAACGAGAGAAAAGAAAAAAAAAAGAGCAAATTTCAAATACAAGTAAAGCAACATACAAAGAGCAGATTTTTACATATATGTTGAGGACTTACAATATAATGAGGTAATTTTATATCCAAGTATGAAGACTTATTCATAAGAGCAAAGAATAGCAAAAAGGTGAGAATTATTGAAGTTTATGATTTTGAGGCGATACAAGTTGTGAAGAATCAAGCGGTAAAATACTTCTTCCACGGCCATGGTTGTATATAATTTCTTTTGTTTTCAAAAAAAAAAAAAAAAAAAAAAAAAAAAAAATAAAAAAAAGATAAAAAAAAAAAAAAAAAAAACAAGAGAAATATTTGTTCTTATTTTTATTTAATGAGCCGTGGGGAAGGAAAATTTATAAGGAAGTTTCAAGCGACAAGGATTTTTAAGGTACAAGAGTTAAAAATTGTCAAGGATTTATGAAATTCGAGGGTTTATCATCAATAGTTGAAACCGAAGACGAAGACCATGAAGATCAAGACGAGGAGCGGAAGACGTTTCTATTGGATGCCGTGAGAGTGGTGTTATCATAATTGGCGATCGGATGTGAAGGTGAGTAAGTAATCTCATCCTCAATAATAATGGTTGATTTCCTTTCGTAGAGATCGTCAAAAAAATGGTTTTCAAAATGTTAAAAGATGTGGGTTTTTAAAAATATTTCGGAAGTTGTCCTTCCCACTATTCAACGTGTTGCGAAATGCTCTCTTCATTCCTACCTGCACACATGTGAGAACCATAAAAAAGCCGTCTTTTTGAGTGCAATTATCATAAAATCCTTTTTGGTGAGGCAGAAGTCGAGGCGAAATGCTTATTGATCGTTTCTCAAACACGCGTTCTCTCATTATGGTGTGGTTATTTCTCACTCAACATTTAAGAATGAGAATATGTTCTTTAGTATTTCTAACTTCTTATTACTAGCATGCGAAACTCTATGTTCTCATAACTCTTTGGATGCTTGTGACGCTTGAACGCTTTGAAGTTGTGAGTTTTAGTTTGATTTGCTCGAGGACTAGCAAAGTCTAAGTGTGGGGGAATTTGATAGGTGTAGAATACACCTAATTTACTATCTAGTAGTTTATGCTTTCTTTGCTATTTTTCTTGTAAATTATGTATTTTACGCTTGTTTTGAGTTTTATAGCTACTTTGGAGTCGCACGGAGGAAAAGAAGAAGAAATCACCCAATTTGAGCCAAAAGGGCAAAAAGTCATTTTACGGGCGATTGATATATGGAGCCCGGTTGAGGTTAAGGGGCAACCCAATTTGAGGAGTGTTAAACACGGACCAGCCAAGGTTAAGGGCTACTCTCTTGGAGGAGCACTAAAGACAAAGCCAATGAGGTTAAGGGGCATCTACATTATTCACTTATGGGATTGCCAACCTGGGTATCCCTTATCAAATGACGGATCTTGAATATCCAGACCAACTTTATTATTACATAACCCTAAATCGAGAGGAGTCTGCTCTCATTCATACCTTCACCAAAACTAAAAGCGGCACACTGAGAGAAGAGTTAACGACCATGGATGCTCTTTGTTAAAATCGAGAAAATTGATTAGGGTTCGTGCAATTGAAGAGATGGGTTTGTTGGTTGATAAACCGAGAGAGAAAGAAGCGGTCGAAACCCAAATGAGAGATCGATGATAAATTCAAGTCGAGGTTGATTCAACGAGATGGATGAAGAACATAAGTTCGATAAATCGGGAGAAGCAATGGTGCTATTGATTGGTTCGAGATGAACTCGGATAGAAATTGGAGTTAAGAAAGAGAGGCGTTTGTTGTTGGGTCGAGAGAGATCGAGGTAAGGAGAACCAAGAGAAGAAATTGCAGAGAAGTTGGATTCAATTTAGATTTAGGGTTTGTCAGGAATTGAAGCTCAGGGAGATTGAAGGGGATCTGTGAGATGTTGAAATCGAAACAGATGAGAAGAAATTAGAGGCTGTTCTCGATTTGAAATGGGTATGGATTCCGGTGATGGCAAAGTGGGTGAAGTTCAAAATGCGGGCGTTGTTTGAACCGAGATGGTGCCATTGTTGATGATGAGAAGATGGAGAAAGAATGAAGATGGGTTTCTCGAGAGATGAATAATGGGATTGTGGTTGATATTCGGTGTTGATCTCGAAGATGATGATGGATAGTAAGAAGTTCGGATGGGTTCGAAGCAATTTGTGTTTGCCGTGGGGTTGAATGTGTTAAACGGAGAAGATGTTGCAATGAAGTTCTTTGTTGGTAGTGGCTATCGAGAACAAAGAAGATGGTTGCTGGAGATTTTCATGGGTGTTATGGATTCAGAGTTGGTAGTGTACAAGGATTGACTACAACAGAAGCAGAAGAATGAGTCAGTCTGGTTCGATAGTTGTTGTTGCTGTAATTGAAAAGAAACTCTGGTAGAGTTGTGGGCGGAATAGAGAAGCACTGAATGAGTTTGGAAGAATTAGATGTATGCTAGGATTTGAACAGGGATGCAGCTGAAGAGAGGCCTGATTTTGGCCGGGAAAACATCAGAAAACAGCCAAAACTCTACCCAAATTTCTCTTCTGGCGAGTCAACTCAGTGCCAGCGATGACCGATCCAGATGAGTCCGATGACCGTTCCAGAACGATCCTGATGAGACAATCTGACCCAACTCAGACCACTCAGCCGACTAAGACTGCTGACTCGTTGTCTAACTCACTCTCCCCTTGACCTTTGACTAACAGTTGACTGACGGTTGACCCGTTTGACCGTTAGTCCTGACGGTGGACTGACGGAATATTCCGTCGAATATTCCACTGACGGAGAAATTTTCAGGCGGCCGGCGGTGACGGATTCCGGTCAAATTCCGGCCACAATCCCAGTTTTCCGGCGAGCAAAATTCCAAAATTTTCTATGGACTTCTCTCATGGGTGTGAAGACTTGGACTAGGAATTGGATGGAGAATTGGACTCAAATTTGGAAAGAGAAGATGGAAGAGTTGAGAAAGGCTTGGTTTTGGAAATTGAATTGCTCAAGGAAAAGGATTCTATTCCTTGGAAGATTTGGAGAATATTGAAGCCTATAAATAGAGAAGTTTTCTACACCTCTCTACACACACCTCTCTACACACACATCTCTACACACACAACAATTCTCTCTTCTTTATTCTTTGTGTGAACTCTTTAACATGAGTAGCTAATTTTATTGATTGAGGATGAATTCCTAGTTCTTAATACATGTTTTGAGTATTGTTTCAATTCTATCTTGAGGTTTTTCACATGATTATCGATTGTTTTTACTAATAGGAATGATCTTAAAGACATTCATGATTGATTGATAGATTGTTTGGGTGGCCAACTAAATTGATTTATTAATTTGATCTAAAGCTAGTGAAAGTTAGGGGATAAGTAATCGTTTCTTGACTCTTTACATAAGTAGCAAACACGAGACCTTGCGGAGGGATTCCGTGGAGCAATTGTGTGTGAAAACAACGTTAGCAAGTAGACCTTGATCTAAGAGTCTAACTACTAATATTGACCTAATAAGTTCATGAATCTTAATGCGTTTATTTAAATTACATCTAGAGTGATCTACTACTAGGTGGTTTGGTAAATAGAATCCGGTAGTCGAGAACTTCCGTGTCCGGTGATATAAGGGATTTAGGGGTTTAGCACTGATCTAGCTTCTTTACCTACGGTTGGTGATAATTTGTGACTAATAACAAGTAGAAAAGAACATAACTTGATTCATTGTTTTGCAACGAAGAAGGATTCCTTGATCTTGTCTCTCTTATTGCTTTCAACTTTCGATTTTAATTGCTTTGTTTATTTTCTTTTGCTTTTTACACCCCCCTTTTGTGACAATTTTTACAACTAGAATCTCTTGCTCCTCGTGGGAACGAACTTGACTTCCATTATATTATTTTTAATTGAGTGGAAAAATCTTGAATTAATTTGTTGTGGTACGACACGCATCACAAAGTTGAATCTAGTAATATAATCAAGCTACCTTGAGTTTTGGAACTAAAATATGACAACCAACCTTGACATACCAACGCTTTGAGGGCTCAACCGAGCAACGCTCTAACACCCTAATTATCTCAAACGTATCAAAATATTTCCTAATTATCTTAACCATGAAGAGACAGACTCAAACCTTGTTTCCCGGTTTGAATAGGGATCTGTTAGAGCATTGCTCGGTCGAAATCACAAGTGTTGCTATATCAAGCTTGATGTCAAAACTATATCTTGACTTCTAGTCTATAATTAGTTAAGTCTCAGTCTAGGATAGAGGTAGTTGAGAAACGAAGCAGTCATCATTTGCGTTCTACCGTTTTAAGGCGAAGATCAACCGAAGCTTTTGGAGAACTTCATCAACAAAAGGCAAGTGAAGACTGGACCACCTATTTCTCAAGTTATATTCACCTTCATATCCTTGAGACGATTGGCGCATTACTAATTAGACTAGCTTTCATAGACAAGAATTTCGAGGCGAGAACTAATTATTTAGCTTACGAATTTCTCGAAATAGAATGACTAAGCTTAATGAAAACTTGTTCATACTTGATTAAATTCGGTAGAGAACAATTTATTGTTCGGAACCAAATCATGATTCAATTTTATCATTTGAAAAATAGCATGGAACAGTGATATGTGTCATTGATGTTATTCATGAATGTTTCAAATTGATTTAGAGAAATATAGAACTACTATATTCGGAATACAAGACAGTGTCATCAGTCTTACAAACTAGGAAAACTGTTATATGTCTGAATCCGTATTACATGCAGTTATACATGTAGTAGACTAGCTATATATCAACTTTGAGATTTGTGTGATATACATATTCGTATGTACATCATGGGAAAATCTGTTTGTTTCGTGATCCGGATAGGTATTCATATTTGTATGCAAACCATTTTGGAACTGTGGTAAGGGAACCGGGTTAAGATAATCAAATTGGTATTTGAGCTAAAACAGTTATATGTTCTAGAACCAGTTTAGTACCCAAACCGGTACGTGAACTGAAAAAAATTTATGAACTCCGGAACCGGTTAAAAGTCTTAAGTTTGCAAACCGGTACGTGAACTGAAAAATTTCTGTCAACTCCGGAACTTTGATTTGCACATAAGTTTGCAAACCGGTACGTGAACCGTAAAAGTTATGTCAAATCCGGAACTCGATTATTGCTTATAAGTTTGCAAACCGGTCCGCGTACCGTGACTCAGATTCAAGTAATTGTACTTTGTACATTTACAAACCATGTCGATTATGATTCAAGTGTAATTAAATTATTTCTATGAAGTGATTTGCATTTGATCAATTCTCTAATTAACACCGGACTCATTTGATCACATAATTGTGACTTAATATTAATGTCTTAGTGAACATGAAAATGAGTGTTAAGCTTTTAAAGTTCAAATCGGCTAGTTTAGGCTAACCATGTTGGACATAGTCTTTAGACACGGTTCGGTTACGGTTTACCTAACTAGAGTGTATATCTTGTATATGTGATTAAGATTCAAAGCTTTCATCTAACGGTGAAAATTGATTGCTTGGTTCGAAATCTATCTTAGGTTAAACCTAAAGCTACCTAGGCTTTGAAGTTTATATAAGGGGAACTCTTGGCAACTGGGATCTTTGATTCCAGACACTACCACAGGTCATCCCCGTATTTTGCCACATACGTGGGTTCGGTCCTCCAAGGTCTGTTCTTTTTGGTGTGTCCTAGTTGTATCTAGAGTCGTCCTCTCCAGAAACCCTTTTAGGGTTTAACGACTATAAGGACTTCATTGGAATTCGTGAAGCCAAGTACAGTTATCTTGTATCTTGATAACTCGAGTATCTTGATCTTGATTGTTTGTAGAGCCTTGCTCCAACAATCAAGACAGATAGTAATCATCAAAGTTCTGTCCGTCTCAAACTTTGTTGATTCCGCTAGTTTTATACTTGTGAGGTGAATAAGAATAATAATCTAGGCTGCACTTCGGGTTGCATAAGTACGAATTTTGAGGATAGCCAGACTTTTATCAAATTAATTGCTATCGATTTCCATCACCTGAATCTTTCATTTGATCAGATCATCCGTTTAGATCATAAATCAGGAAATCAATCATAGGCTTAATCTGTGGGAGGCAGATTTGGTTTAAATTCTTCAATTGAGTTGAAGCAACTCTTAGTTGGTGTGAGACCGTCTAAGGGAATCAATTGCGCGGAGTATTGCTGAGACTCAAGAGGTGTAAGGAGCGCGACTGTACCTGAATCAGTGGGAGACTGAGTTCGGGCACAACTACATTCCAGACCGAAGTTAATTGGTAGTAAGCTAGTGTCTATAGCGGCTTAATAAATTTTGGTGTTTAATCTGGACTAGGTCCCGGGGTTTTTCTGCATTTGTAGTTTCCTCGTTAACAAAATTTCTGGTGTCTGTGTTATTTTTTTCCCCCGCATTATATTGTTTATCTTTATAATTGAAATATCACAGGTTGTGCGTTGATCAATCACAGTAGCTAGGTCCAACCTTGTTTGTTGGATAAGACTTGATTGATCCTTGGATATTGGTTTTTGGTACCGTCCTAGAACTCTCTTTGTAGTTAGGTTCACGGATTCAGTTCTGTAAACGTTCTATCAACAAGAGAGAGAGATATATAATTCTAGACACTTTCCTTGATTGAGTTTCTACTCTCGGAGTTTTGTTGAGTTTGTCCATACGGATTGCCTACGAAAAAGTTGGCGGTGTATTTTGGTACCCCCAATGTTTTCAGAATCCAAATCGATCTAATTTAGTGGTTTAGGTTGCAAATTTTTGACGTTATTTACTCTCTCTGCTTCTAATTAGGTAAGATCAGGGCGATGGAGTTTTGAAGATAATGAATATGAAGATAAGGATTTGAATGTAACTAATAAACAAAATAGAAATTATGACGAAGAAAGTAATAATAATATAGTGTAGAAAAGGGACGAAGAAGACTTGGTATAAAATTCAAGACGAAAAAGGTACGGGTTGCAATATTTTCCAGACCCCAGAGTAACGTTTCTACAAATGGGAGCGATTCAATTGCTGCTGCTAATATAAGTTGTTTATACTTCTCTTTTTTGAAACTCTTCTAGAGTGTTTTAATGTGAAATAAATGTAAAGTTAGTTATAATTGATTGAAATGTGATTGACATCCGAAACCATGTTAATTGTTCCTTAATCAGATTTGTAGTTGTGTTGTGGTGTTAGTATATATGGGGGTAGAAGTTAGTTCTAAAATTCTATATTAATGTGAAATGAACATATCAATTTACGTGAGCCAGGTTTTCAATAGAAAAATATAGTACTTCCAGAATATCAATTGACAACTGAAGGGATTCATCAAGCATAATTGGTTGGTGAAGATGCAGTTACACATAAATAACTTTCTGTTTTGGCATATGGCTGAACTTTGTTTCTTCATCTTCACATTCATGTGCATCCTCATTCTCATAGTCATAATTTCCTTCTCATGTTATATATATACAGGTGGTTGGAGCTGCAGAGATCTGGGGAAGCTCTATGTGGTATGGTCAAGCAACTTTTGAATGATCATATTGAAAATTCGAAAGAGCGCCACAATGGTAAGAAGCTATTAGATAGACAATTGTATGTCATTACGGTGGCTTGGAAGGTATAATTTTAGATAAAATTCTTATTTCTTTTTGAATCTACCAGAGGGGCCCTAACTTAGAGCTGGCTTTCGTGTTTTTCCTTAATGAGAGCGCATGCCCTTTATGTAAACTGATTCTACATAATTTGAGTTATCTGGAACAATACCTAATTGATGGTATTGCCAAACAAAATATAATCTATATTCTTTTCGAATGGTTTTAATGGATAATATGATTCTGACATTCTAATTGTGGTCTTCACGTGTTTAATTGACGCTTAGTAGATTGACATAGTTAACTTTCCTATACACCTTTTTTTGGTGTCAACCCTAACACATTTTGTCGTTCTGGTAGTTTTCATAACCAATATGTGTTCTAATGTAGCCACAAATAATAGAAGCTGGAGGCCACATAATGAAATTGGCTAGACATGTGAAGCTATCAGGTTATATTATGATAATGAAATTCAACCAGACGCGCATGCCAGATGCTCTTATATGGGTTTTGATGAACTTGGTAAGTCAGTCTTGCTCTAGACCAACCACCCTAACTAATTTAATTTTCGCCGACCAAATTTATGTAGACTAGCATGCTCTTCATATAAACTAGCACGCTCTAGCATGCAAGGTAGATTGTAATTTTGTTGTTGTTTGGTGTACAAGTTAATTTTTTGCTTTCCCTACACTCTTTTTTACTAAGAAAAGGGGATGAGAATGGTAATATTTGCTTAGTCCTTTAATTTATTTGCCTTTTGTAGTTTTATTCAAATCGGTTTTTGTTGTCCAAATAGTCCTGTATGGGATTGTTTATTGAGTTAATTCTCAGTTACGTGTACCATTATTGTTTTTTACCCCATTTTTCTTAATTAGTCTGCTCTGAAAAGCATAATCATGTTCAAGGTCTAATTGTTTGTATCGCTCTTTCGACTAAATGACCCATAACTGTAGCAATTGACATCAATATCAACTGCTTGCACAAAATCATAAGGAATGTGGTAGAACGTGAATGAACTTTTAGTTTATGTTCTTTTTTCACTTGAACTACAAAATTATCGAGTGAAGTGTTTGATTTTCTTTTGAACGAAATAACGACTACAAAATTATCGAGTGAAGTGTTTGATTTTCTTTTAAACGAAATAGCAGGAACATTGTGTGTGCGTCTAGAGTGATCTAACTAGAAGAAAAAAAACACCATTTCATTTTTACCCATTCAGCCGGAGGAATAAATATTACCCATAAAACTTCTCTCCTCCCTCTCTCCTAAAAGAAAAAAGAAAAAACCTTTAGAACTTCCTCCTTCTTCTTGCTCAGATATAGTCCTTTTGGGCTAGATCTGATCAAGGATTTTTAGTTTTTATGAATAAGAATAATTTAATTTGTGTTTTTAGTTTTTACTTTTGTTGTTTTTGGTGTCTATGGACACATTTCTTCGCTATTTGGGCGATCTTTTCTTCGTCTTTTGGACGATTTTCTCTTCGCTTTTATAGCGATTCTTTCAAATCTCCATGGTGTTCATTGGCTTGCTATTCTCGATTTATCAAGAACATCAACAAGATTCTTTCAAATCTCCATGGTGTTCATTGTCGCTTTGGATTCATCTTCAACAAGAGGGATTTAGGGCACCCGGATTCGATTGGATCTACAAGATTTTGGGCAAAATACTCTATTTCATTTGGAGCATCTCTTATTGAAGAAGATATTATTTTAAATGGTCGGAGTTGATTCCGGTTCACACCATCATTCATCACTACTACGTCTACAAAAATTGGATGTCTTTGCGGTTCATGGCTCTTTCTCTTCGCGATGTATTTGCAATTGGTGTCGTCATTTGTATTTGGGTTTTGATTATCTTGTATTTTGATGTTTTTGATAATCTTGTAAGCAATCATGTAATCATCATTTTGGTTTGAATGATTTGAAATGTGATTTCCAAAAAAAAAAACAAAAAAACTGGAGGAATATATATGGGTTTTGGAATTTGCTAATTGACCCTTTTCCTTGAATTATGACTTTTTGTAGGTAGATTAACACAGAACTAGGAACAAGATAGAAGTCAAAGAACAAGACCAAAACAAAACAAATAAAAGTAATAAAGCCAAAGTGTGCTTGACTTTATAAAAAATTCAGACAGGTGTTGCTCCGTCCACACAGCTATTACCAATTTCACAAGCCGTCATATTTCATTTTTTCTCCATTTCTTTTCACCTCTTTCGTAGAGATGCAATAAACATTACATAAACATTCAACTCTACAAACCAGATAACAGAGACAAACAAAACCCTAGCGTCTTTAAATACTTTCTTCTCTCAAGCCCGTATTCTTTTTTCTCTCAGTCGTCTTTTTCTTTTTGTTTTTGGCGATGATGGAAGTAAAAACTCGAACAGTTCGATCACTTGTCAACAAATTGAGTTCTGTTTCAGAGAAATCCCAGATCGAATCAATTTGTGAGCTTCGATTAATGTCTAAACACGATCCAGAAAGTCGTTCATTAATAGCAGAATCAGGTGCTTTACCAATCCTAACAGAAACTTTATTTTCATCATCAGAAATTGCACAGGAAAATGCAGTTGCAACACTTTTAAACATCTCAATTTCAAATAGAGATCTTCTAATGTCTACGCGAGGTCTTCTCGATGCTCTTTCTCATCTTCTTCGTCTTCCTTCTGCTACTCCATCATCTATTCAAACAGCTTCTGCAACTCTTTATAGTCTTTTAGTTGTGGATCAATACCGTCCGATCATTGGCGCTAAACGTGATATTGTTTTTGCTTTAATTGATATTATTAAGAATCCTAATTCTCCTCCTAGATCAATCAAAGATGCATTAAAAGCTTTGTTCGGAATTTCTCTTTACCCATTGAATCGTTCTACCATGATTGATCTTGGTGTTATACCTGCTCTTTTTGCGTTGATTGTTAAAGATGGTAGAATTGGTATTGTTGAAGATGCGACAGCTGTGATTGCTCAAGTTGCTGGTTGTTATGAAAGTGGTGATGAATTCAAAAGGGTATCTGGAATTGGGGTTTTAATGGATTTATTAGATTTCTCCACCGGTTGTAGTTCTAGAACTAGAGAGAATTCTGTATCTGCTTTGTTGAATTTGATTCAAAGTTGTGATGAGGTTATGACTCTTGAGATTAAAAAAGTTTGTTCTTCAGCTGCTTTGGATGGAGTTACTGATATTGTTGAAAATGGAAGCTCAAAAGCTAAAAGTAAAGCTTCTTCATTGTTAACGATTTTGGATAAAGGAGGATATCAAGATCTATATGAGATACTGGAATGAAGCTTTTACCGGTTTGATTTCCTTTTCTTCTTCTTTTTTACTGAAATCATTCTTATTAATTTTTCATTTGTTGTATAATATTTTCATCAAAATTAAGCATGTATGTACATAATCAGGCCCTGTGTTAATTTTTTTTTTTCTGAAACATATTACAGAACATCCTAATAAATCTATGCATGAATTTGCTTATTCTCTTGTATGAGGGGATTTGGGAATTTTAATAACATTTGTACTTCAATCCAAAAATATGGGCATCCCTTTTGTTTCTTTCCCTTTAGTTATTTTGTTTTTGGCCAGTAAACCATGGCAGGCAAAGATTTTCTGTTGGCGCCGTGACCATAAAGGAACTGGAAAATAAAACAGGATTGAGCTGCTGAATTGGTCATTCTTAGATTTACTAGCTCCACGACCGTTTTCGACGTGCTGTGGGATGGGATCCTAAGCTGCCATTGAGGAATTTCACCACCACACGAAAGAGCATACTTCTTAATGATTCTTCAATGTGACGGTCTATTTTGGCATTTAATGGCGCGACCAGTTGGATAAACATATGGTTTGCGGATCCATAGTCAATGTTGCAAAGTCTACACTCATCCTTCACTTTTCATACCACTGAAAATGAAATCATGAAGCGTAGAAATGGTTGAAATTGAAAGAACCAAATTTCGGATTTGTTCATCTTTGAAGTTAGCCAAATATGGGACTAATGAGTTTACCTAACATTGGTTACCTAACTACTCCGTATAAGATTAATCATATCTGCCCAAAAATGGATTAGCGAGGGATGTTGGAAATGTTGTCATATTAGGCTACCTGTAATAAACCGGTAGATATGCTCGCAGTTAGCCAAATATCAGATCCACCCTATTTTATCTCTGAATCTCTGATGTTTTGAACTAATAGAAGTGTAACAGTTCAACCCTTCGCTGAACGAAGATTTTTTTTCTTTTGCATGAAAAAAGAAGAACAAGAAAAACTAAAAGATTAATCAGAGATGTAATCTCATTGCCGAGATCCATAGTCAATGTTACACATATTGTTGTCATACATATTGCGTGTTTGTGGTCAACCGTGTTTCCTCGAAATTACACATGAATTCAAAACAAATTGTAGTCAGCCGTTTTCTTCGTTTTGTTATTCTTCTTTTCTTCCACTGGTTACTTGAAATATGATTTAAGATGCATCTACTTGGAAGTTTGGAGTATATGAAGTTTGGTGGCTTTGTGTTGGCTGTACGGAAAGAGGAAGCTAGTTGAGTGTTTCTCAGTTAGTTTTTTAAGGCAATACTGAAACAGAAGGGCTTACGGCAGGGACGGTGGTAGCAGCTTGGGAGCCCACCGTGAAACCAGAGGTTGCTGTATTCAGACGTAACAGTGAGGTGTTAGATGTCGGTGACTGGTGACTTTGGAGTATGCGTTGGCCTTTCGACTACTACAAGTTTAACAGTGCCGAGCAGTAACCTTTCATATTGCTTTCTCCTGTTTCATTTCTCCGACCCTTCTATGTGTCTTGTAGTGCGATAAGATCAGATGGTGACTGGACACGGTTCCAAAAGTCAAAAGTAGGTCACTGCATTCACACAAACATAATGGAAATCTTTCGCATTTGCCAGTCGCATACATTCACCGCTAAGGTGAAAGGTTTCGCATTTGCCAATCACATACATTCACTGCAAGGGAGTGCTTTAGATTCTAGAGATCAATCTGTACAAATCCGGCCTAAACCAAGAAATGGCCGTTTCAGACTTGCTTCGGTCACAAAAAGGAGGAGAATGGGTTGGTTTTGGGGAGGGAAGCGAAGAAAGTGTTGAGACCAGGTTGATTCTGGAAGCGTAGTGGTTTCACGACTTATATCAGAAAATGGGAAGCTAACAGATGGAAAGCTAGCAAATGTTTCGGAGTGTTGTATTGCTCCTGACTGAACCTGTTGTTCGGTGGAAATAGGTAAGACCTATTTATACAAGTCGAAGTGAAACGTACTCTGGTCTCATTAAGGAATGGAAAAATGGGTGAGTCAATGGGAGGAGGTGGTAACCGTTAACGCATGGAATTGATGTTCCATAAAAAAGAGCGTTTCACCATTACTCCTTGTATTTACTAACCGCCTCATCCTTATTACACCTCCTTATGACGGGCTTAGTGTACGCCGCACGCTGTAAACCGCCAAACCAATACCCAAAGTGGATCCCCAAGTTTGTGATATGTATTGATGTCTCGAATGTTTTCGTGGAAAACATGTAGCATGGTTGTTGCCTGGAAAGTCGAGCTTGGGAGACTTGCTAGCTTGGTGACCTTTGACGGTCGAGATTTTGCATCTTAAGAGGAAGGGCGACCGTTGATTGTCGCACGCCTTCGTTTTAGTAGCCGCATAGGGAAGGCCAGCATGGTGGCGCAGATAGGTTGGCATGTCATTGGCATGGCATGCCTTGGCGTGGTTTGGCGTGGCCAAACTAGGGTTTCGGGCCAAAGGTTATCTTGCGTTGTCTGGTAACCTTGGACGGCTAGGATTTGCTCCTAAGATTGAAGGGCGACCGTTGATTGTCGCACGCCTTCGTTTTAGTAGCCGCATAGGGAAGGCCAGCATGGTGGTGCGGCTAGGTTGGCATGCCATTGGCGCGGTTTGGCGTGGCCAAACTAGGGTTTCGGGCCAAAGGTTACCATGCGTTGTCTGTTAACCTTGGTCGGCTAGGATTTGATCCTGGGATTGAAGGGTGACCGTTGATTGTCGCACGCCTTCGTTTTAGTAGCCGCATAGGGAAGGCCAGCATGGTGGTGCGGTTAGGTTGGCATGCCATTGGCATGGCATGCCTTGGCGCGGTTTGGCGTGGCCAAACTAGGGTTTCGGGCCAAAGGTTGACTTGCGTTGTCTGGTAACCTTGGACGGCTAGGATTTTCTCCTGAGATTGAAGGGATACCGTTGATTGTCGCACGCCTTCGTTTTAGTAGCCGCATAGGGAATGCCGACATGGTATAGTGGGGCCGTGGGTTTGGCATGCCGTTGGCACATGGTGCGGCTAGCATGGCTAGGGCCAAGGCAAGGTGCGTTTGGCTTGGCAAGGTGGGGCCAATGGTTTGGCATGCCGCTTGGCACATGGTGCGGCTAGCATGGCTAGGGCCAAGGCAAGGTGCGTTTGGCTTGGCGAGGTGGGGCCAATGGTTTGGCATGCCGTTGGCACATGGTGCGGCTAGCATGGCCAGGGCCAAGGAAAGGTGCGTTTGGCTTGGCGAGGTGGGGCCAATGGTTTGGCATGCCGTTTGGCACATGGTGCGGATAGCATGGCTAGGGCCAAGGCAAGGTCCGTTTGGCTTGGCGAGGTGGGGCCAATGGTTTGGCATGTCGTTTGGCACATGGTGCGGCTAGCATGGCTAGGGGCCAAGGCAAGGTGCGGTTTGGCTTGGCATGTGGGGCCAAGGGCTTGGCATGCCGTTTGGCATATGGTGTGTCTAGCATGGCTAGGGCCAAGGCAAGGTGCGGTTTGGCTTGGCATGGTTTGCTATTAAGCGCGATGAGTGCGGGTGGCATGGTTGGCATGCCTTGGCGCGGAGATGTGGCTGGCACGGTTTGCCATTGGCACAGTGGTGCGGCTGGCATGGTTGGCATGCCTTGGCGCGGTAGCATGAGGGTTTTGTACAGGTGATGTCAATAAATGTTAGGGGTTCTGCCGTGGAACATGATAATGTATATAGAAAGAAAAAAAATTTGGTACCAACTTGTAATTCTTATGTAAGCATCTTATATTAATAACGATTTAATAAATGTGCTAATGGTCATAATGAAGTCATGCCGGATGTGCGGTTTTACGATTTTAACCCTAGTCTAAATGTGCTAATGCCACCATCAACATTAAGTCCCCCGCTTTTAGCTCGGAAAGCCACCATCAGCATCGTTGCGAGGTAAGCATAAGATGGTGCCAGGCTAGGACAAAATATTTAAACAAGTTGTGATAAGATGATCAGGAAAGCCCGACTAACCTTTTCGAGAGGTAAAGAGAGTTTGCGCTTCCCGTGTTGGCGGCCTTGCATAAATTGTACTAGTGGTGCGGACCGTGATGTAGTGAGATGAAAATTGTCGGCTTAGTATGGATATGCATTACCTTGGATGGGTCAGGGAACATCGTGCCGCTGGGTCGGCGAGTTGTTGGTGTCAGTATGGTTTGGAAAGGGGGCGCAGGCGTTGCGCTGGCTTGGACTCGGCGTGGCAAGGCATGGCGCGGACAAGCTTGGCATGTGGGGCCAGGGCAATGGCGCGGTCTTGGAGAGGAAAATCATGGTAGGTGGGGCAAAGGCAATGGCGCGGGCAGTCTTGGCGTGGTGATTTTGTCTTCGCGGGACCGGTTGCCTCTTTTCCTTACTTGGCTCAAAATAGGAAATCCTTTCCTTGTTCGGATTCCCAAATATCACGCACATAAAAAGAGGGACGGCCTCTCCTTTTGTTTCATACCTATTTATTGTATTTCGGTGTGGTAACAGTAAAGCAAAGCGGGCAAGCGAATCCCTGGTATGTCTTCCCATACTTCCTCCTTACCTTTTTTTTTTTTTTTTTTTTTTTTTTTTAATGAGAACCCTAGCTGTGGGTGTACCTTCTCATGAACTTGTAGAAATATCGTTTTTCTGAGTTGGTATGAATCCCAGCCATAGGTATGCTTTGCATGACCTTGTAGTAAAATTTAGGCGTGAGTGCCGTAGTGATGTTGGCCGCCTCAATTACTGTGTGCACGAGCATTGTCATTTCCTTCCCGCGAAAATCTAGCTTTTAGGGTTTCCTCCGTTTCCTGGTGTGGTCGTGTGCATGGTTCCCGTTGTGGGGCGCGCCTATTCGGCTAGGCGCCAATTTCCCGTTGCATGAAGTGGTGGTGATGCAGAGTCTGTCAGTCCCCATTTCTTCGCATATGCGCAAAAATGACTTTGAAACCAATTGGCTTGCGTCCAGGATGGCACTCTTGCGTCTGATAAAATAATTTCCAGGAACTTTTCGTAATAATCTCTCTTCGTATTGTTCCATTGTAGTTGTCTCGGAGGTGAAAGCAGCGCAAGGGAATTTTCGTTAGGATGTCAGCAATTTCTGGCATGCCAGAAGGATCTTTGGCGATTCCAAGACAAATGCGGTGATGAGTTCTTCACGATATTTTCTGCCGGAGAAGTCATCTTAAGCATATGCCGATTCTTCCGACCGGTCCGGAAGGTGAGGGAGGGGATCGGTCGGTTCCGCCTGGGAACTTAATACGGTTTTGTCTTCAGAGGAAAGAGTATTCCGCCTCTCTTATTGATTTCAAGATCTCCGTGAGTCCGTTGCGTTCCTTTGATAAATGGATGCGATTTATGATAAGTCAAGATTGTGTAAGAGCTAGTTTAACCAAAGCGCAAATCATTGATGCTGTCGCGGCTTCTGCATCACTTCAAATTAGGAAATACATCCCGGGTTTGGTTGCTTTCATCTCCAGGTGGTGTCTAGATACCCACACAGCTATATACAGGTGGGGAGAAATGACTATATCCTTAGAAAGTGTAGCCATTCTGCTGAATCTTCCCATAACAGGAAACCTCAACATTAAGCTGTCAGATGATGAAGAAAAAATGCGCACCACCCTGGTTGAGAAGTCGAAAGGGTTTTGTAGCGATCCGATAATTTGTCTTTTGATTATTATTGATTGATCAAGGCACAATTAGTAATAATTGTGTCGCTAATGTTTCTGTCTTTACGAGGAACCAACCATACGGTTGGATAGATTTCGTCTAGTTGTCGGTATTATCCTATCAGGGTCCTAAGTTTTTGACTTTGTATGCATTGATTCTTTTGGTGATGTTATTTTAGCTTAGGATTATATTAGGATTTTTGCAAATCACAATTTTTGGGCTTAATCTACAAGTTCAATAGACATGTGGTGGGCTTCTATTTTGTTGACACCTAGAGTCCACATAGCTGCTTAGTTTTACGCCATGAGAGGATAAGTTTGGAAAGGGAAGAAAATAGAGGATTAAAACTTTCGAACATATCTTTGTTCTTCTTCATACAGCACCTGTAGTGGTAGTGAGAGAAGAAGTCAGGTGAAAACCAAAATCGTGTAAACCCTGTAGTAAATTCCGAACTCAATTTAAAGAAACGAAGATGATATTATGAACTCATGGATCAATTAGTATCTTAGAGACTTGAGGGCTTTTGGAAAAGGGGGTTTTCCTGGTCATCTTGGGGCAGTGATTGAAGGTATGATTCAACTTTATTTGGTTCTTGTTTCAACCAATTCTTCTCAATATGATGGTTTATTGATTAATTCCACTTCTACTGATTCTATCTTGATCTTGTCAAACTCTTTATCAAAAGAACTAGGATTTCAATTGAAATTGAATTCTTGTCTACGTAATTACTGAGACGTGATAGGGGTTAGAACTTGATAGAGATTGAAACTATGTTTTCCTGGATCTGTAAATCATCATGAAAGTTGGGTTCTACCGAAATTTTGTTAATTTAAATTAGAAGACTTGGTACGGTTTCTTTTTAGGTTGTTCGGATTTGTTTTGGACTGTTTGTAGACATGTTAGATTTTGAACTGGATTGGGGATATTCCCTTAATCAGCATACAACTCTGAGTGACTAATTCAACTTGATATTAAGTATCCAGTTCATTTGATAGTTGATACGTATTGAGCTGTGTCAGTTTCTTTTTCAACTACCCTGTACTTTTGGTAGTTTTGCTTTCAGCAAATTCATCATATTTGCATCTTGTTTCAACCTTGAAATTCTACTAATAATTGTTAGAATTTTCTCCAATTACTTCGTGTTGATGAGAAGAGCTAGAATTTGATATCTAGGTTAAT
Source organism: Papaver armeniacum (assembly GCA_023531295.1). Lineage (NCBI taxonomy): Eukaryota > Viridiplantae > Streptophyta > Magnoliopsida > Ranunculales > Papaveraceae > Papaver > Papaver armeniacum. The sequence continues at coordinate 127,496 of JAJJWW010000235.1, read as the reverse complement.
ACTTAACCAGTTTAATTAGCTTGTTTGTATTTCTTGAGCCTTTCTCGGTGGCGTCTTTCTGTTTTCTAACTTAACTTCTATATGCTTAAGGTGTCTTTGGCTTCGATAGGCGAGCTTCGGAGGTTAAGGTTTGAGTTGCGTTTAGAGGTGGGAATTTACATTACTCGGTTGTAAGCATTGATGCCTCTTTATCAAAACTAAGCTTATACAAATAAACAAAACCCATGCACTGTTTTTGATATCTATACCTATTGTTGTATGCGAAGTAAGGATTTTCTTATCAAAACATATATTACTTTTTGACATATATAGTATATGAATGAATTCTATGTAGGCATATAATATTGTTGTTGTATAGCTATAGAATGTGCCTCTTAAATATATGGTTGAGAAACTCTTGTTACCAATTCAGAATTTCGGTAAGGGTACATTTAAAATCATGGGAAGTAACATTGTTTTTGGATTTTCTTAAAGATGTATTGCTTTCTTTTATTCTTTCCATTGACTGGAAAGAACTTGAATTATTCTTTATGCCTTTATGAATGTTTCGGGAAGGAGATATTCCCATCTGTGGTGTGTAGAATTCGTTTCCTCACAATTTACCTTATACATATGTTTAAGTACATGATGGGTATTTTCAATTGAGTTGTAGTGAAAGGTTCGTTGAGACTTGTGAAAGCAGATTTTTCGACTTAATTTTTAAAGCAAAAATATAACAAACTCAAAATACAAGATGTTGTGAAAATTATGGAGAGGATGGAGCTAGCATTTCACCATTCATCAATACTTATGTGGTTTTAAATTAATTTATATCATGCAATTTAAACAATTGATTTGATTCTAAAGTATTGCCAAAATCAGATTTCCAAAATATCAAATGTTAGTCACAAGCATAACGCATCAAGAGTCTAAAACTAAGCATGCATCATCAAGAGAAAACACATTTGATTAATAAAAACCATTTAATTCATTTTTTATCAATGCAATTAATCATATAAAAATATTGCATAAATTAATAAAGTAAATGTTACCACATAATTCTTGAAAGAATGGCTTCCTTCGTCGCCCCAGAGGATGGGTTTAGCTCATCATATTGGAAACACGCTCAAAAATTGATTTCATTGCTCAAAAATGGTTCACAAATGATGAAATGGGAGAAAATAATTAAAACCGGGTGTTTGCAACGCTTATAATTGTTGCAAACACTGTATCGAGAAACGATAATGATGAATGACTATTTTTACAGTAGCTCTGCGACCCACGCTTTGGCGATCGTTGTCACCTGTTGTATGAACGACTGTCTATAGGGGTCAATGTTCTTCGTGTTCTTCAGCTCATGCAGCAGCAGAAAGATATTCTGCAACTTGATTTTCCGACTCTGTGATTTCCTATACGTCTCCCCAAATTCTCCCTCCTCCTCTACAACATTCCAAAGACCTATTTATACATCTCAAGAACAAAATATCTCGTATTGATTGCAAAAATTCTTCATTATTCTCCATGCAGGGGTACGGATTTTTCTTCCTTTTTTAGTCTCGATTTTGATTTTCACACGCTATGAAGTCACAAATCTCCTTATTTATCTTCTACACGCTCCAAATGGTGACTCAAATCTTCCAAGCACGTGTAGAACTCCCTGTAATTCACGCAATCCCGTGAATATCTGCTTTTCTGTTTTGCTCTAGCACGATCATGCATCCCATTCTAATCGATCCAAACACACACACCAACCCTTCTATGCTCTAACAGGTCCAACCCATAAGAAATACGCGATTGAATCTCTTCAAATCTGCCGAGAAATCCAACTCCAAAATTGGTTAGCTGCTGCCATTAAATTCCCGCCATTTTTCAGTTTTGAAAAGAAGAAGATGACCTCCCCCTAACAGAGATGGGGGTGCGAATAGCAGCTGGCTCCCTGGGGGGTGCAAATAGTGATTGAGGTGCCCCTTAGTAATTGGGGTGCCCCTTAACCAAAGTGAGAGTCCGCATATCAAATGTCCTCCGGGGGTGCTCCGCATAATTTTTTGAGCCGATTTTTCCAAAAATGTTTATTTCTCAAAAATACCTATATACACACAAAACACCATAATAAGCACAAATTCGAGTACCAACAAAACAGAAAATTGAGGACAACTCAGACACAAAAATGTGTCTATCAAATACCCCCAAACTTATTATTTCCTAGTCCCGAGCAAATCTAATCTAGAAAATAAAATGACTACACTTAGCACGTGCGAGAAGTCGTTAAACCGCTAGGTGGCCCTAGTGGCGGAGTGTTGTCTCCGGAGGGTTTACCATAGGTGTACCCACAAAACCTTTACTCCTGAACCTAGCTATCTACGCAGAACCTTGAAAGGCACTAAAGAATCTCCTTGGTTGGCATACTTATTGACTACAGGAGGAAATACCCTGATGCGAAATTCCAATTGTTTGTACACGAGTTTGCACTCAAGCATACTAAAATTCATATAAAGTGACAGAGCTCTACTCAGATAGTTTCTGGACATCATAAACCAGAGTCAACCAATCACATGGATAGACTAAGAAGATGGATGTAGAGAAAAACGTGGATGATGTTGACTAAGGTGAACCTATCCTAATGGATTGAGATACTGGTCTAGACTAATATCAACACACTGGCATATACAAGGGAACCAGTGGTCGATAATCCTAACTCTAGGTCAACTCAAATTGGCATATACAAGGGTACCAGTGGTCGACTTTATTGTATTTATTCCTGTTGGTCTAGTGGTCTGGTCTATTTTTTTTTTTTTTTTTGTATCTCAGTCACTCTATTTCACCCTAGCAATGGTAAAAAGAAAAAGAAGTGATCAGGATTCTTTCGATGTTTCCATCACGAGGATATGGCGAAACTACCATGTTTTCTTTTCTAACACCTGAGCTCTGTGCTTTTATGAATAGACTCTTTAGATGTTTCCATCTAATCAGATTGGTTCCTCAACTCCTATAACCAAGATGCTTCCATCCACTTAGATTGGTTAGTGCCATCCTTAATAAACATAAATTTCTAGGCTATGGAGTTTTATTTATTGCAACTAAAAAGTTTCTCCCATACCCCCAAACTTAAATCTAACATTGTCCTCAATGTTCTAAAGATGAAATTAAAAGCATGAACAAGGAGAAACTGTTACCACTTGATGGATGGAAAAAGAAATAAGGAAGGATATTACCGTAAGCATCAGCATGGGTGCCTCCCAGAAAATGCTAAATTTAAAGTCCTTAGCTAGACATCAAATAACTCAAAAAGGATTGTCACCTTCCAAAGTCATATACCAATAGCCGAAATAGCTGCGGGTCCTCAGAACCAAATAGAGAAGACACAAATGAAAGACTACTATCTTCGATTAGAAAAATGAGCAGACGGAGCATAACTTGATCTAGGGCTTTCATCAAGGAAACTAGATTTATCTGGGGTGTCTCTTTGGGATCTATATATGTGTCTAGTAAAATAGGTTCAACCGAATGATATGTTTTTAAGAACTGGGTTTTTTCATGGACGGTATCTGGAGGATCGGGTAACAGAGTTTGAAGAAACTCAAGTAGTACCTTAGACGCACAAAGCTCGAGTCCCAAGTTAGGGACTTCAATTAGGGATACAAGACGATCACTAGAGTTATCATTACCCCCAAACTTAGGGTGAACAATATCCTCAGATGGACCAAAATCTATGGGATGGATTCTAGGGTCCATAAAGTCAGCACAATAACTAGCTTCTTTGGGAGACTGGTCATCTAAACGAACAACATCATCATATAAGGGATTATCAAAGAAAATATCTAATATAGGCTCATCAACTAAGGTGTTCGTCATGGTTACCTCCTCCGAGGCACTGAAAGGTTCATCAAATAATGGATTATCAAACATAGTGCAGGCTAAAGGATCAGGAACTAGAGTGCTAAACATGTTCACCACTTCTAAATCATCTATCTCAGAAGGTTGTCTAGTAACATTAAAGACATTTAGTTCAGTGGTCATATTACCAAAGGATATGTTCATAAGCCCATCCTACGATTGATGACAGCGTTAGCTGTGGCTAAAAATGGGCGACCTAGAATCACCGGGATTTGAGCACTTGGGTCCTGAACAGGTTGGGTGTCTAGAACAACGAAATCCACTGGATAAATAAACTTATCAACCTCAATCAGAACATCCTCTATGACACCAGGAGGAACTTTGACAGACCTATCATCTAACTGAAGTGTCATTTTAGTCGGTTTCAACTTACCAAGGCCTAGCTGGGTGTATACATGATACGGGAGTAAGTTAACACTAGCTCCTAAGTCAAGTAAAGTTTTATCGACCATGTGATTACCAATCGCACAAGAAATGGTGGGGCATCCAGGGTCCTTATACTTAGGGGGTGTTTGGTTCAGAAGAATGGAACTTACTTGACCAGCTAAAAAGGCTTTCTTTTGGACATTAAGCTTACGCTTTCGTGTACAAAGATCTTTAAGGAACTTGGCATAAGCGAGCATCTGCCTAATTTCTTCTAATAACGGAATATTGATGTTCACTGTTTAAATGTTTCCATTATCTCGTTGAATGTCGACACCTTCTTTGTTGGGGCTAGCAACTGCGGATATGTGGCTCTAGGCACAAAGGTAGTCCTATCAGGAATTTCTTGGGACTCCTTAGGGATTGTTTCAGTTTCCTCAGCTACGGGTTCCTCTTGGGAAGTAGAAGGTGGAACTACATTATGTTCACTAGGCATGGCTACCTTATTGTCTACTGTTTTACCGCTCCTAAGGGTTTTTATCGAGTTCACATGGTTTGATGATTCCTCACCAACTAAAGATATTTGATGGACCCCCCTAGGATTGGGTTGAGATTGACTAGGAAACTTACCTTCTTCTCTCTCACTTAAATACTTATATATTTGGCCGACTTGAAGTTCTAATTTAGCAAGAGTCTGGGAATTATCCTTATGGTTCTGCCTAGTTTCTTGTTGAAAGCTAAGGTGGTTAGCTAATAACATATCATGGTTCTTTACTAACATAGTAAGAGATTCTTCTAAGGTAGAGATCCTTTTCTCAGAAGTGTTCTGAAACTGGGTTTGACCTGAAGGGTTATGAGTATAACCAAAACCTGGGGGAGGCTGAGAATTACTAGACTGACCTTGATTTTGGCCCTTAGACCAAGAAAAATTAGGATGGTTTCTCCAACCAGGGTTGTAGGTCTCTGAGTATGGGTCAAACTTCTGACGGTTCTCAAACCTAGCATTGTTATAGACAGCATGAGCTTGCTCTTCACTAACCTTACCTTCCTAAAATGAGTTATCGGGCTCTATTCCACAACTAGAGACTTGAGAGGCTCTATTAGGTTCAACAAGGGACCTATTTTTAGACTGACCCATTTCCAAAGCTTCTAACCTTCTAGACAAAGCAGCAAACTTAGCATCAGACGCAAAACTCGTATCTACCATATTGGTGCTACTTCTATTAACCAAGAGTCTTTTAGGGGGTTCAAAACAAGACTCCCACTGTTGGGATTTCTCAGCAACAACTTCTAAGAAGGTAAAGGCATCTTTAGCACTTTTACTAGTGAGCTCACCAGCGCACATAGACTCGACCATGGCTTTGGTCGAATAGTCTAAACCATCATAAATAATTTCTACGAGTTTCATCTTATCAAATCCATGGTGAGGACACTGGGATAGGAGATCATTGAATCTCTCTAAAAACCTATAAAGAGACTCTCCCTCTTGTTGCACACTAGCACTAATTTTCTACCCTAACAAATTTGCGGTTTTATGCTTAGGGTAGAATTTCATATAGAAAGCGACAATAAGTTCCTGCCATGTTTCAATGGATTCGGATGGTAGGTTGTTCATCCAGTCTTGGCTTTATCTTTCAAGGAAAAGGGGAATATCTTAAGTTTCAAAACTTCATTAGTAAGGTCTTTTATTCTAACTGTCCCACAAATTTCCTCAAAGTCCCTAATATAAAAATAAGGGTTTTCATCATCTTTTCCTAAGAATATAGGGATCATCTGAAGAATACTAGGTTTTATCTCGAAATTAGCCATAGTGGCTGGCAATTTAATGCACGAAGCTCGGTTGGTCCTAGTTGGGAACATGTAATCTTTCAAAGTTGCCATCGGCCGCACACCAAGTACTAGGGGTACTTTCCTCACGAAGAGACAGATTCTCAAAACTGAAGTTTCCAAAAACGGGGCTCTCAAAAGAAGAGTCTTCGAGCTCCCCGCCTCCACAAGAAGAATTGCTAGGTTTTTCACTAATCAATCGACCTAGATTGTCTCTTTTCCAAGCCCGCTCTCTAATAACCTCGGGCATATACTAGAAAAACAAAAGAAAAAGAAAAATCCTAAAAGGAAGAGAAGTTCTATGCAAACACAAACAAGGCCGACTCCACCACAAAGAAACCTAATGATTTCTAGCAAACAAAAAGCATGATGGCTCCACTTAGATTGTTTCTAGACCAGCTTCTAATCTTTCGAAAAGGAACTCGTTACAATCTGAGCAAACCTCTCTGGAATCAATCCGAGTTAAAGTAAGTTGAATAGAGGCGAGGGAAGCTGCGTGGAGCTTTGATACCCAAGGCCTCACCGCATTACAAGGCGGCGCAGTCACGCATTCAACTCACAGAAACTATCATGAACTTCGAAGTATGCTCAAAAGAGTAACCAATATTTTTCAAACGACTTTCCTATTAAGCTCGTTACCCTATAGGTCTCGTTCTATTCCAAATTTTAAAGCTTAGGTTCGCGTTAAGTATTGTTTCCTAAGGCGGGCAAGAAGATAACGGTGATGAAATCCGAACCCTTATCTTGTATGGCCAGGCCTTGCCCTTTACTAGGAAATTAAAGCAGCCAGATTCAGTTCCTCGACATATATGCAAACGAAGGAATACAAGAACCCGGAAGGGGATTCGCGAGTGTTTCGACAAACTTACCTCCCGTTCCAGACGGGGGATGAACCGTTGTAGTCAACTCGGGCCACGACTCCTATGTCATGTACGAACCCAAGGGGCCGAGGCGATATCGTAATCGCCGTCCTTCTCTGCACACAGTTTATATTTATACTACCCTTCCGTAGGGTAAAAAAATAAAAGAATGTCCAAATGTCCAGGTCCAAAGTCCAAAAAGTAAAAGTGCAAAAGAAAAGGAAAGTCTAAAAAAAAAAAAAATATCCAAAAAAAAAAAAAAAATGCCTCTCTTTTTTTTTCTCTTTTTTATCAAATAAAAAAAAAATCTTCTTCTTTTGCTCCTTTCGCCTTGCCTTTTACTCACAGTCTTTAAGTATTCACCAAAAGCTTTGGCAAAGTTTTCTTTCGCTCCAAATTCCAAATTCTGTAAGGAAAAGACAAAAACCCAAAAACGTAAAGAAGAACAAAAACAAATAAAAACCTAGAAAAAAAAAATCTAAAAACTCTAGCCTAAAGACAAGTCCGATTAGATAGCTTCAATTTAACATATCAATGTCTCTCCCGCATACCAAAGCCATGGATAAAAATTTATGGGTATTTTCAATTGAGTTGTAGTGAAAGGTTCGTTGAGACTTGTGAAAGCAGATTTTTAGACTTAATTTTTAAAGCAAAAATATAACAAACTCAAAATACAAGATGTTGTGAAAATTATGGAGAGGATGGAGCTAGGATTTCACCATTCATCAATACTTATGTGGTTTTAAATAAATTTATATCATGCAATTTAAACAATTGATTTGATTCTAAAGTATTGCCAAAATCAGATTTCCAAAATATCAAATGTTATTCGCAAGCATAACGCATCAAGAGTCTAAAACTAAGCATGCATCATCAAGAGAAAACCCATTTGATTAATAAAAATCATTTAATTCATTTTTTATCAATGCAATTAATCATATAAAATATTGCATAAATTAATAAAGTAAATGTTACCACATAATTCTTGAAAGAATGGCTTCCTTCGTCGCCCCCCCAGGATGGGTTTAGCTCATCATGTTGGAAACACGCTCAAAAATTGATTTCATTGCTCAAAAATGGTTCACAAATGATGAAATGGGAGAAAATAATTAAAGCCGGGTGTTTGCAACGCTTATAATTGTTGCAAACACTGTTACAGAGAATGATAATGATGAACTGTTGTTGTTTCTGTAGCTCTGCGACCCACGCCTGGCAGTCGTTGTCACTGTTGTATGAACGACTGTCTATAGGGGTCAATGTTCTTTGTGTTCTTCAGCTCATGCAGCAGCAGAAAGATATTCTGCAACTTGATTTTCCGACTCTGTGATTTCCTATACGTCTCCCCAAATTCTCCCTCCTCCTCTACAACATTCCAGCAGCCTATTTATACATCTCAGCAACAAAATATCTCGTATTGATTGCAAAAAATTCTTCATTATTCTCCATGCAGGGTACTGATTTTTCTTCCTTTTTTTAGTCTTTGATTTTGATTTTCACACGCTATGAAGTTGTCAAATCTCCTTATTTATCTTCTACACGCTCCAAATGGTGACTCAAATCTTCCAAGCACGTGTAGAACTCCCTGTAATTCACGCAATCCCGTGAATATATGCTTTTCTGTTTTGCTCCAACACGATCATGCAGCCCATTCTAATCGATCCAAACACACACACCAACCCTTATATGCTCTAACAGGTCCAACCCATAAGAAATATGCGATTGAATCTCTTCAAATCTGCCGAGAAATCCAACTCCAAAATTGGTTCGCTGCTGCCATTAAATTCCCGCCATTTTTCAGTTTTGAAAAGAAGAGGATGACCTCCCCCTAACAGAGATGGGAGTGCGAATAGCAGCTTGCTCCCTGGGGGTGCAAATAGTGATTGAGATGCCCCTTAGTAATTGGGGTGCCGCTTAACCAAAGTGAGAGTCCGCATATCAAATGTCCTCCGGGGGTGGTCCGCATAATTTTTTGAGCCGATTTTTTCAAAAATGTTTATTTCTCAAAAATACCTACAAACACACAAAACACCATAATAAGCACAAATTCGAGTACCAACAAAACAGAAAATTGAGGACAACTCAGACACAAAAATGTGTCTATCAGTACATCTATATGAGTGAAAATTGCTGCCACTAATACTTAATAGGTGTGTTGTTTATTCTTTGTCACTGAATATTATTATCAAAAGAGGGAACAAGTTCTATACACGTGATTGATTACTTTCCGCAAGTCTACAACTTCTATTGCATCCAGTTGTTTATGGGTGAAAACTATCTCTGCCGGTTTTTGGTAATTTGGGGAGTGTGGATGAGAAATGAGTCTAAACCTTAAACAAATGCACTACACGGGAGTGCTTGTAGATTCGAGAAATCAATCTGTGCAAATCCGGCCTAAACCAAGAAATGGCCGTTCCAGACTTGTTTCGGTCACAAAGTGAAGGAGATGGGGTTGATCTTAGGGAGGGAAGCGAAGAAGGTGTTGAGATTGTGAAGGTGTTGGCTATGTATGACTTGTATCAGAAAGTTGAACTGGCTTTCAGGATGTAAGCTATCAGTTCCGGTGTTTGAATACGATGGTATCAACACTTGCCTCTGTTGTCTGGACTTGTCCTTGTTTGAAAAATAGGATGGAGAACCTATTTATACAAGTCTTTTAGCCTAACCCTCGTATCTCGTGGGAAGTGGAGAAAGTGGAGTGATGGAGTAGTGGAGTAGTGTGTTATTGTCACATGACCAGGCTTGCCCACTTCTCCCATCATCACTTAACCGTCCATGACTTCCTGACACGTTCTTGTGATGGCGCGTTGTGCGCTGCATGTCAGAAACCGCCGCACCAATACCCCAAGTATGTATCCCCCGATTTGTGACATGATTGATGTCTGAATGTGTGGATCGTGGGACCCACAAAAAGTAACATGTAATGCTAAATTGAATAACTGCGTTATTCGGGGAAGTCGATACTTGTGAAGTATCATGTGTATTCTATGCAGTGCTTTGATCGAGTATACTCGGCATGTATGAAGCATCGCTGTTTGAGCGTCTCAAAATAGCCTCATGTCCAAATTTACCTACTTCATGTGATGGTTTGGAAGTTGCGCAAGCAAATCCTCCCTTGACCGACCACATGGTGTGGTAGAGTGACGGATGGTGATCACCATGACGCCGCACCGACCAATTAACTCCCGACCGTGGGTCAGTATAACCAACCCGGTGAAGTTGGACGGACGAGATGATCTTTGAGACACTCATCTGCGACCGTTAATGAAATTAGGGTTTTAGAAGAGGTGCGCAAGCATCCCTCTTCAGCCTGGTCGAATCCAAGCTTGGGATACGATTTTGGCCAGGCCGATCGTACATGCGTGTAAATGGCATGACAGTGTAGGCGACCATACCCCATTATCTCACGAGAGTGTGATCTGGGCCACTCAATTCGTCCGGCGAAGTTGAGTGGTCGAGATCGGGCCATGCGACAGAAAACTAGTGCCGCAAAAGCCGCGCATCGTGCCAACTTCGGGCGCGCGTTACAAGATGACCAATCTTGGTCGGTCTTGGCCGATCGGTCTCAGCGTGTAGGTGGTAGGCTGGTGTTCACGCCTATACCGACTGTCCCATGAAAACGTGATCTAAGCCACTCAAATCGTCCTGGCGAAGTTGAGTGGTCGAGATTAGTTGCAATCGGGAAGTGTGACCACGCTAGTTTGGGCGGACGATTTGGGATAACCCGGGCATGGTATGCCTTGGCCGATCGAGTAAGGGGATAGATGGGTCCACGGTGGTCATGTTGGTATGACCGGACTGCTTAATCTAATCTTGGACCCTCCATTCGTGCCGGAGAAGATGGACACTCGTGATGCTCAAAAACCCTAATTTTGGGTTTCACGGCCGTGCGTGATGCTCTATTCGAGCGTACGAATCGGGATGACCAACCATGGTTGGTCATGACCGACGGTCGGTATGTAGGCGGGCCCACGGTGATTGTGTTGACATGCTCGGGGCCCTTTGAATCTACATCTACATCCTCCATCTATACCTCGAAGATGGATGGTTGAGACTGTTTTTGCGACACATGTAATGTGCCGCAAACCCTAATTTAGGGTTTTCCGTCCATACTTTCTCTGGTTTGGACGTTTTGGCAAGCTATGCCAATCTTTTGGGAGGCCGACCATGCGGGGCCGCGTTGGTTCGGCAACGAATATTCCATACCGCTTGGGGTTATGGAATTGATCTAGGCCATCCAATCATGCTTTGGTGAAGTTGGATGATCGTGATCATTTCCGGATCGATACGTACGATCTGAATGCTCAATCGGGCTAGTATAACACACCGAGAGTTGAAGCCTGTGTTCGGATATTTTCGTACATGCTTTCATTATAATGCTTGGAGATTCGTGTTGCTCTGCTGAGAGCAACACTCAGTCGTCATGCCGCACCGATAATGAGTACAGGAATTACAAGGTCGCTTACGCATTAATTAATAATGCTATAAATTCACAGGTATATGGGATTGTTGCTACATGCTCCAACCTGGATGAATTTCGTGTATTTAATTCACAGAATGGGATTGTTGCCACATGCTCCATTCTAGGTGAATTAGTAAAGTGAAGAAGTATTCAACACTTATTGGATTTATCTTTTACAAGATGTTAGCGCATAATTTTCTGGCCTTTACAATTTTAACCTTAAATGAAAATCTACCATCAACATTAAGTCCCCTGCCTAGCACGTAATGGTTACACCATTGTGGGGTAGGCATGAGATGGTGACAGTTAAAGACAAAGCTTATGAGACAAAGTTAGATGTTACCAGGAGAGACGGGTCATCCTGTCCTTGGAGCATGTCACGTTCAAGAGGCGTCCAGGCGAGTGTTCCCCTAGCATGATATCGGTCTTGCTCGCTGATAGACTCGTTACGCCTGTTTCGTTCGTGGGGATACCGCACCGCTTGATCGAATGTGGGCTTGATGTGCTGTTTTGGTTAATCGTGGGTCCGCTACGTCGCTTGTCGAACGTGGGACCCGATGTAAGCATGCTTGATTCGAACATGGGCAGATGTGCATGTTTCGATCAAACGCGGGACCACCGTGTACATGTTTCAAACGTCGGCCATGTCCTGCGCCTACTTTGACCGTACGGTTGATGTAATTGCTCGAGTGTCATCTTGCTACTTCGACCAAACACCGACCCAGCTAGCTTGACTAAACACCGGACTTGATGCTTTGACCAAACACCGGCCTTGCTGTTTGCTTTGCTCGAACGTGGGACCCGATGTGAGCAAGCTTGATTTTTAAAAAATGAACCTTGTGTGCTCAAATGTAAATGTGGGTCCTGTAGAAAGCGTTGAAGCAGCTTCTGGAGCAGGCCCGGGAGAGCGTTGAAGTGTTGGAGCTGAAACGCCTTCTTCTGGAGAGAGAGCTTTGATTGGGGACGGCGGGTGCCTTCGACCAATGCGGGGCTGGGATCAAGTGGGACCCGCCGCGTGCACCGATCGAACGTCGACCACTGTGTTTCCACCGAAAACCGCCCTGCGTGCGTCTTTGTTTTATTCGAATACCATCCTCGTGACTTTGATCAATACCAGACTTGAAACTTGAGCAATACCGGACTTGTGACTTAATCAATACCGGACTTGTGACTTGTTCAACACCGGACTTGAAACTTGAGCAATACCGGACTTGAAACTTGAGCAATACCGGACTTGTAAATTGATCAACACCGGACTTGAGACTTGAGCAATACCGGACTTGTGACTTGATCAATACCGAACTTGAGACTTGAGCAACACCGGACTTGAAACTTGAGCAATACCGGACTTGTAACTTGATCAACACCGGACTTGAAACTTGAGCAATACCGGACTTGTGACTTGATCAATACCGGACTTGTGACTTGATCAACACCGGACTTGAAACTTGAGGAATACCGGACTTGTGACTTGATCAACATCGGACTTGAAACTTGAGCAATACCGGACTTGTGACTTGATCAACACCGGACTTGAGACTCGAGCAATATCGGACTTGTGACTTGATCAATACCGGACTTGAAACTTGATCAATACCGGTGTTTGGACCCAATACCAGCCTTGTGTACTCCAGCGTGAATGTGTGTTCTGTCGTGTGTGACTACACATCTCACACGTTTTTATACAAGTACTGACTCATGTCTTTTATTGTAGAATGAAGAAAAGAACTCCTGTTGAGATTTCTTCTGGGATAATCTTTGGTGCCAAGTCGGGAGGTGTTGACACTTCAAAGATATGCCGAACATTGATGATGAGTTGTTCACCGCGCCCTTTCAACTATATGAAAATATCTCTGTTCCACAAGATAACCCTTCTCCTATCGACTTCAAGGTTTTTCATGCTCCGTGGGCCCTCATGAAAGATGGATGAGACGTATGTTGAGCAATGAGTACATCAAAGATAACTTGACCGGAGCGCAGATTATTGATGCGGCTTGAGTGTTGAAACGGCTCGAGAGGATGTTAAAGTGGTTTCGGTGCGAACGTTGAGGTGGATCCTGGAGAGAGTGTTGAAGAAGGATTACGCCAAACGTGGGTATCGGAGAAAGCGTTGAGGTGGCTCTTGAATAGACCATTGAAGCAGCTTCTGCTAGAGGGAGCGTTGAAGTGTTTCCCTCTTCAGTTCGATTTACCCTTGCGAATTCCATGCTTCTTGACTGACCATCTCTCTCATGTTGAAGAATTCCTTGACTGACGGTAAAGGAACTTCATGTTGAGCCTCAGTCCCCAAGCGTGGTTTACATGGTTTGTTCGTAGTGGTTGTTGTCGAGCCAGATATGGAATATCTTGGACATTGTTTCATCATTGTGGGAGTCGTGCATGTGTACTTGGAGTTGGAGTTGACGGACGCGCAGGATGTTGTATCTCGGTGGTTTTCCTCTTGTTGCTTGAGGAACCGCTTACGAAAGGCTGAAGGTTGTATCGCTTTGTTGGTGAGATATATGCCCCTACCAACATTATGAGGCTCTTCATTACCGGCAGGCCTGGTTCTTTCTATCAGGGCATATGTTGTTGTAGATGAGCGTTCAACAGCTCCAGAGGATGACCAAAAGCGCGGATTCTCCAACATAGCATGATAGACATGTACCACTGTCTGATAAAGTGACTCGCCCGGATCTTGTTCGATATGACGCGTGGACATCATTATCTTCTTGAGGCTGCTCCCTTGAGGTATCGGCTCCAGTGGAAGATTGCCGTCATAGAGCGTTGATACGTTGCACCGGCATTCTTTAAACCAAATGGCAGTATGGTATAATAAAAATTTCCGAGAGGAGTTCGAAAAGCTATCTTACTTGCATCATGCTCGTACATCCTTATCTGGTTGTAGCCTCTACAACCATCCATGGAGGAGAACATGCCGTGTTCGCTGGTTGCATCTACTAACATGTCGATGTTAGGTAGAGGAGGATCGTTTTTGGAGCAGCACCTGTTCAAGTCTCTGAAGTCTATGCAGCACCTGATCTATCCATTTTCCTCGTGTCTGAACTACAACTGTTTAACCTACTTGGATCCAGGTATGACATGTAGATGATGGGTGACCAATTTTCATCTAAATCTGGCATTTCTTCATATCTCCAAGCGAATATGTCCTGGTACTCTTTGAGAAGTTCCACGAGCTTCGTGCGTTTATCCGTATACAAGGTTGAGCTGATGGAGATAGGCCTAGAAGATTCCTCAACGATTTCAATCTCATCATTTGTGGAGTTGGTGCCATCATGCAGCTGTTGTGGAGCATCTAGCACTTGTTCTTGTGGTTTGTTGCTGTTGTAGCATTCCATTGGGTGGAGAGATCGGGTAACAGCCTCCCCGCTAATTGATAATGGCAATTGTCGATATCTTGTTTTTTCCCTTTCGTCACGACTCGCCACAAAAGTTCGTTCCCTCTTCGTGTGAACGTGGGTCGTGGCTTCACAGGATGGAGAAGAATGCTTCGTCGGCAAAGATGCATCGTGGGTTTTAGCCCTCAATGATGCAAGCCGGTCTTCTTCCTGAATTGACGCCCACGTGGGGAGTGGGACGCAATGAACTTGTCTAATTCTTTTCGCGGAGCTTCTCCCGTATGTGATGGTTTGGTTTCCCTCGAAGTCCGTCATTGTGGTAGGCTTCCGTACGACTTTGCCTGGGAGAACCTTGGATGTCCTGAGAGTCTTGAGAGTAATCACATTCGAAGACGCTCCTGTGTAGATAAGGTCCGTCTTGAACTCTGAATCCTTGATGCGTGCGGTGACATGTAGGGCACGGTCGTGACCTTCCTCTGGTTGATTGCAGCAAAACGTCTTCGCGCGCTGATTCTTCGAGAGGTGTGAAAGTTCGCATAAACTTTCCGCTAGAGAAACCGCTTCCCGATTCACCGGCCTCTGGTTCATAGTGAAACTATTGACTTGGGGAGGATCGTTGTGAGGATCAGTCCCCAGTGTAGGAGTCTCCATGACAGGACCGCTCATATTTGATGTCGCTTCTTTGATCAGGTCCATGGAGGTCCGTGCCGCTGAAGTACCTTCTCCGGTACGTTGAATGCGTTCCTTTTTTGCACCAGGGGCTGTCGCGGCTCTTGTGGCAATCGATCAGTTAATATCTTAAGAAAAGTGAGTACCTCTTTCTGAGTTGCGGCCATATCCGTTTGAGTCTTAGCAAGAACTTCCTGCTTCTCCATCAAGTCTGCAATGGTAATGGGGATGGTCCTCCTCTCGTTCCTCCGGCTCCTCGTCCCGATGAAGGAGTGGAAGTTGTTGCTCTGGTGACTACCAGAGGTGTTACACTTGATGAGATGCCGGGATTTGCGGCTGCTTTGGCTCTGGTGATGGGAGGTTTTCACTTACTGGAACATCTCCTGCTACGCTGGCACTGGTGGTAGAAGTGACGGCTCCATAAGATGTAATGACCACGGTAGCTCCACTGACAGGTACATCGACACCGGGAGTGTTATCCACACTAGCTCCATCGAATTGATTGCTGATCCGGAGACTGAGTTCTACCATCTTGAAATGGATTGATGATTGAATTGGTCCTAAGATCTACCCTTTTTGAAATTGATAAAATTGAATCGGATTTTGAAGAAATTGACTTTACAACCGAGAGATTAACCTCCCGCTGTGGTCGCCAATTATTTATGGGTGAAAACTATCTCTGCCGGTTTTTGGTAATTTGGGAAGTGTGGATGAGAAATGAGTCTAAACCTTAAACAAATGCACTACACGGGAGTGCTTGTAGATTCGAGAAATCAATCTGTGCAAATCCGGCCTAAACCAAGAAATGGTCGTTCCAGACTTGTTTCGGTCACAATGTGAAGGAGATGGGGTTGATCTTAGGGAGGGAAGCGAAGAAGGTATTGAGATTGTGAAGGTGTTGGCTATGTATGACTTGTATCAGAAAGCTGAACTGGCTTGCAGGATGTAAGCTATCAGTTCCGGTGTTTGAATACGATGGTATCAACACTTGCCTCTGTTGTCTGGACTTGTCCTTGTTTGAAAAATAGGATGGAGAACCTATTTATACAAGTCTTTTAGCCTAACCCTCGTATCTCGTGGGAAGTGGAGAAAGTGGAGTGATGGAGTAGTGGAGTAATGTGTTAGTGTCACATGACCAGGCTTGCCCACTTCTCCCATCATCACTTAACCGTCCATGACTTCCTGACACGTTCTTGTGATGGCGCGTTGTGCGCCGCACGCTGTAAAACCGCCGCACCAATACCCCAAGTATGTATCCCCGATTTGTGACATGATTGATGTCCGGAATGTGTGGATCGTGGGACCCACAAAAAGTAACATGTAATGCTAAATTGAATAACCTGCGTTATTCGGGAAGTCGATACTTGTGAAGTATCGTGTGTATTCTATGCGAGTGCGCATCGAGTATACTCGGCATGTATGAAGCATCGCTATTTGAGCGTCTCAAAATAGCCTCATGTCCAAATTTACTTAATGTGATGGTTTGGAAGTTGCGCAAGCAAATCCTCCCTTGACCGACCACATGGTGTGGTAGAGTGACGGATGGTGATCACCATGACGCCGCACTGACCAATTAACTCCTGACCAGGGCTATATAACCAAGACGGTGAAGTTGGACGGATGAGATGATCTTTGAGACACTCATCTGCGACCGTTAATGAAATTAGGGTTTTAGAAGAGGTGCGCAAGCATCCCTCTTCAGCCTGGTCGAATCCAAGCTTGGGATACGATTTTGGCCAGGCCGATCGTACATGCGTATAGATGGCATGACGGTGTAGGCGCCCATACCCCATTATCTCACGAGAGTGTGATCTCGGGCCACTCAATTCGTCCGGCGAAGTTGAGTGGTCGAGATCGCCAGCGACCGAAAACTAGTGCCGCAAAAGCCGCGCATCGTGCCAACTTCGGGCGCGCGTTACAAGATGACCAATCTTGGTCGGTCTTGGCCGATCGGTCTGGCGTGTAGGTGGTAGGCTGGTGTTCACGCCTATACCTGACTGTCCCATGAAAACGTGATCTAAGCCACTCAAATCGTCCGGCGAAGTTGAGTGGTCGAGATTAGTATTCAATCGAGAAGTGTGACCACGCTAGTTTGGGCGGACGATTTGGGATAACCAGGCATGGTATGCCTTGGCCGATCAGGTAAGGGGATAAATGGGTCCACGGTGGTCATGTTGGTATGACCGGACCTGCTTAATCTAATCTTGGACCCTCCATTCGTGCCGGAGAAGATGGACGCTCGTGATGCTCAAAAACCCTAATTTTGGGTTTCACGGCTGTGCGTCATGCTCTATTCGGGCGTACGAATCGGGATGACAAACCATGGTTGGTCCTGACCGATCGGTCAGGTATGTAGGCGGGCCCACGGTGATTGTGTTGACATGCTCTGGGCCCTTTGGATCTACATCTACACCCTCCATCTATACCTGCGAATATGGATGGTTGAGACTGTTTTGGGACACATGTAATGTGCCGCAAACCCTAATTTAGGGTTTTCCGTCCATACTTTCTTTCTGGTTTGGACGTTTTGGCAAGCTATGCCAATCTTTTGGGAGGCCGACCATGCGGGGCCCGCGTTGGTTCGGCAAATGAATATTCCATACCGCTTGGGGTTATGGAATTGATCTAGGCCATCCAATCATGCTTTGGTGAAGTTGGATGATCGTGATCATTTCTGCTTCGATACGTCTGATCCGAATGCTCAATCGGGCTAGTATAACACACCGAGAGTTTCTCAATCGGGCTAGTATAACACACCGAGAGTTGCGGCTGTCACGGGTATTTCGTACATGCTTTCATTATAATGCTTGGAGATTCGTGTTGCTCTGCTGAGAGCAACACTCAGTCGTCATGCCGCACTGATAATGAGTACAGGAATTACAAGGCTGCTTACGCATTAATTAATAATGATATAAATTCACAGGGTATATGGGATTGTTGCTACATGCTCCAACCTGAATGAATTTCGTGTATTTAATTCACAGAATGGGATTGTTGCCACATGCTCCATTCTAGGTGAATTAGTAAAGTGAAGAAGTATTCAACACTTATTAATGGCTTTATCTTTTACAAGATGTTAGTGCATAATTTTCTGGCTTTTACAATTTTAACCTTAAATGAAAATCCACCATCAACACCAGTTTATCTATAGTTTGGTGTTTTAGATTATGATTCTTAGAACTCTTTAGATGGATGACGATGTTCTGAAACATGATTGGTATGGGCTCTTCATGATAAGAGTTTCTGTTGACTAATCGTGGTTCTATTTATTCTTTTCTTAAATGCTTGTATGTAGAGAACGCATAGAATAAGGTACTGGTAAGGTACTTATCGTTTATGACTTCGAGGCCGGAAACCTCAGGGCACTTTAATGATCATTGAAGATACCACAACAGTCATGCCTTGCTACTCCGAAGGATTATGTTTCTCGGTATATTTGTTTGTTGAAATGAATGAAATTTAATTTATAGGGTGCTGAATGGTTACTTCTATTTACGCTACAATTATTAGTTATGTTTTCAGATTTGGTTTATCGATGTTTTGGGGAAAACTTGCATTATTTGAAATTCAACATTGATGATTACTTTTGAGTTGTGTGAGTATCCATTGAGCTTGTTTAGCTCACTCTTTCCATCTCCTTTTAGTGGCAGGTAACATTGATGTAGGTGGTTTTGACTCGGGCGAATGAGAGTTTTGCGTTTGGGTCGAGTGAAGGGTCTTGGTTTATATATAGAGAGGTGACTGTCGGTATCTTTTTGTGGGCAGTCCTGTGTTTGTAGTTTTTGGAGGTGATGTGTTTAACTTAAGGTCTAACTTTTGTAAATTGTGTATATATACCTACTTATCACAAACACACTGTTTCTAAATGTTTAGTGTAGTTATGTATGTAAATTACTCCTATTAACATCTTAAGTCGATCTTGTTCTAGGATGCCTGTTTCGTTTTGAAACTTTGTAAGTTGTCATTGTGTAAGGTTTGGACCAGTACTTATGGTCTCTTTTCTTAGCAGGGGAGATTCTTGCTCTCCGTTCTTTTGAAATTCTCTGTCATTTTCTCTTTACTTTGGTTTAATCAACTTAGTGATAAAGAACCTGGATAGATTAGTACCTTAAGTTTCGATTTATGCGTTAATTACAGATTGCTGAAATTGGGGTGTTACAGAGTTGGTATCAGAGCCCATTAGTAGGTCTTACATGGGCGTTTAGTAAAAGCTCTGATTTAAAAGACTTTAAGAATAAAAATCATATTGCATATAGTAGTGGTTATTTGCTGTTATATGTGCGTAATGTGCTTATAATATGTCTTGTTAAACTTTAGATATTAAGATATATGTTTTTGTTATGTGGGAAGAGAATGGCTGATAATACTGAAGAATCAGAGGGTGGATCCGGTCAGAGAATTGAGATCGGTAATATGGAGATATTAATGAAGTCCATGGCAGATATGAGGGAACACAAGCGTTTATTGGAAGGAAGGCTTGGGGTTTTGCCATCAGGGAATAATCCAATAAATACAGGTCATGCTCCAATGCCAGATGATATGTTGGTGCCAGTGTGGAAACAACAACAATTTGGGCAGTTATTTCAACAATATCTAAAGCTTGCTCCAGAAGAATTCAGTGGAACCCCTCCAAATCCAGAAAAGGCAGAAGAATGGTTGCAAAATGCAGAACATGTTTTGGAACATATATCCAATGATAGAAGCACTTGGGTTAAGTTTGTTAACTACAGATTTCGTGGACCATCACGAGATTGGTGGAATGCAGTAATGAAAGCGGAAGGCTAAACAATAACTTGGGATAGGTTTAAAGTCTTATTTATAGACAAGTATGTACCTGATTCAGCAAGAGATAGAAAATTTTCCGAGTTCATGGCTTTGACAAAGGGTGGTATGTCCGCTAGTGCTTATAATGATACATTTAAAAGGTTGTCGCGATATGGAACAGAATTGATAGCCACTGACGAGGCTAAAGCAAAGAAGTTTATCAAAGGATTGGATCCCGAGATGCGAAAACAACTTTCATGTTTACGAATCAGGACCTATGAAGATGCTTTGAATCGGTCTCTTGATTATGAAAAAGAGATAGAGGATCAACTTGCAACACGAGTTAGAGAAAGGCCGCAATAATTTTTAGCAAGACAAGATCCTGCAAAGCGACCCATGATATCATTTCCTGGTCAGACAAGCTACATACCACCAGTAAGACCGTGGCAAATGGGATCAACATCAAGACCTGTTGCACCACGTCCACCTTCAGTTAGACCGCAAGGACATACATTTCGACCACAAGGGAGGTGGATGCGTTCTCAACAAGTACGTACAGTTGCGCTAACAAGTTCTGATTCGAGTTTTGAAAGATGTTAGGAATGTGGAAAGACTGTTCATCTTAGAAGAGATTGCCCACAGTTACGTAGACCACCAACAGGACTATCACAACAAGGAACGGTGTATACTATGGAATCTGCAGAAATTTCTACTCCAGAGACATCACAAGAGAACCAAGTATTTCACACAATGATGGAAGGGGACGGCTCTGCGACCAATCAGGTGGTTGAAGGTAAAATACTGTTGTTCAATCATTTAGTTCATGTGTTATTTGACTATGGTTCTACGCAATCACTTATTAATTCTCGTATAGTTTCTGAACTGGGGTTAAAGAGAACATTAACTGGCAAGATGTTAGTTTTGGCTACACCATTAGGGAGACGAAATTTTCCATTCCAAGTTTGCCAGAAGTGTGTGTTGATGGTTAGTGACAAAGAATTGTTTGCAGATTTGGTAGTGCTAGAAATGTGTGGGTTTGATGTCATATTAGGTATGGATTGGTTAGCTAAGTATCATGCTAGTATGGATTGTTTTTCAAAAGTAGTTACTTTTCATATGCCTGGTAAACCTCCGTTTACATTTGTGGGTGCCATAAAGCCACAAAGTCTGTTTCAGAAGTTGAAAAAGGCTGGTGGTGAAAATGGGTTTGGTATGTTAGCTAGTGTCACTGAAACTTCGGTATCAGTAGAGACAATTCCTGTGGTGTGTGATTTTAAGGATGTGTTTCCGGACGTTCTGCCAGGATTACCACCGAAGAGAGATATAGACTTTAGTATTGATATACTGCCTGGAACTGCTCCAATTTCGAAAAGTCCTTACCGTATGGCTCCGTTTGAAAAGAAAGAGTTGAAGTCGCAGATATATGAATTAATGGGATTAGGATTTATTCAACCTAGCTTTTCTCCATGGGGTGCTCCTGTTTTGTTTGTGAAAAAGAAAGATGATACATTTAGGTTGCGTGTTGATTATAGGGAGTTGAATAAAGTCACTATCAAGAACAAGTATCCACTTCCAAGAATAGATGATCTGTTTAAGGGTGCACACGGTAAGGTTCGGCTCGGTCTTTCCGAGGTCGAGTACCTGACCTCCCTAGCCTCGGTTCCTATTTTTTGGACCGGTACCTGTAACTTGTACCTCGGTTCCGGTACCATTCGGGACCAGTACGGTACCAGGGACGGTTCCGGTACTAGTCTCGGTCCTTAATTTTTTTCATCATCTTCTTTGACTGATGATGGTGCTTCCATTAATTTTGATATAAACTCATCTGAGACTCTAATCTGTAACAAACCAGATGTTGTTTTTCTTATATCAAACGGTTGACAACTTCTCACCTTGTTTAAAACATCGGCATTCTTCCTAACTTTGGCTGGCAGCACCGAATTTTTGGATGAAACCAAAGAGGGAGTGGCAGTGAGAGGAGATACCTGTGATGATGATTTAGAAAAAGCGGTAGCAAAAGAAGCAATGGTAAAAAAACAAAGAACGGATTGAAAGAGATGTTGAGGTTGAGGCTGTTGCGGTTGTTCTTCGTCTCCTTTGATATGTATACAAGAGATATGGTTCCATATCAATGGAACACACGTCCATGGTATCATTTGTAAGCTTATCAATGATTTTAATCCCATCTTTTCTATCTATCCATATATGTGTCAGTAAACCTTGCTTGCTGATTTATATATATATGAGAAGGAGAAGAAAACTGAGAGACGAAGGAAAGGATTTAGCCGAAATGTTGAATATGAGAGAGTCTATATGGTCGGTGGAGTATTCTATCGATCTTGCTTTGATTTGAACAATTTAAATTTTTCAAGTGTGTGTGTGTGGCTGGGTTGATTATATACGTGAGCAAAGGACTGGTGAATCGAATTGAATAACAATTTAGATTTGTCAAAGAAGATGATGAAAAAATGAAACACTTCTGATTATATCTAAGATTCTAAATCTAATGTTCAATATTGATCGGTACAATCGGTACGGGACGGCACGGGATATGGTTAGGGCCGAGTACCTGTACCTCCCTAGCCTCGGTTCCTATTTTTTGGACCGGTACATGTACCCCCTTCCTCGGTTCGGTACAAAAACAGGTACGATTCTACCGGTTCCGGGACGGTCCGGTTTTTCGGCTCGATTCCTGTGCACCCTTAGATCTGTTCGATCAGTTGAAAGATGCCAAAGTTTTCACTAAGGTTGATCTTAGGTCATGTTATCATCAGATGAGAATCAAGGAGGGTGACATTCTAAAAACAACATTTAGGACGGCGTTAGGACACTATGAATACCTTGTTATGCCTTTTGGTTTGACGAATGCTCCAGCGGCATTTATGGATTTGATGCATAGAGTACTTTGGCGTTACTTGAATGAATGTGTGTGTAGGATCCAAATATCGCAACAACAACACACTTGCGGAATCTTCATTAACAACGTCGCGAAACCGTCGCAAAGTGATTTCAGAAATAACATAACAAATGACGATAACGTAAACATGAAGAAAGTGCGAAGATCTTGCGAATACTATAATGTCTGCGAGATTTAACATTTATACTCTCGCGAGGATGTCGCAAGGTAAATCCGAAATTAAGGAAAATATTAGTTGTACATGAGCTGTCATCCACTATGTAAATACTATATAAAGAGGAGAGCAGGAGAGAGAAAAGGAGGATAATTTTGGTAGGAGAGAGATATTTTGGAGAGAGATATTTTTAGGGAGAGATTTATTTTCTTTATCATCTTCTTCCCCAAATAATTAGATCTAGAGCTCTACAAAATATCCATTAATGGAGATTGTAAATGTAATTCTTATGTAACCTCAAAAATCATAGTGAAGAACCATGGATGTAGATCATATTGATCGAACCATGTAAAAAATCCTTGTGTCAATTTATATTTCTAGTACTTATATTTGAAATTTAGGTGATTAATAAGATTTAGATCTACAAAATATTATGAGGGGTGTAGTGTAGGATTTCCTGCAACTACATATGCGCTAGAAACAGGGACCTAATCTTGTTGGTTCAAGAAAGTTTAGAAAAATTGACTACTGTTGGTGACGAATTCAATTGGATCTATAAACTTTAAGGAGAAAACACCGTCAACAATTCAAAGACATAAAAAAAAAAAAAAAAAAAATATAGGTTGCTGTGATGAAATTCACGGAAGAAAATCAAGGTTTCAATGGAAGATTTCCATGTTCGGGAGAAAAAGAAAGAGAAAAATTGTTGAAGGAAATAAAGGAAGGCGGAGAGAAGATAAGAGGCAGACGCTGTGATTTTTATCACAAACAGAAATTCGCACAGATGGTTTGAGTTGGAGCGAATAAGCAAGAGGTCACGGGTTCGAATTCGCAGAGACACATATTTTTTATTTTTCAGTGGTGAAGATGAGAATAAATAAAAAAGTTATGAGTTAATTTCGCAGAGAAGTTCTTGAACAGTTGGTCCAGAGAGCAATGTGTGCGTTCGTGGTCGCAAGTTCGAATTCACTTGCGAGCATAATTTTCTTCTTTTTTACAGAGGGGAAAAAATGGATAATTTCGCAAGGTTATTTCATTATTTCGCAAACAAGAGGCAGCACAGTTGGTTATCTGTGAAGTTAATGAGTTCATGGTCGCGAGTTCAAATCCCAACGAACGTCTATTTTTCGCATGGATTTTTCGCAAGAAGAAAGTAGGTGATTATTTCGCAGAAACACTTCACAGAGGCAGGGCTAGCACAGTTGGTCAGGAGGCATGAATGCAAACAGAAGGTCGCAGGATCAATTCTTGCTTCTCGCACATTTATTTTTGTTATGCGAAATTTCGCACAGACTTTGCCTATTTCTCAAAGAAGAAAGTTGATGACTATCTCGCAAATTAATTTCGCAAGAGAGGGTTAGAACAGTTGGTATGGTGCGAGAATATGCATGAGGCAGGTCAAGGGTTCAAATCTCATTTCTCACACTTCTTTTTGCTGCGAGATAATTATATTTTGTGCGATGTTTATACATTTCAAGGATGCTAGCCTCGCAAGCAAATCATATACTTCGCAAGAGACAACAACAGCAACAAACCACAAAAGCTAAGTACCACTTTCCTTGAACATTTAAGTTCTACAGAAAATAAAAGATTTTTGATTTGATTACAAAAAAGCGATTCAATCGCAAGATTACAAATATTACTAAGATTTCAAGATTATAAAGACTTCAAAATTACAAAGATTTCTAGATTTAAAAAAAAAAAAAAAAAAAAAAAATTATTTCAAAATTACAAAGATTTCAAGATTTCAAAGATTCGAGAAAAATCTCGCAGATTAATTTATATATTTCTCTTGAATATTTACTTTACTTCAAATGATATGATATTATGAGAATAAATGAAAGAAAATGACAGAAATGAAGGAATGAATGAAAGGATGAATGAAAGAATGAAGACATGCGATAATTTCGCAGAGATAATGGAAATGCGATAATTTCGCAAAGATAATGAGAAGAGATAATCATAAATGAATGATTGAGACAAAAATGAATGAGTGAGTGAATGGGACGAACCTTTATGGCGTACACCCTAGTTCGCGAATGATATTTCGTAAGAGGCAAATGTAAGACCTAAAGTGCGTCATATAAGGGGGTATCTCTTAACCTGGCTCGGGGGAAAAGGTTACACCGCTCCTGGAACTCGAGTCATGGAGATTGGGGATAATAACATCCATCCGGAGAGAGATACCTTGGATTTCCAACTATATAAGGTTATACCCTGGTTGGACGACCGAGGGTCTCTTCCAAGGAGTCGGCGTATGACCAAGGCGCCGAGGTACACGGTTGAGTCAAGAGTGCGGGGAGCATGGAACTTCCTTACCACTCTTGACAAGTCTTGGCACATGCTGCACTCGGCCCGAAGAAAACTCCACTTAGGGTGCGATCTCGTAACCATAAGCCTTATAGGTATAAGGGATAAGAGGCTGCGAAAACAACCGCTTCTTTGTTAAGACCGGATGGGAGGAGCTAGTCTTGTATGGCCGATGTACGCCTCCTTGAAGGGGCAACCAGGAGATGATAAGGGCGACACCCTCCATTAGGGAGAGTGTCAAAAGACGCAAATGTCATGAGGCTCTATTTTCGCAAGAAAATTTAGGCTTGTCATATTTGTGCGATGATCCTGAAGAGGCAATAATACTAATGAGGGTAAGACGAGATCAATGGGTCTTTACATGCAAGTGTAAAGACGTCCTGCGATTTTGTCGCAAAGACGACAATGTCCTGGGGCTTTGTGTTCGCAAGAATATTTAGGCCTGTCATATTGTCGCAAAAACAAGGGGTGGCAAAATAAGACCTTTAACTAGGAAGGCGAAATAAGACCACACAAGAAAACTGATAAGGCAAGACCAATGGGTCATTACATGAAAATGTAAAGACGTCATGCGATCTTGTCGCAATGACAAAATTCAACATAAACATTTTGAATGTAAGTAACAGAGATCTTTCATTGCAAAAAAGATTACATGATAAGCTTGCGAGCTTGATGAAATGATTAAATGATAAACTTGCGAACATGTACATAATAATGAGACCGAGGCAATGCAAATGCCACATACTTGATATTATGATCATATTATTATGCGATACTAATAGTGCAGGAATAAGAAAAAAATGAAGCACAAGCAAAAGAACTCGCGAGGAACAACAAATACGCAAAGAGGAATGCATATACTAGAGACAAAATCAGAGAAATGAAGAATTGAAGCGATTTAAAGATACATCAATTTTAAAGCGGCAGAATGAGATAAGTAACACAAACATTAGCTATACATTGCAGTAGATAAGCATTCTCATCATACAAACATCATACTCGCATCATGAAAACATCGCATAAGCATTTCATGACATAAACATTGCATAACAAAATCATTACATAAGCATTATACTCGCACAAGTATTTTACAAAATTTTACATAATTATTCATAATTTCGCAGAATTATTCAGAATCTCTCAGCATAACTATTTAGAATCTCTCAGGAGTGTTATTCAGAATCTTTCAGCAGTAATATTTATAATCTCTCAAGAGTGTTATTCGAATTTCTCAAAGAATATTATTTAGAATCTCTCAAGGTATTATTCGGAATTTCGCAGAGGTATTCATAATTTAAGAAGTATTCTTAATTTCGCGAGAATGAGTCGAATTTCGCAGGATGTGATTATTTCACAAGATGTGATTATTTTGCACAATTATTTCACACAATTATAAGCAACTTGAAGAGATTATACTATCGCATGAGCACAAGATATGAGACAGAGGCAAAATAAGAATGCAAAAACAATTCGCTCAATCAACACTTTCTCAAGGATTCTACCCTCATAGATAAAAAAACAGGGGCAGCTATGGATAACCAAGAAAACATTTTATGTTCTTTATCTTCTCGGCAAGAATCACTTCCAAAGAAGATATTCACCAATGAACAACAAGAATCCTCACCAAAAATGGAATAATAACTTCGCATGAACAGAGGCAATACTTCTTATACTTCAAGGATTAATACTTCTTATTCACTTCGCA
This sequence comes from Papaver armeniacum, assembly GCA_023531295.1. NCBI lineage: Eukaryota > Viridiplantae > Streptophyta > Magnoliopsida > Ranunculales > Papaveraceae > Papaver > Papaver armeniacum. The sequence goes on along the minus strand of JAJJWW010000235.1, from coordinate 100,257 downwards.
AAGCTTCGGAATTTCGCGAAAGAATAGAGCATTACATGAGGCAGAGAGCATGGAGTAATAATTTCGCAATACTTCTTATTCGCAATCAAGGATGGATATTTCTTATATTTCTTCAAGGATACTTCATACTTCATATACCTCTTCAAAGATACTTTATACTTCGCATACTTCAAGAGATAATACTTCTTATTTTCGCAAAGCTTCGGAACTTCGCAAAAGAATAGAGGCAAGTACGTACTTTTCAAGTCTAGTATTCTTTCGCAAATTCCTTCATCAACAAAGATCAAAGACTACTACAACAACAGGTTTTTTCTTAAAGATCGCTCTTCAAGCAATATTCAAGAAAAAAGAGGCAAGATGTAGGATCCAAATATCGCAACAACAACACACTTGCGGAATCTTCATTAACAACGTCGCGAAACCGTCGCAAAGTGATTTCAGAAATAACATAACAAATGACGATAACGTAAACATGAAGAAAGTGCGAAGATCTTGCGAATACTATAATGTCTGTGAGATTTAACATTTATACTCTCGCGAGGATGTCGCAAGGTAAATCCGAAATTAAGGGAAATATTAGTTGTACATGAGTTGTCATCCACTATGTAAATACTATATAAAGAGGAGAGCATGAGAGAGAAAAGGAGGATAATTTTGGTAGGAGAGAGAGAGATATTTTGGAGAGAGATATTTTTAGGGAGAGATTTATTTTCTTTATCATCTTCTTCCCCAAATAATTAGATCTAGAGCTCTACAAAATATCCATTAATGGAGATTGTAAATGTAATTCTTATGTAACCTCAAAAATCATAGTGAAGAACCATGGATGTAGATCATATTGATCGAACCATGTAAAAAATCCTTGTGTCAATTTATATTTCTAGTACTTATATTTGAAATTTAGGTGATTAATAAGATTTAGATCTACAAAATATTATGAGGGGTGTAGTGTAGGATTTCCTGCAACTACAGTGTGATTGTGTTTATTGATGATATTCTAATTTACTCTAAGACTCGTGAAGACCATGAAGAACACTTGCAGAATGTTCTTCAAACTTTGCGTGAAAATCAGCTTTACGCAAAGTTCAGTAAGTATGAGTTTTGGTTGAATGAAGTTAAGTTTCTCGGACATGTTGTATCAGGTGAGGGAATTGCAGTAGATCCTTCGAAGATTGATAGTGTTTTAAATTGGCAGCAAACAAGGACAGTTACAGAAATCCGAAGTTTCTTAGGGATGGAAGGTTATTATCGTCGGTTTGTGAAGGGTTTTTCTGGTATTGCTTCTCCATTAAGTCGGTTGACAAAGAAAGGGGTTAAGCAGATCGAACCTTGTCTTTTTAGGTCATAGGAATAATTTTGGCATGAGGGACTTTGTTTATTTCTTCAAAGTGATTCTTTTTGGAGTGATTCGAATGGTCAGTTGAGTGTGAGTCTGCTTTCCAAGAGTTAAAGAATCGTTTAACTTCGTCACCGGTGTTGACAGTACCGAGTCCAGGGGCTGTTTATGATGTGTATACAAATGCATCTTCTGTTGGGCTTGGGTGTGTGTTAATGCAAAATGGGCAGGTCATTGCGTATGCTTCCAGGAAGTTGAATATTCATGAGAAATTTATCCTACACATGATTTAGAGCTGGCAGCTGTTGTGTTTTCTTTGAAGATTTGGAGGCACTATTTATATGGTGAGGAATTCAGGTTGTATTCCGATCATAAGAGTCTACAATACTTGTTTTCACAGAAGGATTTGAACATGAGACAGAGGCGTTGGACAGAATACATGAAAGACTATGAGTTTACTTTATTGTATCATCCGGGTGAGGTAGTAGATTATACATTTCAGGAATTAGAAGATGATGGTGTTTGCACTAGATATTTAGCTCAAATGACAATACAACCTACTCTAAATCATAGGATAGCCAATGCTCAGTTCCAATGTCGAGAATCTAATAGGTATCTGGGTAAGGCTAAGGACAAGGATAATAAGGACTTGAAACTACATTCTGATGGAACTCTTCGTTTTAGGAATAGATTGTGGGTGCCGAAGACAGCAGGGCTGGAGCTAAGGAATGAAATATTAAACGAAGCACATCGATCTCATTACACTACACACCCAGGGGGTACTAAGATGTATAGAAATTTGAGAAGAAATTTTTGGTGGCCTGGAATGAAGAACAGTATTGCTGAATTTGTGAAGAAATGTTTGACATGCCAACAGGTAAAAGCTGAAAATAAGTTACCAGGGGGCCTTCTTCAGCCTTTAACTATCCCGGAATGGAAGTGGGAGCATATTACAATGGATTTTGTTAGTGGGTTGCCTAGAACTAGCGATGGTATGGATTCCATATGGGTTGTGGTGGACAGATTAACGAAGACGGCTCATTTTATACCAGTCAAGCCTATTATCACAGGTGTATGTTTCTGAAATTGTCCGACTACATGGTGTTCCGTTATCCATCATATCAGATAGGGGTGCTCAGTTTACATCTGATTTTTGGAAGGGGCTTCAAAAAGCATTTGGTACCAATGTTAATCTTAGCTCGGCTTTTCACCCGCAGTCAGATGGACAGTCAGAACGGGTTATTCGTATACTGGAAGATATGCTTAGGGCATGTGTGCTGGATTTTCAAGGTAGTTGGAAGAATCATTTGCCGTTAGCTGAGTTTGCTTACAATAATAGCTACCAGGCAAGTATTGGTATGGCACCATTTGAGGCTTTATATGGGCGACCATGTAGATCACCGATTTGTTGGACAGAGACTGGAGACAATTTGTTGACTGGGCCAGCAATAATTGCAGAGACCACAAAGAATATTAGAATCATTAAGGAACGTTTACGGGCAGCTCAGAGTAGGCAGAAAAGTTATGCAGACCATGGTAGATGTCCTTTGCAGTTTGAAGTTGGGATGTATGTGCAGTTACGAGTATCACCAAGAAAGGGTGTTACTAGGTTTGGATTGAAGGGAAAGATCGCACCACGGTTTATTGGTCCATTTCAGATTGTTGAGAAAATTGGCGAAGTAGCTTACAGGCTTGCATTACCATCAAGCATGGGTCGGGTTCACGATGTTTTTCATGTGTCTATGTTACGTGGTTACGAATAAGATCCTTCTCATGTGTTAGATTGGCAGTCTTTACCGTTGGAAGATAAGGGTTCTTATAAAGAAGGGCCGGTGGAAATTTTGGACCGTAAGGAGAAAATTTTGAGGAATAAAATCATCCCTTTAGTCAAAGTGCGATGGATTCATCACAATACCGAAGAGGCTACTTGGGAAAAAGAATCAGATATGCAGGCTCAGTATCCCGATTTGTTCACTTGAGGTATGTTAGTTTTCTTTTCGAGGGCGAAAAGTTCTGTTAGGTAGGATGATTGTAGCGATCCGATAATTTGTCTTTTGATTATTATTGATTGATCAAGGCACAATTAGTAATAATTGTATCGCTAATGTTTCTGTCTTTACGAGGAACCAACCATACGGTTGGATAAATTTCGTCTAGTTGTCGGTATTATCCTATCAGGGTCCTAAGTTTTTGACTTTGTATGCATTGATTCTTTTGGTGATGTTTTTTTAGCTTAGGATTATATTAGGATTTTTGCAAATCAGAATTGTTGGGCTTAATCTACAAGTTCAATAGACATGTGGTGGGCTTCTGTTTTGTTGACACCTAGAGTCCACATAACTGCTTGGTTTTACGCCCTGTGATGATAAGTTTGGAAAGGGAAAAAAATAGAGGATTAAAACTTTCGAACATATCTTTGTTCTTCTTCATACAGCACCTGTGGTGGTAGTGAGAGAAGAAGTCAGGTGAAAACCAAAATCATGTGAACCCTGTAGTAAATTCCGAACTCAATTTAAAGAAACGAAGATGATATTATGAACTATTTGATCAATTAGTATCTTAGAGACTTGAGGGCTTTTGGAAAAGGGGTTTTTCCTGGTCATCTTGGGGCAGTGATTGAAGGTATGATTCAACTTTATTTGGTTCTTGTTTCAACCAATTCTTCTCAATAGGATGGTGTGGATGGGGCAAAACGATTTGCTGGTTTTTACGGAATTGAGGAGATGATCGTGCGGAGGAGACTCCTTGAACCGAGCGAAATGTTTAACCTCACACAGATGCACTGCAAGAAGGGAGTGCTTTGAATTCGAGAGATCAATCTGTAGTACTCGGCCTAAACCAAGACAATGGCCGTTCCAGAGTAAATTCGGTCACAAGAGAGGATGGGTCGATCTGTAGGAGGGAAGCTGAGAAATGTGTGAGATCAATGGTGATCGAAGATTGTAGGTGTGTTGTGTATTCGAGAATAAGATAAATTCCCGAATGATTGAATTTACTCTGTTGAGAGTTGGATTGTTAATATCGTGTTGTCTGTTTGACGTGAGATTGTCCTTGTTTCAATCATGATTCAGAGACTTATTTATATTGTTGGAATTGAAAACACCATGATCTCATGAAGCGTGACAGTTGATGGAATCAAAGAAATGGGGAAGTGGAAATCGTGTTAAAACCAGTTGCTCAACGTGCGGAGACTTGGTTGATTTTCCATCCACTACTTTGTTAACTCCTTCAACTGATTGCACTACTTGCTCACATTCTCATCGTGTGTATGAACACACGTGCCGTGACCGCCGAGACCAAAACCCTAGTTAATATCTCCCATGTGACACGATTGATGTCTCGTGTGATTGTGGAATCTGCAAGGCAGACGTGTATTTAGTTAGTCAGTTACTGACTTCATGGGACGATGAGTCCTTGTATTGTTGAGTCGAATGTGGTTTGGAAATGTTCTGAGACTCTAAACATGTCTGTTGAGACAGATATGATGTGTGAGTAAGTTAACGTGAGCAAATATTGCTCATTTGATGAATTGTTGAATATTGATAATTGAACCAATATTCTTTGATTTGAGCAAGTATTGCTCATCTGAGCAAATATTGCTCGTTTGATGAATTATGGTAGCATGACCAAATAAAATATTAAATCGAATAATACGGCAATTGAACCGAGTATGATAAATAAAATGTTGATCACGGGATCAACGTAAAATTATTATCATTTGAATCTGGAATCATTAACCTTGGACTCAAAACCCTAATTTAATTGGTGATTTATTGATGGTTTATTGAGAATCAACCACAGAAAAGGAGGGACCGGCTACATGAGATTATGAGTCGACCATGTAGTGCCCAGATGCTCACGTGAGCAAATATTAAGATCTCTGCAGACCAGTTAATTTGTTGATGAAAGGATGATTAAATGATGATTTAATCATTTATTCGAAAAATGCTCGTCCGAGCCTTATATGATAAAACCTAATTAATTATGAAGAGATGAGGGACCGACCAAGGGACCATGAAACCGTCCCTGGGTGTTCACGGGATCAATTGATGATCGTTTCATCAAGTTCCAACTTGTTTGGAAGAGTTTTGGACCTAATACGTGCAATTGTGCAAATTAGGTTAAATCATGAGAATATATGGGACCGGCTTCTCGTAAGCCAAAAAGCCAACCTTGGTCGGTCAAGGTAACATGCTCACGTCACCAAAGTGTCCGTTATGCCAATTTTGAGAATTTTGATATTTTCTGGTGTGCATTTGAGCAATCATTTGAGAAAATATGAAGAAATCAGGGTTTTTGACGAAACCGTCAAAACTTCATGAGATGAAGGAAAAATAGTAAAAGTGAGGGAATCATGAAGTGTGGGACCGTCCATGGCCAAGGCGTGGCTGGCCGGCCAAGGAGCTTGGTCCCACATGTTTTTTCCCAATTTTCATAATATTTTCATGATTTTAGGGAAATATGATAAAACCAAGGAATTTGTTAAAACCAAGGAGTTTTTGTTGAAATCAAGGAGTTTCCATGAGATGAAGGAAACAAAAATATTAATAATAATAAAATATGGGCTTGTGGGACCGGCTTGAGCATGGTTGGCTGGCTGGGGCCTGGTCCCGTGAGTTTTCCCTTATTTTATGTATTATTTCATGATTTGAAGGAAATATCATGAAATCAAGGAATTTCATAAAATCAAGGAAATATAAAAATAAAAATAATATAATAAGGGGTTTGTGGGACCAACTAGGGCATGACCGGCCAGTTTGGGCCCGGTCCCACAAGTTTCCTTAATTTTATGTATTTTTGTGTATTTTCCCATAATTTGAAGGAACTTCATATTTGAAGGAAACATCATGAAATCAAGGAGTTTCATGGGATTAAGGAAACATGAAAAATATAATAATAATAAATAGGGTGTGTGGGGCCAGTTAGGGCATGACCGGCCGGCTATGGCCCGGTCCCACGGATTTCCCTAATTTTATATTATTTTTTATGGGATCAAGGAAATATTCATGAGATTAAGGAGTTTTCATAAGATTAGGGAAATAATAATAAAATAATGAGGAACCATGAGGTGTGGGGCTGGCCGGGATCAGGGCATGGCCGGTTGGCCAATAATCACGGCCCCACAATACTTTCCTTAATTTTATATTATTTCTTTGGTGTGAGGGAAACACCATGAAACTGAGGAGTTTCCTCAAAACAAAAGATATTTGTTCAAGTGAAAGGTTTTTCATGAACTCAAAGAAAATAATAAAAATATGAAAAAATATGAAATCGTGGGATTGACCACGGCACGTCCGGCCGGTCAGTGGGCCCATGCTCCCAGCGCCTTGGTCAATTTTTTAATTTTTTATTGTTTTTCCTTCCTATTTTGTATAGGTTCATCGTCTCGTCGTATTTTGAAATACTTGTTCGTGCGGTGATTGTTAGTGCATCATCGTTGAGTACACTTACACCATTTTGGTCGAGGCTTACTCAAAGGTAGCTCAGATGCCCGTGTGTTGAATATTTATTACTAACCCATGGAATTCTGCTGGGAAGAACCATAAATTGAAGTAACGAAATATTATGAAAATATCGAATATTTTCCAGGGATTTGAATCTATTGATTTTGAAAATAATTAATTAATGGCTCTATACTAGTACGATCATCTAGGAGCGTTAATTATTCAGGAATTGAGTGATATGAGCTTGTTGAAGCGTCATACTTCTTTCATATAGTCAGGGAAAACATTGTTACATCCTGAAGACGTTATTGCTCTATACTAGCAGGCAAGCTGTCTAGGAGCCGTCTAATCTTTCGATTCTATATAGAAGTAATTACTGAAATTGCTCAGTATTCATGAGACATTCCATTGCCTCAGCTGAGAGACTACATATCTATATATACTCCGAGAGACAATATTCTCAGTCAGAGATTCTCATAGCATGATCTTTCATGCTTTCGATAAGAGACACGAGCCTCAATATTCATCTGATTGCTGGATCAGGATTACATATAAGTATGGGTTTACGATTTTAGCCTTTGTCGAAAATCCACCATCTACAGATGGTTTATTGATTAATTCTACTTCTACTGATTCTATCTTGGTCTTGTCAAACTCTTTATCAAAAGAACTAGGGTTTCAATTGAAATTGAATTCTTGTCTACGTAATTACTGAGACGTGATAGGGGTTAGAACTTGATAGAGATTGAAACTATGTTTTCCTGGATCTGCAAATCATCATGAAAGTTGGGTTCTACCAAAATTTTGTTAATTTAAATTGGAAGACTTGGTACAGTTTCTTTTTAGGTTGTTCGGATTTGTTTTGGACTGTTTGTAGACACGTTAGATTTTGAACTGGATTGGGGATATTCCCTTAATCAGCATACATCTATGAGTGACTATTTCAACTTGATATTAAGTATCCAGTTCATTTGATAGTTGATACGTATTGAGCTGTGTCAATTTCTGTTTCAACTACCCTGTACTTTTGGTAGTTCTGCTTTCAACAAATTCATCACATTTGCATCTTGTTTCAACCTTGAACCTCTACTAATAATTGTTAGAATTTGCTCCAATGACTTCGTGTTGATGAGAAGAGCTAGAATTTGATATCTAGGTTAATACTTAACCAGTTTAATTATCTTGTTTATATTTCTTGATCCTTTCTCGGTGGCGTCTTTCTGTTTTCTAACTTAACTTCTATGTGCTTAAGGTGTCTTTGGCTTCGATAGGCGAGCTTCGGAGGTTAAGGTTTGAGTTGCGTTTAGAGGTGGGAATTTACATTACTCAGTTGTAAGCATTGATGCCTCTTTATCAAAACTAAGCTTATACAAATAAACAAAACCCATGCACTGTTTTTGATATCTATACCTATTGTTGTATGCGAAGTAAGGATTTTCTTATCAAACCATATATTACTTTTTGACATATATAGTATATGAATGAATTATATGTAGGCATATAATATTGTTGTTGTATATCTATAGAATGTGCCTCTTAAATATATGGTTGAGAAACTCTTGTTACCAATTCAGAATTTCGGGAAGGGTACATTTAAAATCATGGGAAGTAACATTGTTTTTGGATTTTCTTAAAGATGTATTGCTTTCTTTTATTCTTTCCATTGACTGGAAAGAACTTGAATTATTCTTTATTCCTTTATGAATATTTCGGGAAGGACATATTCCCATCTGTGGTGTGTAGAATTCGTTTCCTCACAATTTACCTTATACCTATGTTTAAGTACATCTATAGGAGTGAAAATTGCTGCCACTAATACTTAATAGGTGTGTTATTTTTTCTTTGTCACTGAATATTATTATCAAAAGAGGGAATAAGTTCTATACACATGATTGATTCCTTTCAACAAGTCTACAACTTATATTGAATCCAGTTTATCTATAGTTTGGTGTTTTAGATTATGATTCTTAGAACTCTTTAGATGGATGGCGATGTTCTGAAACATGATTGGTATGGGCTCTTCATGATAAGCGTTTCTGTCGACTAATCGTGGTTCTATTTATTCTTTTATTAAATGCTTGTATGTAGAGAACACATAGAATAGGGTATTGGTAAGGTACTTATAGTTTATGACTTCGAGGCCGGAAACCTCAGGGCACTTTAATGATCATTGAAGATTTCGCAACAGTCATGCCTTGCTACTCTGAAGGATTATGTTTCTCAGTATATTTGTTTGTTGAAATGAATGAAATTTAATTTATAGGGTGCTGAATGGTTACTTATATTTACACTACAATTATTAGTTATGTTTTCAGATTTGGTTTATCGATGTTTTGGGGAAAACTTGCATTATTTGAAATTCAACTTTGATGATTACTTTTGAGTTGTGTGAGTATCCATTGAGCTTGTTTATCTTACTCTTTCCATCTCCTTTTAGTGGCAGGTAACATTGATGTAGGTGGTTTTGACTCGGGCGAAGGAGAGTTTTGCGTTTGGGTCGAGTGAAGGGTCTTGGTTTATATATAGAGAGGTGACTTCCGGTATCTTTTTGTGGGCAGTCATGTGTTTGTAGTTTTTGGAGGTGATGTGTTTAACTTAAGGTCTAACTTTTGTAAATTGTATATATATACCTACTTATCACAAACACACTGTTTCTAAATGTTTAGTGTAGTTATGTTTGTAAATTACTCCTGTTAACATCTTAAGTCGATCTTGTTCTAGGATGCCTGTTTCGTTTTGAAACTTTGTAAGTTGTCATTGTGTACGGTTTGGACCGGTAATTATGGTCTCTTTTCTTAGCAGGGGAGATTCTTGCTCTTCGTTCTTTTGAAATTCTCTGTCATTTTCTCTTTACTTTGGTTTAATCAACTTAGTGATAAAGAACCTGGACATATTAGTACCTTAAGTTTGGATTTATGCGTTAATTACTGATTGCTGAAATTGGGGTGTTACAGGTTTGTTCGAAAAGAAAACGAGACGAAGTGTTTCTACAGCTGGTGGGTGTCTCAATGGTTTCCTGATGAGCTGGCACCGGATCAAAAGAATAGTACACTCCACGTCGCGACATTCTTGGCTCTGTGGTTATCCCGGGATATTTTCGATGACGGCTCTGGTAAGAAGGAGATAAGGCCGGAACTCCTCAAATTTGCTATAAGATTGGCGACAGGAGTCGTTCTCCCCATTGGCGGCTTGTGTCTCGGTTCTCTGTACACGCACTTGGATCATCTAGCTGTGGATATGCGCGTTTCAAATGGTTACATGAAAGTGGACTCATATGTTCACGTTGCTTTTCTCCAGGCGTGGCTATGGGAGCATCTTGAAAAATATGCTCTTAAACCACCATTGGTTTCACTTACCGCGTCTTGGGGTGGTTCGAGAATACTTCGTTGGTCGAATAGGCGCCCAAGAGCTGGCTCAAACCTGGCTGATTTCCTCGATAATTCGTGCGCCGTTAATTTTCGTCCATGGGCCCCAGTGTGTACATCCATAGTCCATGTCAATACTTTTGCTTCCGCTCCAAACATGTCTTTGCTTTGTGACGAAGGGAACCTCGGTGTCGGCGAGGTTGTATTCATGCGAAGTTGTACGCCGGGTTACATACCATCTTTCTTTCGAGGATCGTGTCGGGCAGTCTCTTACAATATTGATCGGGCGGCTCGGCATATGGGTTTCGACCAAGGAGTCCCTCTTGTTCGTCAGCTGGTAGCTCCAGAGAAATTATTACCGATCGTTCTTGATGCTAGTATTCTCGTGCCGGGCAAAAGCCTCCCTTTCTTGCTTTCGAAACGAAATCCTTCGACTACCTCCAAGTATCACACGTTCTGGCAGATTGAATTCCTTGTCATCCAGGAATTTGTGAAAATCTTAGTGGAGAACATCCGTGGTAGGTCTTCTGCTGCGATTTTAGCAAAGCATCCGTTGTTGAGGGATACTTCTTCAACCAAAAGAAAATCCGTCGGTCCGGGCACGGACAGTCCTCAAGCGAAGGAGCGAAGGTTTAAAAATCGCGCAGGTGGTTTCCAGTCAAATTCCACAGCTCTACCGACTTTTAGTTCGTCCAACATGCAGGTATGTATGATTTTCCTCTTGACTTCAGTTGGGCCGTGTATATTCTCGTTTCTTTTTTGAGTATCCGTCTTCATATTTTGTCCAGGGTCTCAACAGTGTGAACGCCTTTACCAAACTTGCAAGTGGACAGAAAACATTGCTTCCCGAGACAAAGGATGTCGGTGTTGAGCCTATCCATGGTGATGGGGAACCCGAGAAGGATGACGGTTCGGAGTCCAGTGATGGCGAGGGTAGCTCTTCTGACAGCAGTGCTGAATCTTCCTCTAGTCAGTCTGAAAGTGAATCAGTGAGTTTTTCCGCATGTTCCCCCTTTTTTTTTTTGGAAAACGTCTAATCCGCGGTATTACAGGAGAAAGTCGTTTCTGAAGATGGCTCTTAGATAGAGACAGAGGAAGATACAACTTTGTCTCCAACCATGGCAACCGTACCGGGCGATCTTGAAATGGATGTTGATCAAGATGAAAACGTCGTTGCTGCTCAGACAAAGGAAAGTACTCTAGTGGCCGCATGTGCGATTGTTGTTAGGAGTCCCTTGCCGGTTGCTGATGTAGTCGCAGGCGCCCCTTTTAATCCTCCGTACATGGTTCCTCATCGGGATCACATGCTGATTGGAGGGTTTAGCGTGCCATCCAAACATGCGGTACTATAAACTAAGATCTGGGAAAACTATGGTCATATTGCCACAACCAAACAAATTACTAGTCGGTACGCGTTGGTTAAGCGTGTGGAGGAAATTATGTATTCGATTGACGACATGTGCAACGTGACTGGTCATACTGTTTCTGGGGATGTGGTCACAAGTTGGAGGTTCCATCGTGACATTTGGATGGAGTTTGAGTTCAATGCTCCTTGGTTCGTCAAAGGTTTCTCTGAGGTTGAAAAGATGCTGGTTGAAAAAGTCGAAGGCCCTTCTGCGGATATGGTGAAGAAGCGGGAAGTGGAAGTCGAAAAGTCAGCCCAGAAACTAAAATTGAAGAGGGCGTCTCTTCAAAGCGCAAAGGAGGCTCTCGCCAAGAAGAGCAAGCCATTGTTGGAAAACTTTCCTTGAACACATTTCTGTTTTTTTTTTCTTTTTTTCTGTTCTTCTTATTTTAGGTTTCTTTTTTTTTGAAAGGCAAATGAAACGCCTAGTTTATGGTTTTGATTTTCTGGATTTTTGAGTTGATAGGCAAATGCTACCTTGATGGTTTTGGATTGTTCTTTTGGAATGCATTGTTTTGGTTATGATTGCAAGTGGCGCAAACGTTCCAGGCAAACCATGGAACCGCGTGTTGGTAGATGACATGGGATGAAACATAACATGACTTATCGGTTTTATCATTCTCGTGAAAACTTGAAATAACAAACTATGTATTTTGTCTAGGTAAGACTTACTCGGTTTTTCATCTCTTCCTGTTGAAAAAGGAATCTCCCGGGTGTTAGACCGAGTTTTGTGGGAAACGTCGCCATGACTGTGGAAAGTCCCCAGTCATTCCTTGTCGTGTTGCCGATCCCTGGGCGGATCATTCGCTTCTAAACCCCTCGGAAGTCCCCAGTCGTCCTTTGCCGTGTAACGACTGGTATTTGAGCCGCCTGGTAACTGATTCGTCGTTTCCTGAGCGGATTGTTTGATTTTACTGTCTTGAAGTCCGGGTCGAGGTACGAGATCGAGGATTGAAAATTGACATCATGACCGAAAGATCAACCTCCCACTGTGGTCGCCAATTGTTTGTGGGTGAAAATGGTTTCTGCTGATTTCGGTAATTTCGGGTGTGTGGGTGAGAAACGAATTTAAACCCTAAACAATGTACTGCAAGGGAGTACTTTAGATTCGACAGATCAATCTTTACAAATCCGGCCTAAACCAAGAAATGGTCGTTCCAGACTTGCTTCGGTCACAAAAAGGAGGAGAATGGGTTGGTTTTGGGGAGGGAAGCGAAGAAAGTGTTGAGACCAGGTTGATTCTGGAAGAGTAGTGGTTTCACGACTTGTATCAGAAAATGGGAAGCTAACAGATGGAAAGCTAGCAAATGTTTCTGAGTGTTGTATTGCTCCTGACTGAACCTGTTGTTCGGTGGAAATAGGTAAGACATATTTATACAAGTCGAAGTGAAACGTACTCTGGTCTCATGAAGGAATGGAAAAATGGGTGAGTAAATGGGAGTAGGTGGTAACCGTTAACGCATGGAATTGATGTTCCATAAAAAAGATCGTTTCACCATTACTCCTTGTATATACTAACCGCCTCATCCTTATTACACTTCCTTATGACGGGCGTAGTGTACGCCGCACGCTGTAAACCGCCAAACCAATACCCAAAGTGGATCCCCCAGTTTGTGATATGTATTGATGTCTCGAATATTTTTGTGGAAAACATGTAGCATGGTTGTTGCATGGCAAGTCGAGCTTGGGAGACTTGCTAGCTTGGTGACCTTCGACGGTCGAGAATTTGCATCTTAAGAGGAAGGGCGACAGTTGATTGTCGCACGCCTTCGTTTTAGTAGCCGCATAGGGAAGGCCAGCATGGTGGCGCGGCTAGGTTGGCATGCCTTGGCGTGGTTTGGCGTGGCCAAACTAAGGTTTCGGGCCAAAGGTTATCTTGCGTTGTCTGGTAACCTTGGACGGCTAGGATTTGCTCCTGAAATTGAAGGGCGACCGTTGATTGTCGCACGCCTTCGTTTTAGTAGCCGCATAGGGAAGGCCAGCAGGGTGGCGCGGCTAGGTTGCCATACCATTGGCGTGGCCAAACTAGGGTTTCGGGCCAAAGGTTACCATGCGTTGTCTGGTAACCTTGGTCGGCTAGGATTTGATCAAGGGATTGAAGGGCGACCGTTGATTGTCGCACGCCTTCGTTTTACTAGCCGCATAGGGAAGGCCAGCATGGTGGCGCGGCTAGGTTGGCATGCCTTGGCGCTGTTTGGCGTGGCCAAACCAGGGTTTCGGGCCAAAGGTTACCTTGCGTTGTCTGGTAACCTTGGACGGCTAGGATTTGCTCCTGAGATTGAAGGGCGGCCGTTGATTGTCGCACGCCTTCGTTTTAGTAGCCGCATACGGAAGGCCAGCATGGTGGCGCGGCTAGGCTGGCATGCCATTGGCATGGCATGCCTTGGCGTGGCCAAACTAGGGTTTCGGGCCAAAGGTTATCTTGCGTTGTCTGGTAACCTTGGACGGCTAGTATTTGCTCTTGAGATTGAAGGACGACCGTTGATTGTCGCACGCCTTAGTTTTAGTAGCCGCATAGGGAAGGCCAGCATGGTGGCGCGGCTAGGTTGGCATGCCATTGGCATGGCATGCCTTGGCGCAGTTTGGCGTGGCCAAACTAGGGTTTCGGGCCAAAGGTTACCATGCGTTGTCTGGTAACCTTGGTCGACTAGGATTTGATCCTGGGATTGAAGGGCGACCGTTGATTGTCGCACGCCTTCATTTTAGTAGCCGCATAGGGAAGGCCGAGCATGGTGGCGCGGCTAGGTTGGCATGCCTTGGCGCGGTTTGGCGTGGCCAAACTAGGGTTTCGGGCCAAAGGTTACCTTGCGTTGTCTGGTAACCTTGGACGACTAGGATTTGCTCCTGAGATTGAAGGGCGACCGTTGATTGTCGCACGCCTTCGTTTTAGTAGCCGCATAGGGAAGGCCGGCATGGTATAGTGGGGCCGCGGGTTTGGCATGCCGTTGGAACATGGTGCGGCTAGCATGGCTAGGGCCAAGGTAAGGTGCGTTTGGCTTGGCGAGGTAGGGCCAATGGTTTGGCATGCCGTTTGGCACATAGTGCGACTAGCATGGCTAGGGCCAAGGCAAGGTGCGTTTGGCTTGGCGAGGTGGGGCCAATGGTTTGGCATGCCGTTGGCACATGGTGCGGCTAGCATGGCTAGGGCCAAGGCAAGGTGTGTTTGGCTTGGCGAGGTGGGGCCAATGGTTTGGCATGCCGTTTGGCACATGGTGCGGCTAGCATGGCTAGGGCCAAGGCAAGGTGCGTTTGGCTTGGCGAGGTGGGGCCAATGGTTTGGCATGGCGTTTGGCATGGCGTTTGGCACATGGTGCGGCTAACATGGCTAGGGGCCAAGGCAAGGTGCGGTTTGGCTTGGCATGTGGGGCCAAGGGTTTGGCATGCCGTTTGGCATATGGTGTGTCTAGCATGGCTAGGGCCAAGGCAAGGTGCGGTTTGGCTTGGCATGGTTTGCTATTGGCGCAGTAGTGCGGCTGGCATGGTTGGCATGCCTTGGCGCGGAGATGTGGCTGGCACGGTTTGCCATTGGCACAGCGGTGCGACTGGCATGGTTGGCATGCCTTGGCGTGGTAGATGTGGCTGACACGGTTTGCCATTGGCACAGTGGTGCGGCTGGCATGGTTGGCATGCCTTGGCGCGGTAGCATGAGGGTTTTGTACAAGTGATGTCAATCAATGTTAGGGGTTCTGCCGTGGAACATGATACATAGAAAGAAAAAAGGAACCTGGTGATTCTTACGTAAGCATGCTGATCGATTCGATAAATGTGCTAATGGTCATAATGACGTCATGCCAGATGTGCGGTTTTACGATTTTAACCCTAGGCTAAAAGCCACCATCAACAGTATCATTGTTTTATTTCGTTTTATAAAACTACTAGGGATTAACCCGTGCCGTAGAGGCATGGGAAAGGATATTATTTCAAATATATCCATCGTTTCATACATATCATAACTGTTTGCGAAAAATCGATCCAAGTTTAAATGTTTTTGAGGTGTTGGTTAATAAACCTGTCCTTAGCCTCAAATCTTTTAATATTATGTCTGCAAGTCATACAATCCTTTAGGACAAACATAGTTAATCGTTAACCAACTCCTGAAAATCCTATAGGCCTATGGGTAGTAGAACACTACTTCATTCACTTCTTCAAAACAAAATAGTGTCCCTACTTCGAAGATGAAAAGTATATAATTTCACTAATAAACAATTTTACTAAAAATTATCTTAATAGAAACTGTTAATGGTTGTTTCTCATAAGTGATGGTTGTGATTGAAAATATCTAGAATACAAAACAAAGCTTGGCTAAGTTAGGCTAGATAAAGAGCGGCCGAGATTTGTCTAGGAGGGATAAATCTACCTGCCGAGATTGGTGTATACCCAGATTAATTGGGGTATACCCATTTTATTCCCAACCAAACTAGTGTGCTAAGGGGTGAAGACCAAATTGCCCATACTAAAAAACCATGCCGACTAAACAGATTCAAAAAATTTCAAAATCTTTCTTCAAAACTCTAACTATACATGATGAGATCAAAAAAAAAAAAAAAAAAAAAAAAACGAAGAATCAAAACGGATTGAAAGTCGGCAAGGTTTTTTTTGTCGACCTTGCTGACTAAAATATAGTCGGCAGGTTATAAGGTTGAATACCGTGCCGACTTTTCATCTCTGAAATCAGTAGTTACAGGGTCGGCACGGTATTCAACCTTATAACCTGCCGACTATATTTTAGTCGGCACGATATTCATCCTTATACCTTGCCGACTATAGTTTAGTCGGCAGGTTATGAAATTAATACCTTGCCGACTAATCATTTTTATCTGTATGTCAAAAATTCTATAGTCGGCGGGTATTTTTTTATCGACCTTGCCGACTATAAGATAGCCGGCAAGGTAAGAAATCAACAAGATGCCGACTAGTGAAGCATTTACAACAGTCTCATGTGTGTCAAAAATAATAAAGTCGGCATCTTCTTCATTCATCGACCTTGCCGGCCATAAGTTGTCGGCATGTTCTTCGTCCGTAGACCTTGCCGGCCAAAGTTAGTCGGCATGTTCTTCATTCGTCGACCCTGCCGACTTTTGATAGTTTCAAAACTGAAAGTGTTGAATTCTTCTTTAATTTTGAGTATGATTTCACACCCAGCTTTGCAATCCTCTTTTTAGAAGTGTTATGCTTTCATTTCCGTTGAAAAAATATTCTCGAAAGAAAAAAATTTCATCAAAAATCTTCCCAAATGAGTTCAATCAAAAACAAAATTTCATAACTTAAATTCATGATTTCAAAAGTTTTAATCTAAACTCAATTAATTAAGCTAATCAGATTTTTTAGTGTTAATTAAACAATGGCATATTAGCCATTTAGAAAATACAAGGTTAAGGGGTGGCTTGGTTTTACTTCATTATGACTAGATTTTGTCTATTGGGTATACCCCAATTAGTTTGGGTATACCCCAATCTCGCCAGGTAAATCTACCGTCGTGGTTTTTTCAACTAACCTTTATAAATATTTTATTAATTAGTGTCCTATTAATTGTTCATGATGAATGATTAATTAATTTTTCATGATAAATGTTCATTTAATGAATCTAATAAATATATATTTGGAATCTAATAAAATTACCAACTGAACAGATCATATGTGGAATGAACACAAAATTTAGGGTATCAAACTAAGAAAATAAAAAGGAACAGTCTCAACAAAAATTAGCAAACTCTGGCATGGAAGATATTTATAATCAATTGGGAACAATTCTAAGCCTTAAGAATAGCTACAGTATCAGTGAGCTACACCACTATTTGTATAAATAAGCATCATAAGCCGCTTCAAATTCCCAACTGAACAGATCATATGCGGAATGAACAAAAAATTACGGTATCAAATTAAGAAAGTAAGCGGGAACATGTCTCATCTAAAATTAGCAAACTTTTGCATCGGAAGATATGTATGATCAATAGGGAAGAATTCTGAGACTTAAGAGTAGCTACAACATCCATTGAGCTACACCATTTCTTTGTATATATTACACTATATTGTGTTACAGGATGAACTTCCATTTAAAATAAGTATCTCACATATACTAAATCCTAAGGAATTGTCAAGCCGATCTAGGCAATCGCTTAACCCAAGCAAGTTATATTCCTTCAAGTACATCTCCCAGGGACCCCGACTATTTGTAACCTGTAACATTTTTCAATTATATTGACATAACACCGCTTATGTTTTCAAGTAAGTACTTACCTCCAGCATTTCTATTCAAACTCATCTTCCAACAAATTATTTTGCATGTCATTTTGTGTGTTTGAAACCGATCAAACAATTACTGCAAAACTCCATTTTAAGTATATATGAATTTTACAAAAGCGATCCACAATATACCTCCAATGGCATCAAAATATTTCTAAAAATCCCAAAGAGGCTATATATCTGAATTCATGTGAAGCATGTGCTTTTATTAAAGGTCCAATATTGGTTCCTCTAACGTACCACCGACAACCAAATGCTAAGAACTACACATTGAACCAACAAACTTACTAAAAGCTAATCTAATTTGATATATTAAAAAAAAAAAGAAAAAAAGAATCATGTTCAGTATTGCACTTGTATTTCGCCTGCTTATTATGTTGATTATATCAGTAATAAGGGGTCATTGAAAATAAATTAGGATAACTGTAATAAACAACCAACATCCGATAATTAGATGGATCAAAATAACAATAAATTTGATGAATCGAATAAGTGAAGGGGGTGGGGGGTAATAAACAACCAACATCCAATAATTAGATGTGTCAAAATAACAATAAATTTGGTGAATCGAATAAGTGAAATTCAATACCGGTCAGGAAGCTGTAAATACATGCCTGTCAACTTAGATCTGTAAGAGTGGTTTCAATGCTGTAAGCAGCTGCAACCAGCTACAAAGTAAAATGGTACTAAGTACTAACATGGACATGAGCTATAAAAAATAAAAAACGTGTGTACTAAAAGACTATAGAAGACAACTTATTCTTGATTTCTCGGAGTCTTAGTGAGGCTACGAAGCTTGCTTATCCTTCAGAAGATAAACGCCTTCGCTTCATTAAAATTGGTGGCACATGGACATCTTGATTTCCAATCCTTAAAGAGCTATTTAACTGTACAAAATATCGTTAGGAAGAGGCATAGTGGAACCATTCGAGCAGAATCAAATTTTCCATAGGAAATTATAACCTGCAAATGTGAAAAGTAAGTCAATATATACAACCACTTAATATTTTTTTCTTTCGCATATTAACTATTTTTCTTGTTCATAATTTTTTTTTACAAATACTGCCTACAGGTTAAGGAAAGTTTCCATAAGAATCAAGACATAAACAGTAGCTACGTCAGATATATCAAGTTATCAGTCCCAATACTCCAAATTATAAAGTTCAAACAACATATGTTCATTCATCCAAAATCATCAAATCCATGATCTTAGATTCATGTGACTATTTAACTTATAAAAGGTAATTTGTTTAGAAATAGTACTACTCGGTAATGATGGTAATGTTGACGATCGAAACAATAATGATGAAATTATATAATACACAACAACATCATTCAACCTGAGTAAGATGTAGGAAAGGAACTTACCCTTGATCTAAGTTCTTCCAATGTCCCTTGATAAATTTTTTTGCAATAGCAACGTCATGCTAATGAAGTGATTCTAAATATTTTGATCTTCATTCAAAGAAATCAATTTTTTACTAAGAAACATAATTAAAAATTTTAATTCTCGGAAATACAAAACCATTCTCAATTAAAATTGCTAATACTATAAACACCACTTCCAAAGGTTTCGATATCCAAACTACCGGCTTGTAAAGCTTCCATGAAATCTTTAACTTGTTATGTTTATGGATTGTTATTGTTCCCAGTTTGCTCACCAATCTGCAAAAACAAATTCAATCGCCCAAAATCTTGCAAAAACTCATTAAGAAAAATCAAACTAAAAACCAAGATAAATCTAACAACCATAACCATAATTACGACGGTAAACAAAAAGATAAAATAAATCGATTTGAGTTTAAGGAAGAAATCAAGCAAATCTCTCGTACCTTCGTACAAAGATGCTTGATATTTTAGGTAACCTGATACCTAGAGTTAATTTTATGTAATGGACTAGGATTGTAAAATGATTGATATATTTTCATGAATTTTTAACATAGAAAAATATTGTTGAACATAGACGAACGTTTTTGACATGTTATAGAGTTTTATGTGCATCTGTTTAAATAAAATGAATTGGGTCTTGAAATTTTAACCGAGTATATGAGACATCATGGGGATCATCCTGTAAAATTTCATTTTTTGGTGATATTTTGGGTTTGTGTGTGTGAAAAAAAGATCATTGTTAAAACTAATGCACCATGTGTTTTGATAATATGCTTAGTAGAAAGTTATAACTATATGTTATAACTATATAACTTTGAATCTTTGTTTGAAAATTAAGAGAAACATGGAGTGCTATGTTTTATTTGATTTTTTAAGTAATTATGTAAGTGCATATCTTACTTATTTTTTGGTTTCAAATGCTCACATCTACATGATTGTGACAGGTGAAAATTCACTTACTTAAGTTATTTATTTTCTAATGAAATAAAAATTGCGGGAGATTAATCGAAGTGTGGAGCAATGGGGTTGCTGATTTATTTGTTGGTGCGCAGAGAATAGACAATGTTTAAAAGCGATTGAGGTATGTTTGATGAACTATTTGTAGTTATTGTAGTGATCAAATAATGACATTCTAAATTGGATGTTGAGAATTATTGTGTATGACAATAAACATATGAATCATATAAGTTTGAAATTTATGAGATAGAATTTGATTAATTAGAAACCTAGTCAAAACAAATGTGAATATCAACTCTCACCAAGAAATGAACATAATATTGATTATGAATTTATTTGCTATTCTTACACAACATTGTAAGGATATCAAATGTTATTAACAACGCTTTTCTAGATAAGTTAATGTGAATTGTGGATACGGCGAGAGATTGGTATATATTGGTGTTTTACACTTGTTAAATATGTTCAATAACAAGATTGAGATTAGAAATTTGTTGAATTTGATCATTGCACTACTACAAATGATAGGTTATGGATAAAATGTTTGAATATAATATTACAATTTTATCATAACATGAATTGAATTTTGAATATTTGAATATTTGAATTTATGAGATTTTGTCATGCTTTTAAGAAATCAATGAGTTAGTGATGAATATGAGCATGTTATATTTTCTTATGAACTTGGTGAATTTTTGAGTAACATGTATGTAATCTTACCTAACTCATAAAAGCATGTGCATTTTCAAATCTTACGCAACTTGCAATGATATTGGATGAAATAAAGTATTTGAGAATTTTATTAAGATATTTCTTGATATCAAATATGATTTTTGAGAATTTTTCTCTAGACAAGATCTTGGTTTATTAGTTTTTCACAATTTTTGGGATCTTTGGATATTGTTTTGAAATTCTTGTTTGAGTCTTGATTTCTCGAACGATCCTAGTATTAGTGAGACTAAAATGTAGTCATGGATATTTGTTGCTTATAATTTGGAAGATAACTTCTCATGAAAGATAAAAAAATTTAATCTTTTGAAAAATAAATTCCTTTATCTTTAGACAGTTATTGACACTTGGTCGAAATTAAAGCTTTTTTGTTGATGTTGTTTCTACGATAATTTGTTAGATAAAATATATACTCTTGAAAAAGATGAGAATCATAAACCAAGTTTCTGAATAAAAGAAAGCATATAAGTTAGATAAGTTATCATTTATATTCTGAAAACAACTTTAAAATAATTTCTGATTCATTCGAATGATTTCAGAATTGATGAAAGTGAAATGCACAATACTCTTTGTTTTGTATGCATAGGTGATTTGTTGACTTTTATCCTAACTTATAGGATGAAAATGAAATTGAGAACAAGCTTAGTTTACTATTTGACATGAAAGACTTGAGTGAAGATGGTGTATGTTTTTGAAATGAATTTTTCTTTTCTTTGGATCTATTTTATTTCAATGAAAATAGAATCTTAAAAGAAATAAAAGTATATATAGTCTGACTGTAAACTAGTTTTCACTCATTTGGTTTAGTGCTAATGCTTTTGAGATTGTGTATGATTGCACTAGACATGAGTATGGTAGCTAAGTATGTTTCTTTGCTACGTGATTGACTATGTATAAGTATTTTTTGTAGTGGGGGTTTAATATATTATTTCGCAGTGGGGGTTTTATATTCATATTTACCAACCTTAGTATGGAAAATTGGTAAAATATTGAAAAGGTTATGAGGTGTTTCAAACACATCTTACGCCTAGAAATACACTATCTAAATGGTTACCGCAATCCTTTAAGGATACTGCGAAGCTGATTGGACATCCTTTCAGTTGAATCCTTTAAAGGATTGAGCGATTCAATCCTATAATAGATAGAGGAACAAACCTATTAATCCAATGTGATAGTGCCGCAACTATTGCATGAATTGAGAACGTAATGACAACTATAAGAGTTGATTTTATGAGAAATGGACTATATAGTGTCTGGAAAGAGTTTTCATTAGTCATTTGACGAAAGGATTGATAAGAAGATGTCAGTACATCTTAGGGATGAGGTTGATGTTGTTAGAGCATAGCTCGATTGAATCCACCAAGCGTTGGTATGTCAAGTTTGGTTGTCATATTTTAGTGAATCAAAACTCATTTAAATAGTCACTTGATTATGTGCTAGAGTCAACTTCGTATAGGTTAGCTTGAAAGTATTAGGATATGAAACATTACAAGTATTACGAAGACTTGAAGAAGTGAAGAAATAAGGAGCTACAAGGACAACATCATCCTTCCACTTGAGGTTAGTGATATTTGACTTGATCTGTTTCATTCCCTAACGTATCTTTCAAGTCGTGCATATTGATAACATAACTGCGAAGCATGAATGATTATACTCTAGTTAGACGTAGTATTAAGGAATACAATACGAGGTTTATTGCTTAACCATTAAACTTTGTATATAAGATATCGACATAATCGTATGAATGCTATTGTGATTATGTATGGGTATGAGGTGAAGATTTCATCCTAGGAAACAATGTTTTATATTTGTTTAAAGGAAGTAAATTCATTAACTTGTTTTGTGAATCAAAAGGGAAATCCTCAGGCTTATTGGTATTGTTATTCATTGCATATCTTTTGAACTACCAATATGTGTGATTAGTATAACCGCTCATGACTTGTTTATGTTCTTGGTAAAACTATTCACAAAGACCTGACTTTTGTATTGGTATAAATTTTTATTAGTGAAACCGATCTTAAGTAATCACCTGAGATGGTATGATCGATTTAGTGTTATTAGTATGACCAACTCTTGGCAAAGGGGAACCGATCCTATGAAGAGGTGCAACCTATCACAAGAGGGGAATCGATCCTTGTATGAGGTGCAACAAGTTTCTAAATATTGGGAACCGATCCTATGAACATGTGCAACATGTTCATAGACATTGGGAACCGATCCTATGGACATGTGCAACAAATACAAGTTATATACCATATATATATGGGGAACCGATCCTAGTACCTAGTCAGCCGAATTTTTGGAAAGCTAGTGTGACTAATCCAGTACTCACATGGAGGTAGAACCGAAACTTGTTGTGGCAGAACCGTGAAACCCATGATTGGTGATTGAGTGTTCTTAATCAATCACATAGTTCTTGAAAGTCAGATGAACCAATTCTAAACTTGTTTGGAAGTGTGGCAAATCGGTTTCAAGGTTGTAAGTATGAAAGAGAACTTACAAAGTAATGATGTCGACATTCTTTGAAAATGTGCAGTAACGCTTATCTTTAATTGTTCAAAGATATTCCTTAATATCTAAAGGAAAAAATATCGAATCGAAAAATAAGTTGAGAATCTTTTAATTAAGGTTTTTAATTTTATTTTTGGAAAATGAAAATTGGTAATGTGCATTTACTAATTGGAGATTTTCAAAGAGATTTTCGGTCAATGTTTGGACAAAGCATTTCCAGGAATTATGGAAACCGAATCTGGAATTTATTGCATATCTTGAGAATATTTTCGGTTTTGTAAATTTCTTGGTGTCCAAACTTCCTTGTCTATAAATATTAAAGTTTGTATTTCTAGCAAACTAATCCTCCGACCCAGCAAAACTACCTAGTTGTGTTGTTACTGGTAGAGTCGCCTATTCGGAGAGGAAAGTAACCTAATTAGGCAAAATATCTTACGGCCGCTCAGTTTAAAGACTTCTTTGGGATTGAGAAGCTCTATTAGTACCATTGGTGAGAAACTAGATAATTGCGGTTTATTATTAGTTTTTGATTGATTTGATTGACTAACGGTTGTTGAACTTAGATTTCACCTAGTTTGTTTATACTTGAGAATCTTCTCTTCTGATATAAGATTCACTCAAACTAGATCAAAGTTTCGACGGGGATCTATAGACTGTTTGTAGATCTAAAGATGTCTTGTGATAATCCATTGTTAATAGACTCCGTTATGTGCGTGATTCATCACAAGAGATTCAAGTTGATTGTGTGCAGGTGTTTATTCAAGATCTAAGAAGATATGAAGACAAGGAAGACTTTGAATATTTTTGATTTGGGTTCATAATCTTTGGTGTACACAATACTTGTTTCGGTTAAAGAGGATCCAACTATAATCGGTTTATCCTTGTGGTAGATTGGATTGATTAGTTGTGTAGATCGGCATCAATACGTTTCTTTGTGATTAAAAGTATTAATTGCAAAATTTTAACAATTACTTTGGTAGTTGTTGATAAGATAGATCTAAGAACCTGACAAAGGAGTTTATTGTGATAAACGGAAGAGCCTTTTGTCGAACTCACATCACTTGGTTGAAAAGAGTTGATACCAAACATATTTGTTGTTCCTTTACTGTTTGGAATACGAACCAAAGGAATTGTTCCAAGTACGTGACTTATTAAAAGTTGGAGGCGTGGGAATACAGACGGAACTAGGTGAACTATAGGTTTAGTTGCTTGGTCTCAACTATACAAAATTGGTTTGATTTTGTATAGCGGCTGAATCCTGAGAGTATTCAATTCTCGACAAGGTCCCGGGGTTTTTCTGCATTTGCGGTTTCCTCGTTAACAAAATCTTGTTGTGTCATTTACTTTTATTTTCCGCAATTATTATTGTTGTTATTATAATTTAAAGTAAATTACACAAACGTTAATTCCTATTTACTTGATAGTAATCCTGTTGTGTTTGGTTAAGTCCGAACCCTTTATCAAGTAAACATACTTCGTTGTTGTATTGTCTCGATTTCGTATCCATATATGAACACACGAAGTGTGAACCGATTAGTTGTATTGTCTCGACTCAGTCTATAGACAATCACTTTCGGAGAAAGGACTTATAGGTGAAAAAGTTTTAGATTGAGGTATATTTGGGTACCCTCGTATTTTCATATTCCCATTGAGATTGAGTCGTTTGTGATGGATATACAACCTAGAAATAGGTTCAAAGGGACTAGACGAAGTCATAGATGATAGCATCATTGAGATTGAGCTATTTATGATGTGGTTACCAACCTATAACTTAAGATCTCAAAAGTAGGTTCAAAAGGGTAACCCTTACCTATGGAGTGAGGTCCCAAAATATATTCAAATGGGATACCAAGTCATAGATAATATGTAGATGCGAGAATCATGCTTTTGAAGAATTCATCCCACGACATGATATCCTGAATCGAGTAGAGGTTGAGTTTAATTTTAATTTTTTTGAAACTCTTAATAATGTTTATATCTCTATTTAGAGTGGGGTACTTTCAGGAGTACTCTTGATAAACTCACCTATATGAATGTGAAAGTGTGGCCGCTTTCTATGAGAATATGGGCAGTTCTCTAGATCATTCATTAAATCGGGATACAAGCGCGGGTAGTAATGTGCTGGCTTTAGACTTTACACTAGTATAGTCGTGTGTGTTAAGTCATCTTTTTATCTCCTAGAGTTCAAGACTTATGTTCACTCTATGGTCAGATTTTAAGAGAGCCTATTAACACTACGTAAAGGTTCGAGTCGCGAGACACCTTTGCTTATGCACAACTCTATACGTTCTTGCTCAATGTTTTAAAAATATAAGTGGGGGATTGTCGGGAATATATATTTAAAACATATATTGAATTCCTAATAAAAATGGTTTTAATAACAATTATGTTTTTCATAAAAGAAAATATAATTTTGCATTAATTTTGACCGTTATATATTTGTGGTTTTAATGGTGTTAACTCCACCATAATAACATTTTCAATAGCATTTAATTGTTTTGAAACTCTTGACTAAAAATCAGAATTTTGTTTGGAAAAACAAAAAATGAGAGATGAATGTTCTTTAATGTTTTAGTTTTTTAATGAAAAGAATTGAGAGAGTTGTAGAAGCCTTTTTCTTATGTGAGAGTTTTTTGTTATGTCTCTTGAGTTTATTAGAAAATAAATTTTTGTGAGAAAGAAAAACAAGTGTGTGATCATCCTTAGTTTTTCTAAAGAGTTTCTAAGCAAGAATGAAGTGTACAAGTTTCACATCCTCTCATAGTGCAAGAGTGATTGTGTAAGAGATTGAACTCGGCTGTTTTATCATGGGGACGACACGACATTGAAGAACTGCTTGCACAATCTTGGGCAGAGCCGCGAAACGTCTTAAAGAAAGCGACCTAGTCCGCGACTCAGCCATAACAATTTTTATTTTTTTGGTTTGTGATTATTTTGCAGGCATAATTCAACAATTGTTCCAACGGGATCAACCCAAGTGCTTGGGATTAACGTCCAATGTGTTTACTTTTAATTATAGCTAAAATAATAATAATAACTGTGGAAAGTAAAAGTAAAAACACGATAAGATTTTGTTAACGAAGAAACCACAAGTGCAGAAACAACCCAGGACCTAGTCCAGTTTTAAATACTCTCAGAATTAAGACGATATACAAATACCACTACCAACTTCGTATAGTTGAGACCAAGTAAACTAACCTTAGTTACCTAGTTTCCTCAGTATCACTGCGCCAATCTGGCTAATTCACGTGAATCCTAAGATAGAGTCCACTATCTTAAGTTGCTTCAGCCTCTTCGAAAACTTTAAGCACTCAACCCTTTCAGTCGTCTTCCAAACAGTAAAGGACTAATTTGTTTGGTAACCACTCTTCTATCTTAAGAAGTAAACCAAAGATATATGTTGAGCTTGGCAAAGACTTTTCTGTTTAAATTAATAAAATTCTTTGTCGGGTTAAATCTTCCAAGATTTGGATTAACAAGTTAACCAGATCAAGTCAAACAAAACTATCGGATTCAGATACTGAAGAGTACCACCAAATAATAGCTTGTCGATCAAAATACGACTAGCAATAATCAGTCTATCAAAGATAAACCAGATATAGTCGAATCCCAGCTGCTCAAGTTTGTGAACTAAACAAATCATAAAGATACGAAACCAATAAGAAAAATCTTCTTGTCTCCAAATCTTCAATAGTCTTATGTACCTGCACAATAACAAATTTGATTCCAACTTATGATCGATCACGCACATAACGAAGTTTGTTAACAATGGATAATCATAAGTCAACGTCATATCTAAAATCAGATCTGAACTACTGTTAATCTCTTGATCTGGTTTGAGTGATCTTATGTCAGAAGAAAAGGCTCCCAAGCAAAATCAAACTAGGTGCAATCAAGAGTTAACAACCGTTAGTCAATCAAATCAATAATCAAAAACTAAAATAACAATGCAGATTCTAGTTTCCCATCAACGGTACTAGTAGACGCTTCTTGATCCCAAAGAAGTTTTTAACTAGCGAACGTAAGAGATTTCGCCTAATTAGGTTACTCTCCCCTCCAAGTTAGTATTACAAGTAATACTATTAGTCGGCTACAACAGTGACTACATAATGAAATGTCTGCCTCGGGATAAGTTTGTAAGAAGAACAAACTTCACTATTTATAGATCAATGTAGTTTGGACACCAAGAAATTTTGATAACCGAAAATATTCTCAAGATATGCAATAAATATCTAAATTCGGTTTTGTCTAATTGTTTGATCATTGCTCGGTCAAACTCACAAGTGTTTCTATATCAAGCTTGTTGTCAAATTTAGTTGTCAAAACTATATCTTGATTTCTAGTCAGCAGTTAGTTAAGTCTCGGTCTAGGATAGAGGTAGTTGAGAAACGAACCAGTCATCATTTGCGTTCTATCGTTTGAAGGCGAAGATCAACCGAAGCTTTTGGAGAACTTCATCAACAAAAGGTAAGTGAAGACTGAACCACCTATTTCTCAAGTTATATTCACTTTTCTATCCTTGAGACGATTTTTGCATAACTAATTAGACTAGCTTGCATAGGCAAGAATTTCGAGTCGAGAACTAATTATTTAGTTCGGTGGAGAACAATTTATTGACTAAGCTTAATGAACATTTGTTCATACTTGATCAAATTCGGTGGAGAACAATTTATTATTCAGAACCAATTATTGATTCAAGTTTATCATTTGAAAATAGCCTGGAACAGTGATATGTATCATTGATGTTATTCAGGAATGTTTCGAATTGATTTAGAGAAATATAGAACTATTATATTCAGAATACAAGACAGTACTGTTATTAGTCTTATAAATTGGGAAAACTGTTATATGTCTGAAGCTGTATTACATGTACTCATACACGTAGCGGAGTATCTATATATCGACTTTCAGATTTGTCTCATATGCATATTCGTATGCACATCATAGGAAAATCTGTTTGTTTCATGATCCGGATAGGTATGTATTTTCATATTTAAACCATTGAGGAACTGTGGTAAGGGAACCAGGTTAAAGTATTCAAACCAGTATGCGAGCCAATACAGCTTTATGTTCTAAAACCAGTTTAGTACCCAAACCGGTACGCAAACTGAAAAGGTTCTGTGAACTCCAGAACCTGTGAGGTCTTAAGTTTGCAAACCGGTACGTGAACTGAAAAAGTTCTGTCAACTCCGGAACTTAGTGTTGCACCTAAGTTTGCAAACCGGTACATGAACTGAAAAAGTTCTGTCAACTCCGGAACTCGGTTTTGCTTGTATGTTTGCAAACCAGTACGCGTACCTTGACTCAGCCAATTCACGAACTACTCAAGTATTTGTACTTTGTGCATTTACCAACTATGTTGATTATGATTCAATTGTGATTTTAAAAAAGTGCCCATGTGGGGAAATGCATTTAATAAAATGCTCACATTTTTTTCATAATTTATTTACGGAAATGCTATTCCGCTCCCCCATCTCCTCCCCACTCTACTCCCTGTCTGATGTGGCAAGAGGATGTGTACATAAAGTTAAGCCACGTCAACTATTTATGTCTTCCTTTATTTCTTTCTTCTGTATCTGTATCTGCTTGTTCTTCCCTCTTTAAACACACCAGCAACAAAAAATCAACATCTTCCATTGCCACAAAAGCAATCACCACCACCTTCCCATCTAATTGCCCAGTTGCTCAACTACCCAACAACAGTAAATCACCATCAGTTCATCTCCTCATGTCAAGAATTCCACCAAATTGCTTTACAAATCGAACCCATCTTGCTGCCAATATCAAAATTAACTCAAACCCCTTCCTACAGAACCTTTGTAAACTTGAATTACACTCTCGACCATCAATCCCAATTGTATAATGGCAGTAGCTACTTGTTCTTCCCTGTTGATGTGCTCAAAAACAGATCCCAAATCATTCTCGAACTAGTACCATCATTAAAACCCATTCATGATTCTTCGAAACCCAATCACCATCTTCTATTAAATCTCCAGATTTGCAAACTTTTGAGTAATCATTTTTTTCCTGAATTAATCAATTTAGATTTTCAGATCTACTTTTTTTTTTTCTTTTTTTTTGAAATCAAGTAGAGCTTTGAAGATCACATAGACAAAGATGGATTAATTAATAAGATTTTGAATTCCTAGAATCATTTGAGAAAGAATTTAACCAGAAGCCTAAAAAAGATCAGAAGATGAGGGAGGAAAAAGAATATGGAATATAGAAAAGAAATTCACGTGACTCTTGGAGTTTTGGTATACGACGTGTTTTACTAGTTTTGTTCGAGTAGGCGCCACATGTAAGGACACCTCATCAAGGAGGAAGTTAGGGAGGAGAAAGGGGAGTGGAATAGCACTACCGATTTATTTAGTGCCCATGTCGTTACAATTTCCGTCCGGTCCCACTAAAGCAGTAAAATCCTGTGGACTTAGTCAATTTCTCAACCATTTTGGTGGGTGCAATTACTAAATTGTCCATTACCCTAAAAGATGAAAATGACATCATTCACCATACACACGTTGGAGTAATCAACGGCCGAAGATTAAGTCCACCAAATTCTTACACGTGTTTAAGAGAATCCATCTTACCACTTACTCCCTCCGTTCCATTTTACTTGACGTTCTAGAGTTTTTCACGTAGATTAAGAAACAACAAAGAGAGTAATTTTTTTCCAATTCTACCCATATTAATAGCTTCCTAAGAATTTAAATTATATAGTTTTTAGTTTCTTGATTTAATGCATATTACGAATCCCGTTGTAATTTACTTGGGATAAACCAAATATTCCTCCATAGAATAAATTTAAAAATTGGATTAATTATATACCTGCTGATTACAATGAGAATTAATGATATGGTGTGATTCCAAAGCTAGGGCAAATCAGTGAGAATTTGGGAAAAATACTTAAACTCTCATCTATTTGGAACACAAAAAAAACCCTAAAACATCAAGTAAAACGGAACGGCGGGAGTATATAATAAAAATTCAAGGGTTTTGGTTTTTGTTCGGTTTTTCCGCCTCCTCTAGTCCTCCTCTCTTCCATTTATCTCAGCATCTTTCATCTTATTCCATTTTCTCTACCACTTAGCCGATTAATTCACTAAAATAGTCCAAGTAGATGATCTAGAACAAATCAATTTGCAAACGAATAACCAATTTCTTTTTCTTCCGTGAAATCATCATTTGATTCATAGCCCCAAATTAGTGATATTGTATGTTTGTGATTGCTTCAGTTTGTTGGATGCAAAAGTTGAAAAATGAAATCCCTACCGTTGAATCACCTGCTTCATCACCTTTTAATAGTAATTACTCCACTAGAAACAACTACACAACCATTATCACCCATCAGAAACCAACCAACAAGACAACAACACAACACCATACCACCGCCAAATCGCCATCATTGTTCTGTTTTGGTGGTGTCAAAGATAAATACAATTTCTTCTACCAGCAAAAACACTCACTTCCGCCACTTGTCATTCCTTCCTTCACCTCATACATCATCATCCCACCATCGTAAATCATTCACAATCACATACCGTCAAAAAAAAAATGAAGAAAAACTTATATAAAAGAAACATTCGATTCAATTCACTTCGAGAAAGATTATTACTTTTAAATCAACCAATACCAAAAAACACAAAACCCATGATTAAATATTTGATGTGAAAGATCTAGAGTTATTCTTCCAACAAAATAAATGCTTGCCACAATAGATCTTCAATTTTCTTTGTTAATACATTGTATCTTCAAGTTCAATCATTATTGAGAAAGATAAATGGTTTGAAAGAGGCGCACAACAAATAATGTAAAAAAAGTAACATTCACGGGCTAAATGTGAGGACATAATAAGGTGAAAGACACTTGCACGTGTCCAATACCCTAGTATTAGGTGTTTCATCGAAAATGATTTCGTAGGATTTACATCATTGACGCTGTACCGTGTTCGACTGGGGCGGGGCCACGCTTACAGCCACCACCGTGTGGATGAACTTTTTCACGGTTATTCAACGTAGCCTTACCGCAGTATCATATCTAAGTTGAAATGTCATCATGTGACCTTGATACTCTAAATTTCATGTCTCAGAACAAATACCAAATTTAGGTAAACATCATGCTGCCAGGAACATGGTTAAATATTAAAAGTGCAAAGATCATGTTCATTTATTACAATATGTTTTTATTTCACCTAAACATGGCTATAGTTGCATTATGTAGGATTTTTTCGTGTTCCCACCGCGGTGTTCTAGTTTATTACAACAACATATATAGTTCATATTAGGATTAGTGTTGCTGTATGTGTGTTCATCATCTCGTTTTACATGAAATTTTCACATGACTCTCATTGATGTAGTAACTTGTATTACAGATTTTGAATGTCTAATTGGAATAATTTTGACCAATCGATGAAATTTGATTTTTAGGATTCATGACTTCGTAGGATTTGGGGCGTTTGTTGTAAAATCATGTAATTAGATTTTTGAATGGTTTTTGTAATGGATGTGTAGCAATATTTTATTACTGATTTCGAACATTTACTAACAGTATATTTTTTTGTTAGCTTAATTTGATTTTTAGGGTTCATAAAATTAGGGTACTTGTTGGGTTAAGCTGAAGAAGAAGGTGGCTTCTTTTCACGCACAGATTTAATTCATTAGCAGTCAAAGCACGAGTTGATTCCTGTCACGAGTTGAGTTGAAGTCGACGAACTCATAGTTCCAACTCGGGCCGAGTTAAACTAATCAAGGTCTAAAATATCTTTTAACATTGCCAATTACGTGCCACTTGTCCTCTAACGGACGTTATCCGTTTTTTCAATAAAACGGGATGGAAAAGGTCAATTCATGGGCATTAAATTAATTATGAAAAAAACGCGGGCATTTTATTAAATGCATTTCCCCAGATGGACATTTTATTAATTCCCCCTTAAATTATTTTTCTGAGATAATTTGCAGTTGCGCAATTCTCTAATTAACACTAGACTCATTTTATCACATGATTGTGACTCAAGATTAATGTCTTTGTGTTCATGGAAATAAGTGTTAAGTTTTTAAGTTCAAACCGGCTAGTTTCGGCTAACCATGTTGGACATAGTCTTTATACACGGTTCGGTTACGGTTTACCTAACCAAAGTGTATATCTTGTTTATGTGAATAAGATCCAAAGCTTTCATCTAACGGTGAATATTGTTTGCTTGGTTCCAAAGCTATCTTAGCTTAAACCTAAAGCAACCTAGGCTTTGAAGTCTATACAAGGGGAACTCTTGGCAACTGGGATCTTTGAATCCTGATACTATTTTTTGTGTGTGTCCTAGTTGTATCTAGAGTCGTTCTCTCCAGGAACCCTTTTAGGGTTTAGCGACTATCAAAGACTTCATTGGGATTCGTGAAGCCAGGACTAGTCATCTTTTATCATGATAACTTGAGTATCATGATCTTGTTCGATTGTTGATTTATCACTTGAACAAGATAGATAGAAATCACAAAGTTCTATTCGTCTCAAACTTTGTGATTCCACAAGTTTTTATACTTGTGAGGTGAATAATAATCCAGGTTGCACTTCGGGTTGCATAAGTCCGGATTTTGAGGATAGCCAGACTTTTGTCAAGTTGCTATCGATTTCCATCATGCGGATCTTACGTTTGATCTGATCATCCGTTTCGATCGTAAATCAGGAAATCAATTATATAGACTTAATTTGTGGGAGGCAGGTTTGGTTTAAAGTCTTCAATTGAGTTGAAGCAACTCTTAGTTGGTGTGAGATCTTCTAAGGGAATCATTTGCGCGTAGTCTTGCTGGGATTCAAGAGGCGTAAGGAGCGCGACTGTACCTGAATCAGTGGGAGACTGAGTTCGGGCTTAACTACATTCCAGACCGAAGTTAATTGGTAGTAGGCTAGTGTCTGTAGCGGCTTAATACATTTTGGTGTTTAGTCTGAACAACGTCTCGGGGTTTTTCTATATTTGCGGTTTCCTCGTTGACAAAACTTCTATTTGTGTTATTTCTTTTTCCGCATTATATTGTTTATCTTTATAATTAAAATATCACAGGTTGTGCGTTGATCAATCATAGTAGATAGGTCCGACCTTGTTTGTTGGATAAGACTTGATTGATCCTTGGATATTGGTCTTTGGTATCATCCAAGAACTCTCCTTGAGATTAGGTTCACTGATTCAATTCTGTAAACGTTCTAATCACAAGAGAGTATGAGATATAACTCTAGACACTTTCCTTGATTGAGTTTTAACTCTCAGAGTTGTGTTGAGTTTGACCATACAGATTGACTACGAAAAAGTTGGTGGTGTATTTTGGTACCCCAGTGTTTTCACTAATTCCAACCAATATCCAATTGTATAACCGAAATCTCTCTTGGATAACTCAGTATTAGCAAACACTTAACTAATATATCTTTCTAGAGATATGTTTTGTTTGCTGGTAAAACAAAAACATATACATTCGAAAATATCAAAAGATTCTCAAACATTTCGGTTTGGGATCTCACCTTGAGTATCAAGGAATATCTTTGAATAATTAATAAATAAGATTTCAGTTCATGTTCACATTACTTATGATGTCGACATCTTCAACTTTCCTATTTTGCAAATCCAATATCCAAAATCACACAAACCCTAAAGTGTACGTGACTAAGGAAATCAGTTTTGCCTATTGGGACAGGTTCTACCTTGACTCCCAAAATAATTTAGGATCGGTTCTACCTTGGTTCCCAATATAGGTAGGGATCGGTTCTACCTTGACTCCCAAGATAAGTTAGGATCGGTTCTACCTTGATTCCCTATATAGGTTAGGAACGGTCCAACGTTAGATCTTCAATTAAAATCGGACCTACAATCCTATCGATTTCTTCAACTACGAAACAAGTTCGTAAGTCTATTTCCTTAAACTCATGTAATTAAACATAGTTTTCTAGGCAAGAAATCAAATATAAGTTCACCACACAATCTTGTAACGAGTTACAAAGATTATGTTAATGTCGTAATTATGAAGTTCAAAATATAAGCATCATACTTCGTAATATCATATATCAATATAAAGCATTCACAATTATTGATATATTCCTCCTTGATACTTTGATCATAATATTATTATCAAGTCTCTAATACTAGAGTTTCATGTATATAACTTCACATTTTATGTTTTTAATTACAAACGACTTTGACGAGGTGTCGAACTCGCAAAAATAAATACCTTACTTCTCTTAACACTAACTAGTAGTATACGGATAAGCAGGTTCGTTCCTAAGGGAGAGTTGAGCTAAAGTTGTCAATTCAATTTCTGAATATTAATGCAAATATGAGTATGAGAATGATCAAGGATTCTTTCTCAGCCACGAAACATGAATCTTATCAATATAGCTATGTTTCTGCAATTACCCATTACTAATAACCCTAGAATAGTTAGTACGCTAAACTATTACGCAATCTCTTAATTCACCGGACACGGAAGCGCTCGACTACCGGATTCTACTTATTGAAGTTACCTAGAGGTACGCTTACTAGGTGTGACTCAATCAAATGCATTAAGTTCCGTGAGATAGGTTATTCCTAGTGACAAATACATAAGCTCGACTCATCTACTAGTGTCATTCAATACATACGAATATTTAACAAAATCCCATCATCAATATTCATATAGACTTATATTAAGAGTCTCTAGACAATTACAGGTCGAAGAGGTCTTAACTAGCAATAGAAAGCATCCAACAACTATTCAATTTGCAACTTAAACGATTGAGAAATAATTCATAAACACTTTTGGCACCGTAGAGAATAAACAATAATGAGACAAATTGCAAGAAGACATGCAGTTTAAATATCAATTCGAAATCATGTTCGGGCGTCGAAATCGTCCCTAATCAAATATGTAATTAGCTTCTGGAGTTCATGGCAAAACAAAATACATATAGAATACTTGACTACGAAACCAATTAAGCAAACCAAAACAAACATGCGGCGAGATGGAGTGAGTTGTGGTGCGTGGTCGTGGGAACGTGGCCTGGTAACGAGTGGAAATGGTGATGGATGCTTTGTGGCCCGCAACCGTGATTTAAAGACCCGATGGTGATGTAGTGGTCGGTGAGCACTTCTTCCTGCTGGTATACTGGAGCTGAATGTATGGACTGGTGGTATGAATGTGAGGCGATGGCGGCAATGAGCAAGTAATGGGTTCGGGACCTTCAAGTTATCTATGATGTCTTTGGTGGTGATGGTGTATGCAAAGTGGAGGTTACTGTGGCTGTATGTAGGTGATACACATACTGGCGATGATGGAATGCTGCCGATGTAGTTGGAGATGGAACTGGTGGGTGTATGCAGGTGAGATGGATAAAGTGCAGGTGGATGGAATGCAGAAGATGATGCTGGAGATGTGAATGAAGTGGAGGGTTTTGGAAAGGATCAAAGCTGCTCCTCCCTGTTGGAGATGCGGCAGTGGTGAGGGGTATGAGATATGATCCATGTAGATTTTTAGGTCTTCCTTTTATAAAATAAAACCTTCCTCTCTTGTATTTGTGAATCTGATAAAGACCCAAGTCTCTCGTTCATTCACCGACTCTACTTAGCTTCAATCTGCCCCTTTAATCCACATGAATCAATGGACAGTTACAAAAGAAATTTTCAGATTATCAAGTTGAGGAAAAGTTACAAAAGAAATGCTAAGGAGAGTACCCTAGCAATACTCCGTTCGATCACGGATGAAGTAAGAAATACTTTTCTTTATTATTTTTAACAATATTGTTGCCTCTGTTTCTTATATTCATTCGTGTGCGAAGGTTGGCGTTGAAATTGTTGGAGAAGAGGAAAATACCGAGATTGCGAAGGCCAAAGGCAAAAGTAAGGGTCTTCTTCGCAAGGAGAAGTCTATTGCTCCCCCTTCTAAAAAATGAAAGATCCATTCTCCCTCTCCTTCACATCTTCAATCCAGCGAAAGTTCCGATAATGAAGATAATGATGATGTTGATACTTCTCTCGCAAAGGAGAATCTTCCAACCGACTCTTCTATGGCACAACTGTCCAGCATCTTCTCTGATTCCATGCAAGGATGGGAGATGATCGCCTCTCCAGTACATGCCAAGCCCTCGCGAGTATCTGTGATGCTCCTTTGTTAGAGAGTTACGAATCTCTCCATGGGGTCTCCAGATCAGTGACTCCCAGCTTTCTAAATTCACTTGGTGTTTTGGTATGTATTTATTCCCCTATTTCTTCATAGTTTTGATTTTAAATTATATCTTTTTAATACCATAAAGCTGTTTGTTTTCTTTTGTAGTCCGGGAGAGCTTCCTTTGATGTTGCCTCAGATCTTGAAAAGAGGCGCAGTATTCTCGAAAAGAAGAATCTTCAATTTCGCAAGAAAAATGAAGAATTGGGAGTTGAAGCTACTGCTCTTCGCAAGAGAAATAAAGAATTGGAAACTGAAGCTGCCATTCTTCATGAGAAGACCAAGCAATTAGAAGCTGAATCTGCCACTCAGAAGAATAAGATTTCTAGCCTTCAGAGCTCCAACCAACAGCTTTATGGTATGAAACTTTTCCCTTTTCCTTTGTTTTGTTCTCTTGTTATCTTCCCTCATCTGACTTATCATTTTCGCAGACGTTTATAACCTTTCTGATAAAGCCATTCTTCTTCATTCATTTCCTGAACCTATGGATGATGATGCTCTTCTTGCTCATCTCAACGATTCTTTGGATAGTTTTTCAAATAACAAGATTAAATCTCTTCCTCTAAATGAACTTCAATCCAGATTTCGCCTCTTAGAACTTGATCATAGGTCTAGCTTAAGCTTAGCCAACCAACTTAAACGTCTTCTTAGTTCTAAAGAGAAAATTAGTATTTTAAGGAAGAAAATTAGTGATCTCATAGATGATAAAGATCGCATTAGCGAAATTCCAAAAGACTCTTCTTGAAGTTCAAATTGAACGGGATGAATCCATCCGTCAAAATGTTATTCTTAGCGAAAGAGAGAATCAAATTCGTTCCCTTCTTCTCATAAACAATGATGATGAATTTGCTTGGGCTGCGAAGGTTCTAGATGACGCCAGAAATAATTTAGGTGTTAACGTTAGCCTTCAAGTTGAGCATACGGCCTTGATTAGGGATATGATTTCTGACAGAGAAGGTTGTTCATCATTCTTCTTTATTTAATTGTTTGTTTTTTATGAAGCTGTCGTTAAGTTGCTTTGATTCATTGTCATATGTTCGCAGAGGCTGAGGAGAGACTTCGCAAAAGAATTGAAGAACTCGAATATGAGAAAGAACAACTCGCAAAGGACTTCTCTCTTCGAAATGATAAATATTCCAAGTTAAAGAAGCAACTACAAATTACTGTAACGAATTTCAAAAATGATGTTGTTCTCTTTCGCAATCAGACTATTAAGACAGTCTGTGATGACAACAGCATCCCTCATTCTTCATACCCTTGTCTCCTTGACGAAATCCCTGAAAATATGCCTTCTTTGGATATCTCTGACAACGATGCTAGCGAAGAAGAGGAATCTGATGAGGATGATGAAGTTGAAGGATCCGATGAAGACGACAAAGTAGAAGGGTCTGATGAAGAAAAAGAACCAAACAAGAAATAGCTCCGCTTTCTTCTTTCTCTTTTTGTAATATCTGTACATTTATTCTTTTAACCTTCTACTTTTGTAATCTTTTGCTGCGAGTTTCTTGGATCTTCAAATACAAGCTCTACTTTTGTTGTTCCTTTCTGCACATGTTAAAGGAGCAATTCTTTTTTGCAATACAGCTAATCAATATATTATTAATCTTTTTCATACTATTAGTGCGTAAATCTATCATATGAAAATAAATAACATGTTCTTAATCTATTCATTCCCATACTTGCCTCTGTTATTTGTTTTCAAATGAAAGATTAAGCAAATAACTTTTAAATGGTAACATGCCTTAGTGTCGCAACTGTTGCTGCTGAATTCTCGCAAGCAAGTTTTTCTTGGTTGTTTCAAGATCTCACTTTTTCTTTTTCTCTTGTGTGGTCTTATTTTGTCTTCCTAGTTAAAGGTCTTACTGTGACACCTCTTGTCATTGCGACAAAATCGCAGGGCGTCTTTACACTTTCATGTAATGACCCATTGATCTTGCCTTATCATTTCTTTAGTATTGTTGCCTCTGCAGGATAGTTTTGTTGCGGCAATATACAGGCCTAAAAATCCTTGCGAAAATAAAGCCCCATGACATTGCCGTCTTGCGACGAAATCGTAGGACGTCCTTACACTTTCATGTACTGACCCATTGATCTCGTCTTATCTTTATTTTTTGTATTATTGCCTCTTCAGGATTGTCGCACAAATATGACAAGTCTAAATTTTCTTGCGAAAATAAAGCCTCATGACATTTGCGTCTTAAGACACTTATCAGCTCCCTAATGGAGGGTACCTCCCTTATCATCTCCCTGGTTGCCCCTTCAAGGAGGCGTACTTCTGCCATACAAGGCTAGCTCCCCCATCCCGGTCTTAACAACAACCGGTTGTTTTCGCAGCCTCTTATCCATTTTGCCTATAGGGCTTATGGTTACGAGACCACACCCTAAGTGGAGTTTTCTTCGGGCCGAGTGCGGATATGCCGAGACTTGCCAAGAATGGCCGAGACACTTCAAATGCCCCGCACACTCTTGGCTCAACCGTGTACCTCGGCGCCTTGGTCAAATGTTGACTCCTTAGAAGAGACCCTCGGTCGTCCAATCTAAGTCTTAAGCTTAGATTGAAAATCCAAAGTATCTCCCCGGGATGGGCTTTATTGACCCCAATTCTCCATGACTCAGGTTCCAGGGGCGGTGTAACCTTTTCCCTGAGCCATGCAATAGGTACCCCCTTCTATGACGCACTTTAGGTCTTACATTTTCCTCTTACGAAATTTTGATTTCGCGAACTAGGGTGTACGCCATAGGTGGTTCGCCTCTGTCTGATTAATTTATTGATTCTTTTGCATGTTAATTCTTTGGTAATTTCACAATCATATCTTTATATTTCATAATTTCTTATTTTCTTCTTCATATCAACTTCCCTTCGCAACCTCATCTCTGTTATTCATAAAAGAAGATTTTTTTTTATTTTTTTTTTTTAAAAAAAAAAAAAATCCAACTTACATTTGTCGTCTTCCTCCCCATTTTTTTCTCTGACAATCAACAACAACAGTTATTCTTTAAGTCTCTTACTTCTGCTACTTTCTCCCTCTGCATTTTTGAATTTTCCTGTCATTTTCTTGTCTGTTGCGAAGCCTTCGCCACTTCCTATCTTCATCATTTTTTGGTTTTGCAGCATTTCTTCCTCTCTTTGCTCTATTACATCTACCATTAATCTTTCACCTCTTTGTTTTTCTTTGATGTTGTTTTTCCAATTCCTCTGCTTCGCAACTCTTTCTTCGCAGGATTCTATATCAACTTCATAACACTTCGTTCCTTCAACCCAATCTCCCTTTATAATACCAACACCAGTGGGATGAGGGAATTTGATACATTGATGGAAAGTTGATGCGACACCTAAGATCTCATGTAACCATGGTCGTCCGATCAGCGCGTTGTATGGTGATTCCACATCAACTACACAAAATAAAATTTCAGAAGATAATCCTTTCAGTGGAATTCGCATATGAACTTCTCCTTTTGGATTATTTGCGGTACCATTAAAACCATAGATTTTGTACGTTGAAGGCATTAGATCTTCATCTTTTCCTCCCATAGTTTTATAAGTATGATAAAAAAGAATGTTCACGGAACTCCCCGTATCAATCAAAATTTTGTTGATTGCCCAAGAATTCTCAGCTTCATCATCTTCATCCTCGCTAGGTTTTGGGTTGATCTCCAATCTTACCACCAATGGGTTGTCATGCATTTCTCCAGCCTCAGGTACTTCTTATGCGGTAAAAGAGATAGTCTGCTTTTGCCATTCTTCCAGTGGCGATGTCTTCGCAATGTTCATTGTTTCTCTATCATCAGAATCTCTTGAGAAAACCCTACTGAGAGTGTTATCGTGAAAATCTTCAATCGTCTTATACGAGTGTACAATGGAATTAAAAAACAGATTCTTTGCCTTTGCGCCAACTTCAATCACAAACGTTTCTCTTTCTTTTGTCGTATTTGGCTTGTGAATATCTGGAGGAGGTGGTAATGCTTGAGTTTGCGTTTGTCCTACCAGAAAGTGATTTAATTTTCCCTGATCTATCATTCTGAGAATGATTCTCTTTATATTTCTGCAGTCATTTGTTGTATGTCCATGGAAATGATGATAAGAACAAAATTCATTACTTTTGTAGCTTGGAGGTGGTTCACTCCCCATGTTCCATGGTGCGAGTATGTTTTCCATTAGGATTATAGCTTCCCATATCTTCTCCACACTAGCATTCAAAGGTGGCATTTTGATTTCTTCCCATATTATCTTAGGATTTCGCTGTCCTCTGTGAAAGTTTTGCCTCTGACCTCCATAAGTTCCTTGCGGCTGATGACCTCCATACGTTTCTTGTAGCTGATCAAGTCTTTGGATTTTGTTATTTCCACCTCGGCTATAGAAGTTTCTCTCTCTCTCAAATTCTTATTGATCACGGCTCCCCATAGCTACTAGCTTTTGTTGTTCATCTCCCATTACCCTCTCTTGTTGCCCTTGCGAGGTGCTCGCCACTGTATTTATTAACTTGGGCAATAAGCTTGCAGTCGTTGCTCTTGAACTTGTGTTCGCAATGGGGTATGATTCCATCTCATTTTGCTTTTCTTCAAGAGCAATATACTCCTCCCGTAGTTCTCCCAACTCGGTCATTGTGATTGTATTTTTGATTACGAAAATCAATGTATAATGATTTGTTGCGAACATAGCATTGATGAATGATAGGATAAGATATCTTTCGTCCACACGACCAGCCATATCGCTACACATTGTCTTCCATCTCACAGTTAGATGCTTCAAACTTTCGCCAACCCTTTGCTTCAGCCCAAATACATCTTCAATGCCAGGTCGCGAAGAATTGTTGCTTATGTATGCTCCTAAAAATATATCTTGTAAGTGATTGAAAGATGTTATGGTGTTCTTTGGCAAACCTTCAAACCATTTTAACGCCTCTCCTGTTAAACTTGATGCGAAATACTTGCATAATATTGCATCATGGTTCTCCCATTGTAGCATACATCTCACATAAGCTTTGATGTGTTGGACGGCACAAGTTGTTCCATCAAAAATGCTGGTTAACGCAGGCAAGTTGCATTTTGAGGGTATTCCTCCTAATTGTACTTCTTGTGTGAATGGAGTTTTCGCAACCTCCTCTATAGCTTCATCTAATTGTCTCAAAATTTCCGCTAGTTCTTCCTCTATAGTATTCCTCCTCCTCTTTTATTATTTATCATTCCCCTCATTTCCGCTAACTCTCTCAAAATTTGTTCATTTATACCAGAATTTGAATCCATTGGTCTCTTCAATTCCGCCTCTCTTCTCTTGCGTTCATCTCTATTTTGACTTCCTTGTTCATCATTTTCCTCTCGTCTTTCTCTGCGATCTTCTCTTTCACTTCTTCCATTAATTCGCACACCGTCATATGTCTCATTTTCTCCTTTTTGCCGTCTTTCAGTTCTCCTTTGTACTCTATCATACTCTTCATTGATATTAGCATTATTGCGGTTTCGTTCGCGCCTCCTTTCTCGATTATCATGGTTATTCTGTCGAATTGCCTCTTGTAGTTCTTGTTCTTCCACTTCTGCTCTTAGTCTTTCTCTCTCGCGAGCTAAATGTGTTTGCTCAGCATAGTGTCTTTCAATTTCATCCTCTATTGCTCGTTCATTTCTTTGTATTTCTCTCTCATGTAAAATTCTCCTTCCTTCTTCCTGATTTTCACTGCCATCTTGGTTATTTCGCCCCTGGCGATGTCTACTTCCTTGAATTCCATGATTCTGTTCATTTTGAAGAATTTCAGCACGTTGAATATAACGATCTTCCAATACTTCTCTTCCTTCGCGACGTTCTTCACCTAGATTTTGTATTCCTTCTCGAGTTTCTTCGTTAGCATTTTCTATAGGCAAATTTTATCTTATTTCTTCTCTAACTGATCTTGAACGTGATCTTGTAGTGCTTCTCGACCTCCTATTTTGTAATCTTATGTTTTCCATCCTCAATTCATGATTTTGCCTTGTCAAATTCGCACGTTCTTCTGCTTCAAACCGCCTTTCTTCGTGTATTGTTTGCCTCAATGCCTCTAATGGTGCAATTTCTTCATTTCCATGAATTATTCCTCCGATTATTTCTTGATCTCTCTCCTCTTGCCCATTGTCTCCTAATTGCTGCTCTTCTCCCATTTTATCTACAGAATCTGATCGCCAAGTATGTACACTCACTCTGTCATAATCCACAGTTCTATTTTGTATTGGTGGTGTACGTTGAATTGGTGGTTGAACTTGATTTCCTCTGTTGTTCCTTGTATTCATTCTCGAAGATTCTCCCACCTCGTCTCTCCTTTCTC
Source organism: Papaver armeniacum (assembly GCA_023531295.1). Classification (NCBI taxonomy): domain Eukaryota; kingdom Viridiplantae; phylum Streptophyta; class Magnoliopsida; order Ranunculales; family Papaveraceae; genus Papaver; species Papaver armeniacum. The sequence goes on along the minus strand of JAJJWW010000235.1, from coordinate 57,413 downwards.
CAGCAAGTCTCCTACTTCTTCTAACAGTTATTGGTTGTTTTGATGCATGTCTTCTTCTAGCCATTTTTCAATCTTAATGAATTATTGAAAATTATATGAAATTCCTTCTCTATTACTCCAAATTCTTTCAAATCACAATATTAATCTTCAATCATCCCTGTTTCTAGCGCCATATGTAATTGCAGGAAATCCTACAATACACACCTCACAAGAATTCATAATATCTAACACATATTTAATATCAATAACCAATCCTTTTATTAATTGAGTTAGAAATTTACAAGAAGGAAGTGAAATCAAGAATGTTATTACAACTCTAAGCTTTCTCTCTCCTCTAAAACTAATTTCCACTCTCTAAAAAGATCTCTCCCTTTTTATAAGCCTATTTGGCTCTTTATATAGGACATTACATAATGGATGACAGCTAAGTTATCCCTTATTTTCGGATCTGACTTGCGACATTATCGCAAGTGTACAAATGTAAACCTCGCAATACTCCTAAATCTCGCTAGGTCTTCACGTCTTTCTCGTGTTCTGGCTGTCATCATCCGTAACGTCATTTATATTACTCGTCTGCGATGTCTTCGCAATGTGTCGTTTATGGATTTCGCAAGGGCGCTGGTGTTGCGATATTCTGATCCTACATGTGGCAAATCGGTTCCAAGATTGTAAATATGAAAAAGGATTTACAAAGTAAAGATGTCGTCATACTTTGAACATGTGCAGTAACGCTTATCTTTTATTGTTCAAAGATATTCCTTAATAGCTAAAGGAGAATCCCAGATCGAAATAAATTGAGAATCTTTTAATTAAGTTTTTTAGTTTTATATGCTTTTAATTTCCAGCAATTAAAATGCATATCTTTAGAAAATAAAAATTGGTAATATGAATTTACTAATTGGAGATTTTCTACTGAGATTTCGGTTAATATTTGGACAACGCATTTCCAGGAATTATGGAAACCGAATTTGGAAATATATTGCATATCTTGAGAATATTTTCGGTTTTGGAAATTCCTTGGTGTCCAAACTTCCTTGATCTATAAATATTGAAGTTTGCATTTCGAGCAAACTAATCCTCGAAACCAGACAAAACTACCTTGTTGTGTTGTTACTGGTGAAGCCGTCTATTCGGAGAGGAAAGTACCCTAATTAGGCGAAATCTCTTACGACCGCTCGTTTTAAAGACTTCTTTGGGATTGGGAAGCTCTACGAGTACCGTTGGTGGGAAACTAGATAATTGCGGCTTATTATTAGTTTTCGATTGATTTGATTGACTAACGATTGTTGAACTTTGATTGCACCTAGTTTGTCTATGCTTGAGAATCTTCTCTTATGATATAAGATTCACTCAAACTAGATCGAAGTTTCGACGGGTATCTTTAGACTGTTTGTAGATCTAAAGACGTCTTATGATAATCCATTGTTTACAGACTCCGTTCTGTGTGTGATTGATCACAAGAGATTCAATTTGATTGTGTGCAGGTGTTTATTGAAGATCTAAGAGGATTTGAAGACGAAGAAGAAATCTGATTTGGGTTCATAATCTTTGGTGTGCACAAAACTTGATCGGCTGGGGATCCAACTATAATCGGTTTATCTTGTGATAATCTTGATTGATTAGTTGAGTAGATCGGCATCAATACGATTCTTTGTGATTCGAAGTATTGATTGCATAATCTTAACAATTACTTTGGTAGTTGTTGAAAAGATAGATCTAAGGACCGGACAAAGGAGTTTATTGGGATAAACGGAAGAGCCTTTTGTCAAACTCATTTCACTTGTTTGAAAAGAGTTGTTACCGAACAGATTTTTTGTTCCTTTACTGTTTGGAATACGAACCAAATGAATTGTTCCAAGTGCGTGACTTATTGCAAGTTGGAGGCACAAGGATACAGACGGAACTAGGTGAACTATAGGTTTAGTTGCTTGGTCTCAACTATACGAAGTTGGTTTAGATTTTGTATGGCGGCTTAATCCTGAGAGTATTCAATTCTGGACAAGGTCCCGGGGTTTTTCTGCATTTGCGGTTTCCTCGTTAACAAAATCTTGCTGTGTCTTTTACTTTTCTATTTCCACAATTACAATTGTTTTTATTATAATTAAAAGTAAAATAAACAAACGTTAATTCCTATTTACTTGATAGCAATACTATTGTGTTTGGTTAAGTCCGAACCTATTATCAAGTAAACATACTTCGTTGTTGTATTGTCTCGATCTTGTATCCATAGTCAATCACACAAGCTATCTTGTTGTCGTATTGTCTCGATCTCGTATTCATAGACAATCACACGAAGTGTGAACCGATTAGTTGTATTGTCTCGACTCAGTCTATAGACAATCACTTTCGGAGAAAGGACTTATAGGTGGAAAAGTTTTATATTGAGGTATATTTGGGTACCCTCGGCTTTTCAAAACTATAATACAACAACTCCGTTTAGTTGAGGATATGGTTACACGTAGCACGTATAACAAGCCTTTAAACCCCTAGGTATCCCTAGTGGACGATTTATAGTCTCGTGAAGGTTTACAAGAGGTGTACCTACAAAACCTTTTACTCCAAATTCCAGCTACCTGTGAAGAATCTATGGACGAATCCAAAATGACTACAGGAGGAGGTACCTTGATGCAAATCCAAATTAATATATAAGTAAATAAATCTCTACTCAGAAAGTCGAAAAAACCTCAATACTCGGAATCTGACTAACCACAATCACACATAATAGATTAAGAAGATGGATATAGAGATAGATGTTTGCGAATGTTGACTAAAGTGAAAGGTGTTTTCCATATCTGTCTGAAGGTCACTGCAAGATGATCCTATGAATCCTAATGGATTGAGATAATGGTCTGAAATCTAATATCAACCCAGCTGGCATATACAAGGGAACCAACAGTCGACAATCTTAATTCTAGATCAACTCAACTGGCATATATAAGGGAACCAACAGTCGATTTTATTGAACAATGATCATAATTATTATTTATTTATTTTCATTTTCACTTCTTTCTTTTTTTTCCGAATTGACAACATGATTAGATCTTTTGGATCCAAGCGCATGCTTCTTGTCAGCAGATTACATGGTAATTCCCATGGATCCTGCATTCCACGCTTGTTTAGGCGACGGAGACAGGGAGAACACACACATATTGCAATCCAAGTGTCAATCTTTTTTTTTCCATTTTTTTTTCATGTATATATACTCCGGTTGGTCAAATTGGTCTGATCTGGTCTGGTTTTTATTTTTTTTAGTAGCTCAATCCTCTATTTCATCTAACAATGATAACAATTCGATGTTAGTGACCCACCAAATCACTTAAAGAAACAAAAAGTGCAAAAATAAAAACAGAAAGTGATATGGTGACGATTCCGAGATATGGTAACAACTATCATGTTATTTATAATACCTGAGCTATGTTTTTTTAGTTAATGGGTTCCTCAACTCCTGCAATTAAGATGGTTCCATCCGCTTATATTGTTTAGTATCATCTTGAAGGCACAAGTTTCTAGATTTTGAAGTTTATCATGCAATTATTTTTTTCTTTTTTCGTATTTTAAAACTAAAGGCATCAAACTCTACAAATTGTATACTGATTACATAAACTCGATACTCCAACTCATAGTTATTTCTGAACAATAGAGGATAAACACTAAACAAGCTATTTAGTTGGCATCTAATCCCGACTCAGCTAATATATACCTCATCGTCAAGAAAAAATTCCATCTACTCAGAAAGGCTAGTGTGTATTCTAAATTGTTCCAAAATCTCTAAAAATTAGAGTTTTGTATACGTCAATTTTTGTTCATATTATGTCCTACCCCCACACTTAAATCAAACATTGTCCTCAATGTTTCAAACCATTGCAAAAAGAATAAGAGGAATACTTGAAAAAGACAAGGAAGTAAGAATTGGAATTGTTCACCTGATTGACGCATACGAGAAACATTCAAAATAGACTCCCCATATATCAACAATCTGAAAATTGGAGGACCACCCACAAAACAATCTGCATATATTGCAAAAGCTTCACAAAAATATTAGCAAATGGTGGGAATAATGAAACTATCATCCCACAAGAGTCACCCCCACACTTAGTCTTTTCTACACTCGGAAATGTATACGAAACATAAGTGGATGGTACTTCTATTTGTTCGACTTGGAAAACCTGCATGGTTTTAGACTCAAACACATATGGTGGATACTTGGAAGCAAGGAATTCGGATAAAACTTTAGAAGCACATAATTTCATCCCTAAATAAGGTATTTTCCTAAAAGATAGATTAACATTTGAGAAACTACTACTAGTTTGGGAGGATCATCATTAGATAGAGATTCATGTAAAGGATTAGACAAACCTTGCAAAACCTCTTGTATTACGGGATCCTTGGCACGCTAGACACTTTCATTCCCACATCACAAGTATCATTGTTCTCACTTGAACTCTTGGCAAGACATTCGTTGGTTTTTTCTATAACCACACAAGTCCTCCTCATCGAAAAAGAAATCAGAATCTTCCATAAGCAAATTATCGTAATCCTTATGTTCTTCACAAGTTGACTTCTCATTCAAAGTATCGACTATCTCTGGATTTGGGGTAGGATACACAAAGAAGTCATAATCATCATCGCCCTCATACACAACATAAGTCTTACCATCAATAATTTTAGTGTTTCTAGACTCGACTTCTTCCTTTTGAATAGGAGAATGATCATTAAAATCATGAGTTGAGCTAGTAACACCTTCATTATCAATATATTCCAAAGGTTCATCATCCTCGGAATCTTCTTCTTGGGGCTCTTCTCCATTATCCACGCGGCGGTTAACCTCATCATGTATGGCCCTAGAAATTACTTGAAGAGTCTGCTCCTTCTTCTTCCAACCGCTCATATTGTCTAAAGAGTTTCTTTATGTTAACACGTTTTCCGCTACTACTCACAATAGGTTCTTTAGACCACGTTTCTTCCCGTTGAATGGGTGAAAGATCATAAGTACGATCCGGAACATGTCTAAATAAACTATCACATGTTTCACTTGGTACTAAACTCGGCATATTGGGAGTTGAGTTAATCTGGCTCCATGTACGTCGCAAATCCATAAATTCATTAGGCATCTGCAGGAAACTAGATTGGAACATATGAGAAGTATAATTATCCCCCATCATTGTGATTTTTCACTTACATAACCACCAGAAGGTTGCTGCGATGTATGAGAATAATCACAAGGTCTTGTGGAATAGTCATCATAGCCAAAAGATTGGTTTTGATTGTATCCCACATATGGTTGGAAGTTATTGTAAGAGTGAGACTGAAAATCAGAATTATTACCATAATATGCATGGTCTTGTGAACCATAAGTATTGTTCCCAAATAGATTCATCATGAAATTTTTTATGCACACAACTCGTTTATAGACTTACCTCTTGTTCCCAATTGTGCACACACACAAACAAGTGATTAATGGTACCTGAAAAATAAGATTCTCAAAAGATAAATTAGTAAAAGCTAAAAGAAATAAAAACTATGTACAAAAATAGAAAATTAAATAACAACTCAAACTACCGATCATTGCTCCCTAAGCGGCCAATTTCGACGAGGTGTCGAACTCGCAAAAATAAATTCCTTACTTCTCTTAACACTAACTAGTAGTATACGGATAAGCAGGTTCGTTCCTAAGGGAGAGTTGAGCTAAAGTTGTCAATTCAATTTCTGATTATTAATGCGAATATGAGTATGAGAATGATCAAGGATTCTTTCTCAGCCACGAAACATGAATCTTATCAATATAGCTATTGAAAAAGTGGGGGTACAACAACCTCACCCAATATTTTGCTTAGCAATCTGTATGGACTAACTCCAATATACTTTTAAGAGAATCAACTAGACAGTCAGACTCAATCTTAATAAAAAGTATATCAAAGAGTTATATCTCAATTTCTCGATTCAATCCTTACTCAAACAAATAGAAATCTGCGAGCCTGATTGAATACAAGAGAAATAACTTGAACGGTACCAAAGACCAATGTTCAAGTGTCAATCAATTTAAATCAACAACCAAAGTTTGGATTATCTAATTGATTGATCTTAACGCACAACCTGTGATATTTCAATTATATAACAAAATATAATGCGGAAAAGAAATAACACAGACACCGAAAGTTTTGTTAACGAGGAAACCGCAAATGCATAAAAACCCCGGGACCTAGTCCAGATTGAACACACACCGTATTAAGCCGCTACAGACACTAGCCTACTACAAACTAACTTTGGTCTGGACTGTAGTTGAACCCCAATCAATCTCACACTGATCCAAGGTACAGTTGCGCTCCTTACGTCTCTGATCCCAGCAGGATACTATGCACTTGATTCCCTTAGATGATCTTACCCATAACTAAGAGTTGCTACGACCCAAAGTCGAAGACTTTAATAAACAAATCTGTATCACACATTAAAGTCTACAAGAATAGATAAATCTGTCTCCCACAGAAATACCTACGAGTTTTGTTCCGTCTTTTGATAAATCAAGGTGAACAGAACTAATTGATATACCGTACTTATATTCTCGAAGAACATCCTAGAAATATCAATCACCTCACCATAATCTTAATCGACTAGCGAAACAAGATATTTTGGAATCACAAACTATGAGACGAAGATGTTTGTGACTACTTTTCTATCTTGTCTATCGGAGAAAATAATCTCAAGTCAATCTTACGATTGTACTCAATCACGATAGAAACAGCAAGATCAAATCACGCAACTACAGAGAAAATAGTTGGGTCTGGGTTCACAACCCCAATGAAGTCTTCAAGTCGTTAACCTACAAAGTCTCGATAGAAACCTAAGGTTAAAGGAGAATCGACTCTAGCTTATACAACTAGTATCACACATGAGGTGTAGGGATTAGGTTTCCCGATTTGCTAGAGTTCTCCTTTATATAGTCTCCAAATCAGGGTTTGCAATCTAAGTTACCTTGGTAACAAAGCATTCAATATTCACCGTTAGATGAAAACCTTATTAGATTCAAGCTAATATATTTCAACCGTTAGATCGAACTTAGCTTTTTATACACACATGAAATGTAACTTCATTTAGGTTTGAGTAACCGTACCTTAACATGTACAAGTCGTTGGTTCAACAGTAGCTAACCAATGGTTAGCCATATGAGCACTTTCATATCAACCTTATTCATCTTCACAATAACTAGTTCAAATGACTCAAAAGAACTAGTTAGAGAGTTGTTCAATTGCTTAGATCTCATAGATGTATACAAGACACAATCGAAGCAAAAATAGTTTTGATTCACTCGAATCGATTCATGAACATTATAGCCACAGTTTGCAAAGATTGCATTCCTTAATTTATAAATGTCTTAGTTCACGAATTAAACTATTTTTAGAAAATAACCCACTTAAGTACGCATACTTAAGTACCGGACTGAGCTTGTTTTCAGTTCACAAACTCCGGCAGAAATTCACGGGATGTGAACTTCCGAGAGTACGCGTGCAGGTACGCGGACTTAGCTCCGGTTATCCTGAGCAGCAAAATACGCATACTTTGGTTCAAGGATTTTGGACTTACACAAGTATGAATTCATATACATGTTTATATCCAAACATGGTTATATATTCTAAACTCTCATTTCTATCATTGAAACATTCTTAGAGAATGTTATATAGTTGTTATTCACAAACTATTTTTTATCAAAGCGATTTTCAAGTAATCGAAATAATCATCATGACTTTCGTCACTAGTAAAGATGAACTTGGCCAAAGCGAAAGCTAACCAACACATATTTCGAGAAATAGATAAGCGAGATAAACTCGGCTCGAAATAGCAAATGTGTATAATCGAAGTCTATATAGCAATACGACTTTTGTCTCAAGATAGGAGATAGAGTAGATAGACCTTTGAATGATAGATAAGTTCAAGTCTCCACATACCTTTTTGTCGATGAAGTTCCACCAGTTCCTTAAGTAGTTCTTTGTGTTTGCATGATGAACGCCGTTGAGTCTAGAGCTCAACTACACTTTCTATCCTAGTCCGAGACTTAGCTATAAGTAGACTAGAAATCAAGACTTATAGTTTTAGCAACTAAACTTGACAAACAAGCTTGAGATAGCAACGCTTGCGAGTTTGACCGAGCAGTGCTCTAACAACTATGTTTCTGTAATTACCCATTACTTATAACCCTAGAATAGTTAGTACGCTCAACTATTCCGCAATCTCTTAATTCACCGGACACGGAAGCGCTCGACTACCGGATTCCACTTATTGAAGTTACCTAGAGGTACGCTTACTAGGTGTGACTCAATCAAATGCATTAAGTTCCGTGAGATAGGTTATTCCTAATGAAAAATACATAAGCTTGACTCATCTACTAGTGTCATTCAATACATACAAATATTTAACAAAATCTCATCATCAATATTCATATAGCGCTACTTATATTAATAGTCTCTAGACAATTACGGGTCGAAGAGGTATTAACTAGCAATAGAAAGCATCCAACAACCATTCAATTTGCAACTTAAACGATTGAGAAATAATTCATAAACACTTTTGGCACCGTAGAAAATAAGCAATAACGAGACAAATTGCAAGAAGACATGCAGTTTAAATATCAACTCGAAATCATGTTCGGGCGTCGAAATCGTCCCTAATCAAATATGTAATTAGCTACTGGAATTCATGGAAAAACAAACACACATATAGAAAACTTGACTACGAAACCAATTAAACAAACCAAAACAGCTGCGGCGAGATGGAGTGAGTTGTGGTGCTGTGATCGTGGGAACTGTGGCCTGGTAACAGTGGAATGGTGATGGATGTCGTGACTGCAACTGTGATGGAAAGACCTGATGGTGATGTAGTGGTCAGTGAGCACTTCTCGCTGCTGGTATACTGGAGCTGAATATATGGACTGGTGGTATGAATGTGAGGCGATGGCGGCAGCGAGCAAGTAATGGGTTCAGGACCTTCAAGTTATCTATGATGTGCTGGTGGTGATGGTGTATGCAAAGTGGAGGTTACTGTGGCTGTATGCAGGTGATACACAGACTGGCGATGATGGAATGCTGCTGATGTAGTTGGAGATGGAACTGGTGGTTGTATGCAGGTGAGATGGATGAAGTGCAGGTGGATGGAATGCAGAAGATGATGTTGGACATGTGAATGGAATGAAGGGTTTTGGAGAGGAGCAAAGCCGCTCCTCCCTGTTGGAGATGCGGCAGTGGTGAGGGGTATGAGATATGATCCCTGTAGCTTTTTAGGTCTTCCTTTTATAACTCAAAACCTTTCTCTTCCTGCATTTGCGAATCTGATAAAGGACCCAAGTCTCTCGTTCATTCACCGACTCTACTTAGCTTCAATCTGCCCCTTTAATCCACAGGAATCAATGGACAGAAAACTACTTTCTTTAACTGGTTTCTCGGCAACCAAACACTGCCCCAGGCCAAGACAAATTGGTATCCAAACTCCGTTTCTGTCTCGACTTCCAAATATAAGTCATAGCCTTGCCAAAAAACTGTTCAAACATAGCATCGAACCAATGCCAGGAGCTGCATAGAACCAAAACAGAATTGGTGGTGTCTTCACTGCTTTCTCGCTCCACAGAACTGCACCCATTACTCTTGTAATCTCGAGTACAAACTCCATGTACTCGAGCCACTCTGCTGTGTTACGAATCCTCTCAGACCCAAATTCTAAACCTTCGAAATCACAGACCATGGCAGACTTGGTGGGAATAAGCACACTGGTTCAGGCAATCTGACAAACATGGTCTGTGCGTTCTACTGATAATAAGGAATTCAGCACGCCAGTGATTCCAAAGGTCATTCTTCCTGCTCCTTCCCTGTAAAGCAATAATTCAATCACACAACAAACCATTCATTCAATACTCTATTTCAATCACAGCCAATGAGCCATACTTTCAATGGCAGAGAACTCATTTTCCTTGACTGGTTTTTGGGCATCAAATCTTTAGTTTCACTGAATGTATACTCGAATCCAACACAAACCCATCTTCTTATGTGTATTAGCTTTGAAATCCCTGTCCTGATCTCCTCCGTTCATTATCAATTTCAATGGCAGCAACAGATTTTGTACCTTGGTTTTCCAACTACCAAACTCGAGTACCTGTTCATTCTTCATCTCGGCTCAATAACTGACCTGACCCTTGGCAATCTCCCACAAGAACCATTGCTCGAACGACGACATTACTTTGATGCAGAATTGGTCTTCGTGACTGAGCTGGGATGGGATTTGAATTATGAATAAAATCTCGACCTGGTGCTGCACTTGTAGGAAGTAGAAAGTAGAAACAGATCTAGACACCTAAAATGAGATACGGGCTGCCGTTTATGATTCTGATGTAGCTGCTCCGAGTAACTGAACGTCTGCCTTCAGCGATTTGGACTTCAGCTGGTTACCCCTTAACCTCGTATGGGCTCCCAACAACACTTGCTCATGATGTGACATCTTTGCGCCTATTTCTTCTTCTTTTGCATGGTATGACTCCAAACACCTATAGAACTCAAAAGAAGCATAATATACAAAAATACAAGAGAAATAGCCAAGAAAAGCATAAGAAATTGACATTCAAAAGATGTATTTTAGACACTTATCAGACTTGAAAGCAACGATATAGAAATGAAAACAATTCAAGTCATGTATTACTAACCTCAAGTGGAAGGATGATGTCTTCGTTAATGTCGTTACATCTTTGGATTCTTCAGGTTTTCAGAGTAGTACTTGTATGTCTCAATGATGAGTGCCAAATAGTGCATATTTATACACCTTTTTATTGGCATTTTACTCATCTTTTGCGCTTAGAAATCAGATATTATCCCAGATTCTGTGTTTTCTTTGTTTTCAAGAATAAATATTTGTATTAATTAATTTTGTGTTTTTAGGTAATAAATAAAGCTCGGAGAATCGAGGAGCCAAAAGAGCGAAGAATGGGAGACGAGCATCTATGGAGCAGAGATAGCCAAAGCCCGCGCGCGAATCGGTTTCAACCCAACAAGAAAGACATGGGCTAGAGCTACCCACGACCCGGATCCGAGCCCGTTCACCTCGAGCCGTTCGGATCGCGTCTAGCTACATCCAACGGCCGCTACCGCCACGCGCATCGAAGATCGTTTGCTCCGTGCAACACCAAACCGTCCCAATTATCCCTCGGTAGTCCGGATCTCTCCCAGTAGCATCCTACGCTCGCTCGGCCCGTTCCATCAACTCTTGTTGTCCCCGCCTCACAACGAAACGACCTAACCCTATACCCTCTCGAGCCATACCCATTTCTCTTCCATCTTTCTCTTTCTTCCTCTCCCGTCTCCATCGAGAAAAGCCACCACCTTACCACCTCCTTCACTCGTACCACCGTTGCAGCCACCACCTTACCACCTCCATCTCTTGTCACCATCACTACTAGCTCCCGCAACAACAACAACAACAGCTAGCCTCGCCATCCCCTTCCAAATAATCTCTAGCTCTGTCTTAGCTTCTACCCTAGGAGCTAAGGTCGAGATAGAGAAGATTAGGCTAGGGTTTCGTTCACAAAGTGGAAGAAAATCATAGCCGAATCGACAATGAGAGTCGAGAGTATGGGTGAGAGTGTTTTTGAGTTATTTTCTATTTATTTCGATTTTGTGAATTAGGGTTTGGTAATTTTCCTTTGCATGTATAAATAGAACCGAACCGTGTGTGTTAGGGTTTATGCCTGGGCTAGCCAGTGCGTCAATTTAGGTTTAATTTGTAGTTTAATTTCATTTGATGTTCTAATTTAGTTGCTAGGGTTTCAGTGAAACCCTAATTCTATGTTATGATTTCAAGCGTATTTGAGATGTCTTGAGTGTTAAATTATAAAGATAATCTCAGTTCTAGCACCCAATGTTCTTCTCTCACAATGCATGCCAAGTATACATTGTAGTTAGGCTAAAATTGCATTGGCTATGCTTCAGCTCAAGCCTTAGATACAAATGCTAATTCTCTTGACTAGTTGTGCTTGATTAGACAACTAATGCTCTAGGTTAGTGCCTTAGTCATTAATTGAGTTATCATTAGGTGAAACTCCTGAGCTAAGTGATAAAATTGACAACTTATCCTTAACTGCCATAGGAACAAGAAGCTCAACTTAGTTGATTACATAATATTAGGTTAGTGGTGGAACTGAAGACCCTAGTACCCCCATTGTCACTGTGTTACATCTCATTTTACTACTTCGATTCACTGTCACAACAACACTTCAGTCGTATCGGCAACAAAACAACAATTGTGTTACATTCCTAGGAATTCAGTCTAGCAAGCCTTGTTCACATATCAGCACCACAAGTCTCTGTGGTTCGACCCGTACTTGTGCCCTGTTTTACAAACTAGACACCATGCACTTGCGGTTATCACAAGTAGGCCATAAAATAATACACATTTCCAGGCCTACCAAGTTTTTGGCGCCGCTGCCGGGGACTTGGCGTGTGCCCTGTGATTGTTGGCTTGTCTTTACTGAGATTCACTCAACCTGTACATATTCATTTTGCATTATTACTTTTGGTCTTTTATTAGTGTAACTCAAACCATAGTTCTTGCTTCTCTGCATCTCTGCTATTACTCATTGTTAATTATATCTTAGTTGAGTGCATATCTGCATGCTCTTAGTGCTTCTTAGCTTGCATAACATCTCTCGCATTGTGCATCTTTCTCTTTGTGGCTTGAGTCACAATAACTCACTGCATCAGTTTTTTGTCTTTGCATCATTCTCTTTGCCTTAAGTTGCATATTGTGGGAACTAAACTCTTCTCTTGAGCACACAGTACATGCAAAGTTCTTTGGGAAAGGCGAGGCAAGGAAGAGCAATTGTTAACAAAGCGACCCAAACGGGTTAGCGAAGAACTTCGGTGGAAGTCAACCGAGTAAGTTGACACCACAAAACTGTTAAGCTAAGTTGCTCTGTGCACTTAGCATTTCCTTCTCTGTTAAACACATTTTTACTCATTGATTGATAAGCATGCTCAGACCTTTAATGATTGAATGAATGATAGCATGTATGATTGGATGAAGGATAGCATGATACACACTGCTCTGTGCTAACTCCATTTTCTGCAAATGGAGAGCCTAAGCTGCAACTCGTGTGACCCTGTGAGCCACCACTGTGTTGAACCAAGTATTGTTGAACCCCGAGCATACCACAAACTGTGAGTTGAGCTGTGGTTGAGCCGTGAGTCGTGCTCTAACCCTACACCCCCCAGAAGTTGTGAGCTTGAGCGAAGAACCCACATAACCTAGCCCTGAGCCAAGCTAACTTGTCTTTGTGCAAATTGTACCATTCACAATTCCACGACTGCATGCTTGAGCCTGCTGCTAATGAACTTGTTGATCGCTAAAGCATGCCGACCACCGCCTGAGAATTTGTGTGAACCACGAGCATACCTCTCGAGTTGTGCTCAAATCCACGACCTGTTGAATGACACCGTGCATAACCCCGTGGAGTGAGATGTGTGCATAATTCTATTGGCTGAAACTGAGTGGTGAAAGCTCAAGTGACATCAATCGAGTGAGTTGATGCCACACACCACTGAACTCTTTTGCATGCTTAATCTTGTTTCGAACCTTGTATGAGTCTTCACCGCCATCAATTGAGCTTGTAGAGCTGTGTTGAGAGTTCTTTTGCACTTAGAGCCGCACTTAGAGAGTTCTTTGGCTTTGTCTTTGTGAATTACATGGGCTGTCTTTGTTGCTTAAGCTTCCCCTGTACAACTTGCCCCATTGTTATTGTTCTTGTGCTTGGCCGACCAGGCTGCACATAACTTACTGTGGTTGTGCACACAGCCAGTGCATGAGCTTGCCAATCTCATCTGTTGGCATTTTACTGTGGTGCTCATAAGTCTGTTGTGCTCATATTCTTGTGCTCATATTCTTGTGCTTGTTCTACTCATAATCTCTGCTAATCTGAAGCCCACATAAGCCTGTGCACCTGGGCTGCAGCCAAACTAAACCCACATAAACCAAATTATAAACTGGGTTGTGCACAAAACTTCCAGCCCACATCCTCTGAGCTGCTAGGTCAGGCAATGTCTTGAAGCCCACAACCTGGGTTGATCACAAACCGAAACCCAGTTCCACTGGGCTGTACATTCCCAACAAACCAAAGCCCATTTAAACCAAATGAAACCCAATAAACCAAATTAAGTCCACTACAATCGGGCTTGAGTTCAATTTGAGTGCTAAATCATGTCGGGATTTTGGTCTCACTAATCGGGATACAAACAAATCAATTAGAGAGCTTGCTTACGGGCACGCTTCACATTATGAACTCCCCACATACCATAGTGATTTTAGGGAATTTTATGAGCCTTCTCGGGGCCCCGACCTCACATACCTAATCATTATGAGCACATGCATCATCCACCACAGGTTGAAAATGAACACTTTTCTCATACCCAGTCATCACTTTTAGATCAATTAGAAGCTCGACTATCTGCTTTGGAAAGGCAATTACATGAGCAATCTGTCGAATCTAATTACCCTAGGCAATATGAAATGTATGCTTGTACCTTATGTGGTAGCTTAGACCACCCTGCTGAGAATGCTATATTTTGCATGATTTTAGGCGGTCTAGGGAAAGCCAAGATAACCTAATGTACGAATTGTCTAGAAGTGACTATGCTTGGCAATCATTGGGACCATAATCAACATGCACACATGCACCATTCACCACAATGGGGAGATGAACAATTTTATACTCCCCCAACTCCTAGTTTGCAAACAATAATGGAAACACTCATGGAGCAAAATGCTAGGCTTGAAATGAATGCAATGCATGACCATCCATATAGCAACATGTCTGAATTTCCCTTCTCTAGTGAACCTCATGCACAACCATACAATGAATATCCATATGAGGAATGCATACCCACTAGTGAAGACTCTCCTTCAATAAAACAACTCACTGTGATTCTTCAAAGGAACCTGATTGAGTTACAAAATAATGTTGAAAATAGTGTTTCTAGACCTACTCATGCAACTAACACCAATATGAACCTAATCTAGAGGTAGATGAGTACACTAAAAATACTACCATTTTGAATGAAGAGATTAATTATTGCTATGATGATGATGATGAATATGAAGAGCATGTGTATTTTGAAATTGTAGTAGAATCTTTAGGTTCGAGACATTAAGTGTCTCTTACAGAACCCTATGAATGATGCTTCTTCCGATATTCATACATGTGATGTTGATGTGGAACCTGTGGAATTGTCTGTGGAATTGAGCATGCTTTACCACCTGTTTGTGACCTAGGAATAGGCTGAATTGTCTCATTGACACGAGATGATTCAATGCATATGTCTAATTCCATGCCTAGGTTACAACATGATATCTCTCTGATCATGTTGTGCATGAAAGTGATTATGATTATGACATGGAGATTGATGAATTGTTTTATGCGGGTGCACATGATTTACCCTCTTCGACTTTAGGAAAGTGTGTGATGGTACAAATGATTTTATACATGAAAACAACTTAGATGTACCTAACCTCTCTCCGAGTCACAAATTGAAACTCCTCCACCAAACCTAGGTGTAGTTTGTCACAAAATTGCAAAACCAACTTTTCTAAAAATGCCTAACTTAGGCCTAGAGCTTTGTGCTTCCCAAGTCCTCTTGGAATATTTTGCATCAAAGTATAACACTCTTAAGGAGCCACGGTTTGGAATGTGTATGTATGCTGTTATTAGCAAAACTCATTTTGAGTTAGACCTTGTGCATGATGTACCTTTAATTTTGCAAGATTTTGTTCTCAAAAGCACACCTGTTGACAAGTTTAGGTTTGGGGGAAAATCCTTCTCATATACAGTCTTACTTGCACTATCATGTTATATTTGTGTAAGGCTGTTGTTGTTTGTATATATTTTCTATTGGGTTGATCCTCAACTCTTTAGAATGTTGGTATATGGTGAATTTTTGTATATAATCCAGTAGGACTTGTTAAATTTTTCTTTTCTTGAATCGGTTGAGTCTTCTTGTGCATATATTGTGCTAATCCGATATGATCTCTGCTGAGAATGTTGGATTCTAGCCTTGATTAATGAAGCTCCAACCTTGCTCCCACCGACATCCAGGTAATCTCTTCCCTTTTCTCTACTCAACATAGTTCTCTTGGTATGTAACTGTTTAAATTTTTTCTATCTGTCGACACATTGAGGACAATGTTTGATTTAGGTTTGGGGGTGCATTTGCATTTGCATATAGAGTTTTTAGTCTTTTTAATCTTTTATTTAAAAAAAAAAAAAAAAAAAAAAAAAAAAAAAAAAAACTCTTTTTGTAAAAACCTCCAACTTTTAGAGATTTTAGAGTCACTAGCATGCTTCTAGCTATGTTTACATAGAGAATCGACCGAAATAACAGAAGTTAGAAGTCTTGGAGAACACAATCGGGTTTCTTAGTTGATTAGAGCGTTAAAGTTGGATTTAACCATACCTAGAGAGCAAATTAGGTCTTTGTTTAGATATTCGGTAGTAGAATTGTGATCACCCATAGTGGAGACTACCCATTTTACATCAAGTGAGGCACCAACCTTCAATTTTTTGCAACTTTCTAGAAAAGTCATTAGAGTGTGTGTCACCGTACGTCAATTCCGGGTAGGAATGGTGAGCTACCCAACTTCGCACCACTTTCAAAGACTACTTTTGATCTCTTGAGTGCTAGTTTTTGTCAATCATGAGGGTGACGTCTAAAGATGAAAACTACTTCTAAATATCGATTTACGATTAGCATCACTCTCTCTCTCAATCAACAAGACCCATAGAAACACATCATCGTCGACAAGCGGAGCATCATCGAATATTGAAAGAAAAGTTGATATAGTCCAAGGTTTACGTGCAACAAAGAAAAAGAAAAGAAAATAGGATGAGGATTTAATGAAGTTTGTGAAAAATTGAGTTTTATTGTAACTTAAAAAAAAAAAAAAAAAAAAAAAAATTGTAGTTTATGTTTGTCAAGTTTTTGTGAAGTTCGAAGTTCGGTCATCAACATTTGAAGACCGAAGATTGAAGACATTTCTATGGTTTCTTATGAGAGAGTGATATTAATTGCCGATCGGGTGAAAAGGTAAGTGAGTACTCTCACCCCTTGCTAATGGTTGATTTCCTTTCTTAGAGATCATCAGAAAAAGATTCTTTTTGTCCACACTTTTGTGGAGTCTCAGAATTTATTTCGGAAGGTTATCCTTCTTACCTACAACGTGTGCGGGATTTCTCTCTTTATTCCTGCTGCACACATGAGAGACTAAAAAAGATCTTTTTGAGTGCAATTATCATAAAACCCTAATGGTGAGGCGAAGTCGAGGCTTATGATCACAATCGAATCCGAATTCTTTCATATGGTATGGTTACTTCTCGCTCAGCACTTAAGGATGAGAATGCGTTCTTTGATAGTTCTAACTTCCTGTTACTAGCATGCAGAAACTCTATGTCCTCATAGCTTCTTGTAGGCTTGAGACTCTTTTACACTCTGAAGTTGGAGAAGGTTTTGTGGGTACACCTCACGGTAAACCCTCACGAGACTACAACTCGTCCACTAGGGACACCTAGGGGTTTAAAGGCTTAGTGCATACGCTAAATGCATTCGAGAGACTGCGACAGGGGTATAGTTAGGATTTCCTAATTTCTGTTTCACTTGAGGACAAGTAAAATTCAGGTTTGGGGGTATTTGATGAGTGCCAAATAGTGCATATTTATACACCTTTTTATTGGCATTTTACTCATCTTTTGCGCTTAGAAATCGAGATATTATCCCAGTTACTGTGTTTTCTTTGTTTTCAAGAATAAATATTTGTATTAATTAATTTTGTGTTTTTAGGTAATAAATAAAGCTCGGAGAATCGAGAGCCAAAAGAGCGAAGAATGGGAGACGAGCATCTATGGAGCAGAGATAGCCAAAGCCCGCGCGAATCGGTTTCAACCCAACAAGAAAGACATGGGCTAGAGCCACCCACGACCGGATCCGAGCCCGTTCACCTCGAGCCGTTCGGATCGCGTCTAGCTACATCCAACGGTCGCTACCGCCACGCGCATCGAAGATCGCTGCTCCCGTGCAACACCAAACCGTCCCAATTATCCCTCGACCATCCGGATCTCTCCCGGCCCGCATCCTACGCTCGCTCGGCCCGTTCCATCAACTCTTCTTTGTCCCCGCCTCACAACGAAACGACCTAACCCTATACCCTCTCGAGCCATACCCATTTCTCTTCCATCTTTCTCTTTCTTCCTCTCCCGTCTCCATCGGAGAAAAGCCACCACCTTACCACCTCCTTCACTCGTACCCTATTGCAGAGCCACCACCTTACCACCTCCATCTCTTGTCACCATCACTACTAGCTCCTGCAACAACAACAACAACAGCCGCCTCGCCATCCCCTTCCAAATAATCTCTAGCTCTGTCTTAGCTTCTACCCTAGGAGCTAAGGTCGAGATAGAGAAGATTAGGGCTAGGGTTTCGTTCATAGTGGAAGAAAATCAGAGCCGAATCGACAGCAGTCGTCGAGTATGGGTGAGAGTGTTTTTGAGTAATTTTCTATTTATTTCGATTTTGTGAATTAGGGTTTGGTAATTTTCCTTTGCATGTATAAATAGAACCGAACTGTGTGTGTTAGGGTTTATGCCTGGGCTAGCCAGTGCGTCAATTTAGGTTTAATTTGTAGTTTAATTTCATTTGATGTTCTAATTTAGTTGTTAGGGTTTTTGGTGAAACCTAATTCCATATCATGTTTTAAACTCGTTGAACCTGTCTTGAATGCAAAAACTATAATTATGTCTTCAATTAGAGTACCCAGTGTTTTTCTCTCACAATGGATGCCTTGTATCCATTGTAGTTAGGTTACAACTACATTGAGAGTACCTCGGCTCAAACCTTAGACCCAAATGCTAATTCCTTTGACTAGTTGTACTTAATTAGACAACTAGTGCTCAGGTTAGTACCCTCAGCTGTTATTTGAAGCATTACATGGAGAAACTCCTTAGTTAAGAGATAAAATTGACACCTTATCCTTAAGCGCCATAGGAACAAGAAGCTCAACTTAGTTAAACACATAATAGGAGTTAGTGGTGGATTTGAAGACCCTAGTAACCCCTCTATCACTTTGTCTTATACCTTAGTTTAGAGTCACTTCGTTTCATCCAGCCGTATCGGCAACAAAACCTCAGTTGTGCTACTTCACTTGAAATCAGTTTAGGAAGCCATTAGATCAATCAGAGCACCACAAGTCTCTGTGGTTCGACCCGTATTTGCCACGTCTCCGATAGACGCCGTGCACTTGCGGTTATCACTGTAGGCTAAACATAAACACATCTAAAGGCCTACCACTCAACATTTCTAGACTTCCAAGTCTAACCTAACCAAGTTGACTCTAGTAATCTAATCAAGTGACTTATGAGTTTTGATACTAAATTATGACAACCAGCCTTGACATACCAACGCTTGGTGGGTTCAACCGAGCTATGCTCTAACAATCTCCCCCTTTGTCAGTTTTAATGACAAAACTCTATTAGAAATAGAGAATACACTAATTAAAAGATAAAGATATTACATTACATAACATTATCTTCAATCATTCTTCATATGCTTGATTCCAAGTTTCAACAACACAATAACCTGCACATATTCAAAAATGAATGCCGATGTTGATGATTTGAATAACAAAAGCTTTTGCTCCCCCTAAAGGAAAGCTACATATATATTTAATCCAAGCCTATTTGTTATTCCCTCTTGTGGTATGTAATACTACACAGCATGATGATATGCTTCTCCCCATTAGTCTATGCTTTACTCTTTTGCTAGATATATACATTATTAAACATATATCCTTTCTCAGTGATTGTAAATCACCCGTATACTCCATATATTTCTCCCCCTTCTTGTCACAAAAATGACAAAGACATGAAAAAATACAAGAGCAAACCGAAAGGATCTTACAAGTTCATAGGAACACATACAACCTTTAAAAGTTAAGCACGAAGGTTTAACATATATATCATTTCTCGGTGATTGTAAATCACCCGTATACTCCATATATTTCTCCCCATTATTGTAATAAAAATGACAAAGACATGAAAAAATACAAGAGCAGGCCGAAAGGATCTTACAAGTTCATAGGAACACATACAACCTTTAAAAGTTAAGCATGAAGGTTTAACATACCATTTTAGACAAGCAATACTTAAGCCAAAACTACCTAGGTAATTTGTTTTAGCACATTTTCAAGGAAACAATTGCCCGAAACAATTTTCCCTTTGATTTGATAAGTCAATCTAAGATCGGAATTAACTTAATTACTTATCAGGATCCGATCGTTCATAAATTATTGTACCTCATTTAGACAATACAAAACTAGGTTAGATAACTATTTTTCTTATCAAGGAACCGATTTGACTTGAAATATCGTACCTCATTTTGATAAGCCTAAAATAAGATCAGAATTAACTTAGTTTTTCTTATCATGAATCAATTGTACTAAAGCAATTGAATCGTTAAGCAAAAATAAAAATCAAACTTGACTCAGTTTTTCTTAACCGAAACCAATTGAAATGTAACAATTGTATCGTACTTTTTGTTAAGAAAAAGCAAGAATAGGCATTTAAATCAACTTTTTTTTAAACATGAAAACGATTAACAAACGGAACTAAATCATTACCTTACTCTTTAGTTTGACAAACTAAGATCCGAACCGATCAAGTTTTCATATCAAGAAAGATTATCAGAATAATTCTTTCATCGGTTTCCACAACCACCCTCCCCACAAAGATATGACGTTTAAGCACCAGTTCAATATAGAACCCCCCCACACACACACACAATGAGTTATTATTTACTGCATGACAAAAAAATAACAAGCAAGAAAACCTTTACCAGAGAAAGGTCGATAAACTCTTAGCTATTACTTGCCAATATAAAAGCTAAAACAGAAACTCATATGTATACTAAATACACAACTTATGAAACATAAATAGATAATAGTATAATTGTGACTTCTCACATGAGTTTAATTAATATCTACTTATGATCATTTGATAAAGCATCCCACAAGGTTAAATCTGAAACCTTCTTATATCAAAGTGTCACATACATCATAAGAGACAAACATATTATGAGATCATAAATATTACGGTTTGTGAAAATCGAAACTAAATCTCATAAAGTAAAAGCAAAGCAAAGAAGATAATCAATAAGATCAGGCAATGCAATCGTAACTATCAAAAAATGACACACAAAATTTAAAATAAAAACTTAATCATTAATATTATTGATAGTTGTTCAGATAGACAATTTAGAGATATGAAAATCAACACAAAGTATATTCAAGATTTTCTCCAGTCCTCAAGGGAGTGTTGGCGACATCACAATTAAACTCAAGATTCAAATTCTTCCCAGCATATTACTTTTAAATCGTATGATTGTTTATCTCAAGCAGTTGGGATTGAAGATCAATAAGCATTTCCTTCTACGACTTTAGCTCAAGCAGTTGGGTTTGAAAACTTGACTTATAGTTTAAAAAAGAGCTCAAGTTTGAAAATTAACAACCAAATTTACAAAAACCACAGAAAAACTGTTCAAAAACGCCTCGAATGGAAGTTGTAATACCCCAATATTCGGCAGTGGTTGGCCGAATGAAATATAAGTAATTGTTTGTCTTTTCCTAACACCGAGGCCTTTTCAACACATTTGGCTCCAGAGTTTGCATAAAACTCTGCAGTTAAGCATGCTCGGACGGGAGTAATCCGGGGATGGGTGACCTCCCGGGAAGTTGATGCTGGATTACCGCAAAGATGCCCATTGGAAATCCCTCTCTGCCGGATAACCGCAGTGGCTAAGTGGGGACAGTATCGGTGGAGGGTCGGGTCATTACAAATGGTATCAGAGCCGACGAAGGGCCACCTTCCGAGGGTGGGAAGGTCTGTTTGGACAGTTGAGTCGAGTCACCGGTCTCATGAGGGGCAGGGAACGTCAGATATCTGGTCTTGGATATATTTCTTAGTCGAGGACGACTCCAATTTAAGGCGGTGGTATTGTGATACCCCGATATTTGGCAGTGGTTTTCCGAATTGAATATAAGTAATGGTTTGTCATTTCCTAACACCGGGGCCTTTTCAACACATTTGGCTCCAAAGTTGGCAGAAAACTCTGCAGTTAAGTGTGCTCTGGCAGGAGTAATCCAGGGGATGGGTGACCTCCAGGAAGTTCTTCTTTGCAGAGTTACCGCATAGATGCCCATTGAAAAACCCCACACTGCCGGATAACCGCAGTGGCTAAGTGGGGACAGTATCGGTGGAAGGACATGTCATTTCAAAAGTTATGTCAATTGAAGATAACAATAGGCCAAAGATTTACGAGATTTTTATTGAAGTCTTTATTATCTAAGTTAGTTATGTACAATAATAAATTAATATGATTTTAATAAAATAAAACGATAATATTTATAATGCTTATAATAAAATTAACGACTATATTTATAACAGTTTAATTTTGAAAATTAACGGCTATATAATAACGACTATATTTTTTCTTATGAAAAATACACATTATAAATTTATTATAAACAAAACCTACCGACATCATTCTCAACCAACACCACCAACCCTGTTTCCTAAAACGTAAAGGAAAACCGATATGTATGGAAACAAAAGAGGTTTGTCCATTATATCTCATAAATGACTATAGTATGATGCAATAGCCTTCGATGTATTCTAATTTCTAAGTGTCCACAAGTAGGTTGTTCAGGCAGAATGGTCATTGAATCACAGTCAAAAAATGTTAGGCATCTACAATGTCAAAATTCTAATTGCCTCGAAGAACCACGAATGCTAGATGATGCTATGCAGGTGATACGTATGATCGCTATACCTTGGTAACTATTATTACAGAGGCGGGATTCAGAATAATAATAGACTGAAACTTAGAAAACAGAACACAAGTAGTAGTTCGAAGAAATATATCTTCTCTAGATTATGAACAAGAAAACAATTTACAATTTTCTATTTGTTACGCTCACAATCTCTCAAAACAGTAGTTAACCCTAAACTGTTTGCTAAAGCTTGCCTTTGACAATCACACAGTATTTGTCTACAATATTTCTCTCGGTCTGTCTAGTTAACAACAAAACCTCCCTATTTGTATACTTTCATCGTACTCAGCCGAGAAGGTCTTCTATTAGGAATTTATTTCCTAAACTAAGAGTGTTGCCTAAAAAAAAACTCTTCCTAACTAGAAATTCTGCCCAAATAAGGTTTCCTCCCTAATTTAGGATTCTTCCCTCAACTTAGCTTGAGGTTTACTAAGTTCCTAAGATGAGTAGGGATACACCTGTATCAGCAGGAGAAAGAAGGTGAAAAGGTAGCATCATTGTGCAAAAATTTGAAACTCAAAGCCAAGTTGAAGAAGTTACAACACGACCACTGTGGAAAATAAAATCACCCCAAAAACTTAATTATTTGATGCTCAAACCTTGGTTGCAACTTATATATGCACATGCACACTTCTACAGAAAAGACACATATGGCAAACACTTTTCTGGAAGTGTCCTATGTGTTTTAAGTTGGAGTGGACTAATTAAGTGTATGAACTGATTCGCTGTCGTTTTATATTTTAATTTGGTGTTGTGCTGTCCTATGTTTAATCATTGAAAATGTCTCTGTATTTGCACCATCAGCGTACTATCATAACTAATTTGAACATTTCTTACTTTAAAGCAAAGTATATTAAATTAAAACAAGCTATATTATATTAAAAATAATTCTTTGTTCAACTAAAAATAATTTATAAAATCGTTAATTAAAGTCTTGATTAAGCGGCCGGCTGGTGGAGTAACATCTAGAACGTAGAAGGGGTTGAATTTATGAAGGTCTTTAAGGAGGTTGAAACAAGCTTCGTAAACAAAAGGTTTGTCGTTAGAGCTGTCATATCTCCAGAGTTCTTTGTACCACTTCTTCGGAAGTTTAACCATTCAATCTACTATGGTTAGTGTGCATTACCTGACCTATGAATTGCGTGACTTCATGGTTAATTGTTTGAAAGCGACTCGACAATGCTTGAGCATCACGCATTCGCAGGTTCCCCGTTTTGGTCTGCGAAATGTTTTGTTCCAAAACCCAGATTTGACACAACTTGGTTACTATGAATATTTTCTTTTATTTGAAAAGCATAAGCTCTATAAATTAATAGCTAAATCCTATTCTTGAGCATACCTAGCACCACGTATTGTGGAAGGCATTTTTCGTGATTATAGCGAGATTAGAAAGAAATTAAAATGAAATTATAAGAAATTTTGGGCGAAGAAGGTGTGATTTTTAGAGTTGAAAATGTTTGAACTATAAGGGATAAAATTAAAGCCATTAGACAAACTTGCCTTTATCGGCTCAATCTGAGACAATGGTCGTCTCAAATAGAGTTGAAACTCGGCCTTTCCTTAACCAGCCAATCTCACTGTGGGGTGGAACAAATTTTCCAATTTCCACTGGACTTGCTCTCACTTTGTGGTTATTATCGAACCATTTTTTAGGGACCATGGTTTTTTTGGGGGACCATGGTCTTATTAGGCCAATCTCTATATACTTATAAGGGGTGTCCTAAAGTTAGGTAAATACACATTTACCCTTTACTTTTATTTAAATTAAAACTAACCTAATAACTATATAAATCTAATCATATATATCTAATCTAAACTAAATGAATCTATTAACCAAAATCGAAAAAAAAATTATTCTCTTCTTCTTCTCTTTTTCTTTGACGTTCTTCGTTCGATTGAAAAATGAGTATTAACCATCAAAATGAGTTGAAGATGGAAGTTGCAGAGAGAAGTTTGTCTAGGAATTATGTGAAAAACTTTGTCGAACTAACCGAACCTAATAGAAATGATGAACATGAAGAACATTTTGCTATTTCGCAAAAAAAAATTCCCAACCGAACCTTAGTTCTTTTTGTCGCAAAAAACATTTCCCAACCGAACCCTAATAGTTCGGTTAGTAGCAAAAAACATTTCCCAAACGAACCTAATAGTTCGGTTAGTTGCAAAAACATTTCCCAACCGAACTTTAAGTTCGGTTTGATCGTAAAAAGTTTTAAATTTTTTTTGTAACCGAACTATTTAATGGTCACACCAAATATATAGTTCGGTTTGATCGCAAGGAAAAATTTCAATTTTTTGTAACCGAACTTCTTACTGGTAACTATTTATTACTAATCATACTAATCATTACTAATCATACTAATCACTAATCATTAAGTTCGGTTTTTGGTCATAAATTTGGGTAACCGAACTTCAAGTTCGGTTTGATCGTAAAAATTTTTAATTTTTTTTGTAACCGAACTATTTAATGGTCACACCAAATATATAGTTCGGTTTGATCGCAAGGAAAAATTTCAATTTTTTGTAACCGAACTTCTAACTAGTAACTAATCATACTAATCATTACTAATCATACTAATCACTAATCATTAAGTTCGGTTTTTGGTCATAAATTTGGGTAAGTTCGGTTTGATCGTAAAAAGTTTTAAATTTTTTTTGTAACCGAACTATTTAATGGTCATACCAAAGATATAGTTCGGTTTGATCGCAAGGAAAAAATTCAATTTTTTGTAACCGAACTTCTTACTGGTAACTAATCATACTAATCACTAATCATTAAGTTCGTTTTTGGTCATAAATTTGGGTAACCGAACTTAATCACAAAAAAAATTAAAATTTCTCGCAAATTTTTTTTCAATTTTTTGTAATTGAACTTCTTAATGGTAACTAATCATACTAATCACTAATCATTACCAATTATACTAATCATTAACTAATAACTAATTAATCATTAAACTAACACATTTAATTAAGGAGGGTAAATTTGGTATTAAGAAAAACATTTAGACAAGGGGTAACTTAGGATTACTTATAATGTCTTGCCTAAAATAGAATCATGGTCCCCCACAAAAAAGAATGATTTTTTGGGCACTACTCAAAAATGGTGGGGACTACTAAGTGATAAAATATATACCCTATAATTATAAGGGGTGTCCTAAAGTGTGGAAATGACCAACCTACCCTTAACCTATACATATTTAACCACCTCCTCCCATCACCACCGCCGCTCACCACCACCGACCACCACCACCACCAACCACCTCGAACCACCACCACAACCACCTCTATATATAGTTTAAATCATTAACAAAACAAAATCAAAATCAAAATTATAACAAACCCATTAATTGTCATTCGTTTTTGGTTGAAAAAAATGAGAAGTAATCATCAAAATGAGTTGAAAATGGAAGTTGTAGAGAGAAGTTCGGCTAGGAATTATGTGAAACAGTTTGTCGAACTAGCCGAACTCAGCTTTAATGGAGGTTTTTTTTTCAGAGAAAAGTTCGGTTACCTCGCAAAAAAAAATTCCCAGTTCGGTTGCGTCGCAACTTTTTTTCCTTTTTTTCCCAGCCGAACTTTTAGTTCGGTTACGTATCAATTTTTTTCTCCTAACCGAACTTTTCTCTGAAAACCTATATATTGAGTTCGGTTTCGTCGATTTTTTTTTCTTTCCCAGCCGAACATGTGGTTCGGTTACGTCGCAACTTTTTTTTCCTAGCCGAACTTTTTTCTGAAAGAAAAACTCCATTAAAGCTGAGTTCGGCTACCTATTTTTTCAGAACCATTAGTCGAACTACACTTGCAGATGAGTTCGGCTACCTGTTCTTCAAATGTCCTAGCCGAACTCTATTTCCATGGTCGAAATCAGTTTATAAATTTTTTCGAAAGATTTTGCCAATTCAAGCAACATTAACTAAATTTGAAGTATACCTAAGTACCCAAAACCCTCATTTCGAAATCAACATCTTAAAAAAAAAAAAAAAAAAAAAAAAAAAAAAAAAATCTTCTTCTCAAGAATTATTCTTTAAAAACATCCAATTAATTAATCTAACCTCACTAATTAATCATTATACTAACACTAATTAATCATTACACTAACTAATTTAATTACCAAGGGCAAGTTTGGTATTTAAAAAAAACTTAGATAAGGCCTCTTCCTATGCACATGCCAAAAAAATGGTGTTTGGCATGCCAAACCATTTGCGCCACTATGGGGAAACCATTTGACGATCGAATCCCTAGGGCGATATTAACAATATCGCCAATATAAAGACTTTATCGACGATATTGTCAATATCGCTGGCGATATTCACTCTAGCGGTAACGACTATTTCTTCATCGCTATAAATAGGTAACTTTCAAACTCAACACTTACCTCAAATTTTTTACACAAAAAATTTCTCTTCTTCTCAATCTATTTCTCTTTTCTCAATCTAATTTATTTCTTCTATTTGATCCAAATGGCACAATTAACCCAACTTGATTCGGCAACACAACTTGATTTTTCTGGAGTAGTACTTGAAGGTGCCGTTGAGAAGATATGTGATAGATTCAAAGAAATAAGTAATAAGCAAAGAAGTCTCCAAGTTTTGGATATCAACCAAGTCAAAACCGCAACCAAGAGAAGGCCAAGAAAGGTTAAAGGCAAGGAAAATCAAGGCAAAACAAATTTGAAGCCAAAGAAGAAGATAAACAAAGGAGACTCCGTTCATGAGCGCATTGATTGGAAGTTTAGTGAAATGAAGAAGATGAACAAGATGAAGAACATTGTTCCAAATATTTTTTTTTAGAGTCTTTCCAATTATTGTCTAGTTTTATGTCTTGTAAAATGACTATTTTAATTATATTGAAGTTTTTAATTTTGTGAAGTTTAATGAATTTGAAAATTTGACGAATATTGTTGAAAATTAATATTAATTATATATTCTTAAACATTAAAAGTATTACAAATATTTAAACTTAAAACACAAAATTAATATTAATTACAAATATTGAAATTACAACACAAATGTTGGACAATATTGGGGCAAATATCTTAAAACCTCGAAACAACTTTCAAAATGGAATTTTTGCCCGTAGATGCGGCGATATTCCACACGACACCTTTCCCGAAATTCCACCGTGGTTTCACCACTTCTCAAGGTTGGACCTTCTCGGCTGAAGTAAAGCAACATACCTAGTAACTTCCCGCTTAATTATACCAGAGTCGTCGAACCAAATCGAAACACTACGACCGCGTAGGTTCATTGTTTGTTCTTGAAATTTAAAAAAATCCTTTCCCACAATAGTTGGTGATCAAATACTGGCTCCATTGTCAAATCAATATAATTCCTGCAAATACATTCATCTTCTGCAGTTTTGAATTTTAGGTTTCTCCTCACTTGACATCTCCTAGTTTCACTGTCTACAATTGCACGACAAGCGGCTCTTGATTTTGGATAATACGGTGGTTTGCCATGCACTCAGTAGGATTCATATTATCGGCCATGCTCTCTAAGGAACTCTGGAAGAGTGATGAAAAGAATTGGAGATTAAGAAATTCTAGAGAGATTGAGAAATTATTAAGAGATTAAGAAATTACGGTGTGAGTTGAAATGAGATTAAAATTAGGTATTTATAGAGGGGGGGAATATTAGCGGTTGGATGAAGATCGATGAGCGATTATCAAAGTATCGAGCGACGACTTGATCCCATTGTCGAGTTAATGACCATCGAACGACCGGTGTGACCATCGACGATGAAAACTCTATCGCTCATTTGAAACTACATCGTGTATGCCTATATGCCAGAAATAACATATTGGCATATGAGTTTGGCAGTTTGGCATACCCATAGTGGGTGCATATATGCCAAATACCATGTTTTGGCATGTGTATAGGAAGAGGCCTAAGAGGTGACTCATTATTACTTCTAATATCCACCCAAAAAATGAAGAGTATTCCCCACCATTTTTGAGTAGTAGCCAAAAAAAAAGGTTCACAAAAAAACCATGGTCCCAAAAAATGGTTCTTATTATCGAGCTTTGGATGGGTTTCAAGAGCTAACCTTTTAGGAAAAAGCCCAAAATCTAAACCCGCTCGGGTAATTCAGTCTGTTCTTATCCCTGCAGTAGAGAAAATTATCGACATTTCTCTGTCTGGATTTTGGGATTTACAGTCGAAATAACAATGGCTGCCATTCTAACCATGGCGACGACATCTTGTGCCGTTTCTACTTCCGCTACCACCACCAAAACCCTTGCATTTCATGCTTTACAAAAACCCTTACTTAGTTTCCCAAATTCTTCCCCTAGAACCCACCACTGCAATTTATTTTCATCTTCTTCGACTATAAATAAACCCAATAACCCAACAAATCTATCATCATTAACAACAAGAAAATTACTTTGTAAACCCCCAAATGGGAAGCACGTCAGAGAAGATTATCTCGTCGTAAGTTCTCTCTATATTTGTTTAAATATGTTTCTGCAGTTCTATCTCTTTGTTGTTAATGGGGTTTCTGTTGTGTATTTTTCAGAAGAAGTATTCAGCAGAGGAAATACATGAGCTAGTTAGAGGAGATAGAAGTGTTCCTGTAATTCTTGATTTCTATGCCACATGGTGCGGTCCTTGTATTTTAATGGCACAGGAGCTGGAAATGGTAAACCTACTATCTTATAAGCCATATTGGCTAATGTTTTGGCTTGTCTCCTTGGCTAATGTTTTGGCTTGTCTCCTTGGCTAATGTTTTGGCTTGTCTCCTTGGTTATTTCAAGCATTGAGTTTTGAGGTTGAACTCATAGGTCATTTACCCACCTGATAAGAAGCATAGACACCCAAGTTCATGATGAATTTGTAAATGTTTCTGGTAATTAGCCGATATGCCGTTGGGGGATCTAGACTTCTAGTGACAGAAGAAGAAATGTCCTGAGTTATAAGAGCACAAAAGTGTCTGTTGGTAACTATGTCTAACAAAGAAACATAATGAAGATTGCTGTTTGCTGATAATGTTCTGTTCAGAAATGAACTCCAAAATAAATTTCATCCTTCAATACACGTTCTAATGCTGGTTATTGTTATGGTTCTTAAACTCCTCCCAAATTTTAAACATATTTCCCAGCCACATTTGTATCTGCCTGATGGATCCTATAGTAGCTTAACTGGGATCTATTTTCTTTCCCTCCCGGTTCTAATTGTTGATATTGATGCGTTTATGGTTCTCCTTGTTATGCTTTTCACTGTAGTTTCCCGTATTGTTGTTTTGATGCTGTTCTACGCCCTGGCATATTTGATATTTGCATATTCTAGTGAATATATTTTGATCTTGGTAGATGTTGAAGTTCATTCCAGGAAAGGAATAATATGGGGTAGTTAAATTCCTCATTCCTAATGATAATTCTAATCAGAATGTCAAATTTTCTGAAAAAAAGAAAAGAAAAGAAACTTGTTTATAGGTTCGGTGTGTCTGTTTGTACGTGGATATGTGTATTTGCCTGTCATTGTGCTACTTAAAAATTGTGTCCCATATACATTGCACAGTTCAGTTAATTATGTATTTGGTATGAAATCCACAGCCACCTGTCTTCTCTTTTGTTTCCACTCCAGAATTCAGTGATGCAGGGTCGTAGTAGTTTAATTCGAACAGAAACTCTCAGAGCGTGTTTGGTTCATTGTATCTTGAAATAACCAAGTAAAAACTGGTCAACTCGAGAAAGTTCTGATGGCAGGTGTTTAAATGGGTTAATTTGAATCTGAACTTGACTCGGTTAAGGTCAAACAATATCTTCTTTGTTTTCTTTTTTCAGATTTCATGAATCAAGATCAGGCTTGGTAATAAGACCCCTAAGGGTTTTCTACTCCTAGTGTCAATCTTTGTGTTGCTAATATGCCAATCTATATTGAGTTTATGGTATGGAGTCACAATCACTATGTACCATCATTGCCACAACGTTTCAATGTTTACGCAACTACTGCACTTTGTGGGCATAATTAATGTTGTTGGATGGTATGGGAACATAGCGAGTTAGTCATAAGTTGTCACAAGAATCACCTTATAACCGTTAAACAAGCTTAGTACTGTAAACAACTAACGAGATTTTGTGCAATCTAACATGTAAGTTCTGATGTCAACCTTTCATTGCAGCTTGCTGTTGAGTACGAGAAAGATGCATTATTTATCAAGGTTGACACAGATGATGAGCATGAATTTGCCCGTGACATGCAGGTATATCCTCACTCGCCCCTTTTCTTAGTTACCCATTGATTTTATTACTAACCAACCTTTTCTTGATTAACAGGTTAGAGGGTTGCCTACTCTGTTATTCATCAGTCCAGATCCAAGTAAGGATGCAATTAGAACAGAAGGGCTTATACCGAAGCAAATGATTAGGGATGTTATCAATAATGAGATGTAAGGATATTAGATTAGGTCAATTTTGAATGTTTGTAGAATGCTCTTGTTCGGCTTATGAGTTTGTGATCAGGTGAGTTATATCCTATTGATTTATGATGCTCAAGAGCAGTTTTTTTGTTTTTGTTTTGTTTTGATCAGAAGAGCAGTTTGTACCTGGGCACATAAACTGTAATGGCATGCTTGTAACAAAATGACTGTAACTTAAAAGAATTGTTCCCTGGGTACGGACATCTTTTTATTCCAAACTTGTTTTTACTCGCCTTTCCATACTTGCTTATGTTGTTCAAGGTTGACATGATCCTGTATGGCTTAAATAGTCGAATGCTATTAATGGCTACAACTAAACTTGTTGTTTTTTAAAGACCGGACTCCAGTTGGCCATCGAAAGATACAAGCACATGAATTGAATAATGTTTGCGGAGTGCAGGGAAATGACAAGTCCAAGTTTAGTGCGTTTTTAGTTGAAACGGCCTAAGTCGTAAACAGATGAATCCTATTACAGTGGGGGCAAAGAATATTATGCAACATTAAGCCGCCGAGTATTCGTCTAGTAAAAAAAAGCACAGAGTCGGCTGTTCAATTTCAACGCGCTTTTCATAAGAGGGAGAAATGTACTGTTAAACTTTAAAATCATAACATGTCGGACGAAAACACTATACTTTGTGATTCGTCTGATTGCCTGGGACCAGCTATCTACTAAAGATGCTCCTAGCACAAGTTCGTAACAGGTTAACAGACTTTAAAGTTTTTAACCTTCTAACTTTTAAGTCAAAAGCTAAAAAGTTACTGTTTTAAGTTGGATCTTCCAAACACAGCGTAATCACAAGTTAAGAACACCAAAAAAGAAAAAAAAGAACTCATAGAATCAAAATCAAAATAATTTGTTAATTTCAAAATTTCTTTCTTTACAATAACTCTTTAACATAAACTCTGATTCAAGCAAATCTCTTCTTTCTAAACCTGTTACTACTAGTCCTAACACCGAATTCAAACTTTTTGAATACGGTGATGATGATATATATAGAGAGATCAAAACAAAATGATGTAAGTTCATATCGATGAGTAAACAACGATGTGAGTAACATGAGATGGAAATAAAGCAAGAAACATAAGACCAGCCATTATTAAAACAGGTACTAGAAGAAGCATCAATGGCGGTGGAGGTAACGGTGGTAGAATCAAAGGTAATAACAATAATGATACTGTTAATACTAACAGCGTCAGAATTGAACTTAAATTGAAATACCTAACCATATAATTTTCGCAATGCAATTTTTGTTGTCGTTGTCGCTGTTGTTGATTTTGTTTTCCTCTTACTTGAAAATGTTGTTGATTTATCATTCTCTTCTCTTCTATCATTTCTACCGCATTGCCCAAACTTCACCTGACTGGAATTCCTCGATTTGTAAAATGTTGGAAAGATATGAAATTCGGCAAGGAATTATAAGTGTTGGAGATGTGGGTAGTGACTAGTGATTAGATTACACGAATCAGTGACAACTGTTGTTATATTTCTTAGTCAAATTAATACCAAAACAATCTTGGAATTTTCTCTAGAGCGTTTTGAATTCTTCTCTTTCTCTCTGGTTCTAGAATCAAATTCTGTTTCTCGCTCTAAATTGTGTTTGAATTGCTTGTAGGAAGGGTTTGTATATATTTGTTGTAGAGAGAAAAATAAAACGTTTTTCCACCTAATTTTTAATGTCCTCAAAGAATCCGATTTCGATTTGCGGTCCGAATCGTTGAGTCTTTCTAATTTCAATTAAAATAAGTAGATTCTGGATTCGGTTCCAAATCGTATTCCAATGACTGATCTCATGATCAGTACTGATATTATTTTTATTTTTAAATATTTTATGGTTTGATGTTAGAAATAACATAATGAATATAGTTCGTGATTTGCATAACAAAGCTGGGTTATTTATGAATTTGATTAATTTTCTCTGCATTAATCTTTTTTAGCACATTGTAATATCTTTCAGCACCTGGTAATTTTGAAACCAGATATTTCTTTAATTAGCATTCAAATTTAGGCTGGGTTTGGTAATGTTTTTATTTTTCCAAAAGCACTTTCAAAACCTCTCTCTCCTCAGAAAAAAACCTCTCTCTCCTCACCGCTCTTCCCTTCCAAAAACTGCAGAAACCCTAGCGCCGTTTGATTTTTCTCTTGCTCAGATCGGCTCTTGTAGAGCAGATCTGAGCAAGAGAAGCTCAACCCATCAACAAACTTTGTTTCTTCTTTTTATATCTGCTTTGATTTCTTTCTTTTCTTACGGTTTTGGTTTTGAATCTGGCTGTTCTAGATTTCAACCCTAACTGGTTTTTTATTTTCTTTGATTTGTGTTTCTTTGTTTGGATTATAGTATTATGATTTCGATCTGTGATAGGTTCCCATCAACTGGGTTTACAATCAATTTGATGGAGAAGATCAAGTTAACAGCAGCAGCAACAACAAAGATTTTTGCAACACCAGGAGCAATATTTCTATCAAAGACACCAGCAACAATGTTTACTTCAAAGACACCAACATACAGCAGCTACAGAAGACCGATTCCGACGAATACTCCGACCGATTTCAACCGATTTCACCCCAAGATAAGCTATTACAGCTGTCTTTGTTACTTGTGTTACCACTTTTATGAAAAAAACCTTGAGAAATGGTTGGATCTTTGGATCCTAACACCTCTCGATTGTGGGGCTGTAAGTGATTTGGATGTGTTCATTTTCATCCAAACAAGGCCATTTAAACTTGTTATGTTATTGTTACTACTTATGGAACTTTGGAATCTTAAAAGAATGGTTGGAATTCTTTGTCGAAATTGGGTCTGTAACTGCTATGTTGAATGCTTGGCTTGTTCATGTTGTTTGTCTGAGTTTGTAAAAGATGCTGAAAACTGTGTAATGAGTCGGTCCTGTAATCGAGTCAATCATGTAATCCTGCCCGATTCCGATTTGGGTTATCAATATAATTAAATTAAGGTTTTTCAAAAAAAAAAAAAAAAAAAAAAAAAAAACCTATATATGTCAATAATTTTTGAAATTGATGTTTGGTAAAAAAAACTCAAAGTGCTTATTATCCAAAGCACTTCCCAGATTCCTCAATTTTTAAAAGCTGGGGAGGAGGAGCTTTTAAAAGCTTCTGGCATAAGTTGTGGTCCCACCAAAATTTAATGCTTGATTTATCTTTTTTTCCTATTTTATTTTATAAATGACAAAAATTACCCTTAAATATATATATAATCAATTTTTATTTCTTATATTTTATTCTTTAAATATTATTATATTTTATTTTCAAACTATTGTATGATACCATTTCATTTAATTTGTCAAAAATAAAAATAAAAACAAATTTTAAATAATTACTTAATTTTAGTTTATTTTTTGTTTGAAAATTATATATATTTAAGATTGGTTAAGTAAAAATAATTTTTCTTAACAATCATAATAATAGTAATAATTAGTAAAATTTAATATTTAATCTATTTGTATTTAATAGTAAAAAAAATTAATTATTTTTAACCCCAATAAAATTGAATAAAACTATTTTTAGAGATATGTCTGTTTTTGTCATTTGCCACAACAACAATGGTTGAATCTAGTATTTTACCAAACACACTTTGATTGTTTTTTAATCGACTTTAACTTTAATTAATATTTTACCAAACGTCTAATTTTTTTTTTCACAAAGACAAAGACAAAGAACGC
Source organism: Papaver armeniacum (assembly GCA_023531295.1). Classification (NCBI taxonomy): domain Eukaryota; kingdom Viridiplantae; phylum Streptophyta; class Magnoliopsida; order Ranunculales; family Papaveraceae; genus Papaver; species Papaver armeniacum. The sequence goes on along the minus strand of JAJJWW010000235.1, from coordinate 22,430 downwards.
ACATGAAAAAGTGCTTTTACAAAAGCTGCAAACAATACCAAACTAAGCCTTAGTAGGTAAAAATTACCACAAAGTATATTGATTAAATTTGCGTTAAACTAGCTCTTTAATAAGTACTCCCTCCGTTTCTGGGAAAGAGATACTTTCACTTTTTTAATTTGACCTATTTTTAGGCTAAAATGAAAATGTGAAAGTATCCTTTTTCCAAAAACAGAGGGAGTATTTCGTACCGTTGCTTGGAATGGTAGGCAATATCTTTACCATTTATGTAATTAAAATCAATAGTATCTTTAATTTTTGCACATGCGTTTTAACAAGTGCTAGAGAAATTAATACATGCATTTGCTTAAATAAGGAATTAGGGGTGTGGAAAATGAGAGACAATTAAGAGGGTTCAGCTTCATAGCAGCAGCACCTAATTAATCTTTGAGTTTCAATGGAATAGTAGTAGATGTACACATGAACAAAGTCTGACCTTCATTCTTCACCAACAAGAAATTGACTGGAAAGCCGCATATATATGGAGGTGGTGCTTGAAAGGAAAAAAAACATCGCGTTGGCTGTAGACGTTATCATATAAAATTGCATTTATTTCGTTCGGTCTTTTTCTTTGGCGAACTTGACTGGATTAGATGAAAAGTCAAAACTTATAAAGAATCTGCTAATTATGACTTTAGAATACTCCCTCCGTCCATAATTAGATGAGCTATTTGGTTTTTAGTTTTGTCCACAAATAGATGAGCTATTTCACTAACCAAGGGATATTTCTAAAACTACCCTTTTAATTGATTATTTTTTCTATAAGAAATATATATAATTTGATAGTCATGTTTATATTCATTGCGTAGGTGTTTTAAAATGCTTTTCAACGGTATAAAGTTTATAAAAAACCGTGGTATAGTTTAAGAGATAAATCGTTTCTAAATTTTACTAATTATTGTCCATAAGGATATAATTGTAAAAAATACTTAAATATACTCCACTTTCCTCCTTGCCTTAAAATTTGTGCAAACTACAAGTAGCTCATTAAGGAGATTTTTGGTCTAATGCGATTTTTTCACTACCACTAAAACAACCAAAATAAAGCCGTTACCCACCGAGAAAAAACCAACGACCACCTTAATATAGCCAGTAACCTCTGTCAGACGGCGGAGATGGTCACCGGAAACCACCATTAAAAAAAATTATCGTCAAAAATCAAGATCCGGATGACCCCAATAGCTCTTTCTCACCAATTTCAAAGACCCTTTGATTACTTTTACTACTAAGCCACTATTGTTTCATGATCTGTTACCAAGACACCATTTTACAAAGCTAGATTCAATCTCTAAGACACTTTTGTTACCAATTGCTACTTAGACTCTTTTGTCTGCCTTGTTGCGAAGACCGCTTGATTAATTAAAAGTTTCAAAGCTCTGTGTTAGATCTGAAGTCACCAGAACCCTCTCCTTTCTTCTTCGTCTTATCTGCTACTCCCTTTCTCTTAATTACTTTTCGTTCTTTTTACTGTTTTTGGATTTTGCTAGTGCAAACAATATTAAATCAAAATTGCATCTTCTGATTTTGGTCTTTGAATCCTCTAGTTCCTCTTTGAATTTAATTTGATTGCTTGAATCTACTCTTTTATCTATTAGACACAATTTTAAAATTAATTTCTATTGGTTTTGAACCCTAACTTTTGTAGTGGTTATTCACTTAAGCTACTTTCTTTGTATCTTATTTCCTTTAATTGATTGGCTTCAATAGACATTTTACCTAGTTATAATTCTCTGAACTCATCTTAGTTTATCTATGAAGTTCTTTAAATTGTGCAAAAGTAAATTAAAATCTGTATCAAGTCTAATGCATTCTAGTCGGATTCCAGGTACCTCTTGCTACAACTGGAAAAAAAGAAAACTATTGCAAAAACCAGGGATTCAAAGAAGTACTGAAATCCTTCTTCTAAGCACTATTAAGAGCTCTACAAGCTTCACTGAGGAAACGATGACAATTCAAATCACAAATCAGGTAAACAATTTCAACGACGGGATTGTTAACCAATCTGCTGGAAATGAATTTCTTCCCTCAATTACTTCTGATGATTTGAACTTCATTGGATCTGATTCTGACATTTCCTGCGAAAAGGAGGTAACCCTAAACTTCAGTATTTACCCTTTTTATCTTTACAAGATCAACATGAAACTAGTTTATTTCTCAAAACATGTTAGGATCATATACCTCTCTCTGTCCATAAGTCACAATTTAATGTGTTCCCATGAAACTAATTCCAATCTTTTTGCCATGTATGAACACCTGTGGAATTACTTTCCCCAGTCAATCTCCCATACTACTTTTATTTTAATGGTACATGTTAGCATTCTTAACACACTAGTGGTTAGGAAGGCTGTATCAAATCAGGATTTTCAACCTACTCTTGTCAATTTTATTCGCGAAATAACTTAGAAAAACTAGTTTATCCCAATGTATCATACTTCTGGCAGTTCATAAAAATGATAGCATGGAATTGTCAGGGATTAGGAAGCTATAATAAACCGGAAACTTACTCGAGTCTCAACGATTTGTTAAACAAAGAAAACCCAGACATAATTTTTATTTCTGAAACAAAACAACAAACTGATAATGTAAAACTCGTTCTAAGAAAAATAAACATTCATAATTATTGGATTGTACCTCCTAGAGGTAGGGGCGGAGGTCTTATTCTTGCTTGGAAAGACAATATAAATTTAACAATATTGGATTACACTGAAAATCAAATCAATGCTAGAGTATTTGACCGAGACCATAAACTCACCTTTGGATAATAACGGATTCTATGGCAGCCCTTACAGACCAAATAAAATTGATTCCTGGAACATGATTAGGAATATGGCTCACAATGTCACTGAACCTTGGATAATAATAGGAGATTGTAATATTACGCTGCATGAAACAGAAAAACAAAGTAGATTTCCTTTTAACCAAAGTGAGGCTAATACCTTTCTAGAACTTCTTCATAACCTAGATCTTCAAGATTTAGGTTTCACAAACTACCCTTTCACATGGAATAATAGACGAAATGATAACGATTTTCTTGAGCAGAGGCTTGATAGAGCCATTGCAAATAGTGCTTGGTTCAACACATTTCCTAGATGCAACATATCTCACCTTGCGCCCTTACTTTCGACCATGTACCTATTTGCCTTAACACCCAAGTGAACTGGCATGATGGGGCCAAACCTTTCAAATATTTTGGGCCATGGATGAACCACCCCCAATGTAAAATGCTTATCGATAACTCCTGGGCTATAAGCTTTAATGGATCTCTTGCCTATACCTTTACGAAAAGGCTAAAATCGATTAAATACAATTTAAACAGATGGAATAAAGAAACTTTTGGCAATATAAACAACAACATCACTAACATTGAGTTAAAGATGGATGAAGCCAACAAGAATTTACCCTCAACAATAAAATCTAGAGAACTATCGAAACTCACAAAAGAAGCTGTCTAACCTGGTATAACATCAAAGAAGAATGCGGAAGATTAAAGGTAAAGAACAAACCATTGCCTTAGGAGATAGGAATACTCAATTCTTCCACAACAATGCTAAACAGAGATATAGAAGGAATAGAATAGACACAATACGAGATGAAAATGGTAATTGGCTCCGGAAAAACGTGACATAACAAAGCGCCTTAATCAACACTTCAAAAAGATAGCTATTTCTCAGAAACCCCACTTGTTGATGACAATCTAATTGACCTCATACCTACTAGCATCACTTTGGTGATAATAATCTCCTTGAGGCTATTCCTACTGATATAGAAATTAAGAACATTATATTTTCTATGGAACCTAATAAGAGCCCAGGACCGGACGGATTTCCACCAGTTTTCTTTCAAAAAAACTGGGAAACTACCGGTCCAGACCTAACTCAAATGATAAAATCCTTCTTGAGCTGGTTACATCCTAAAAGAAATCAATTCTACTTTCATTTCTCTCATTCCTAAAGTCCCCAAACCAGTCACGGCAGCTGAATTTAGGCCAGATTGCCTCTCGCAACACCGCTTACAAAGTAATCTCTAAACTTCTCGCTAATAGAATGAAACCTCTATTAAATCGTATAATTTCGCCATATCAATCGCCTTCATTCCTGGAAGGCGGATATCTCTGACAATATAATCAATTGCTCACGAATTAATTCATAATATGAGAAAAAAGAAAGGTCTAATGGGACTAAAAATAGACATGTCGAAAGCTTTCGACGAGTTGAATGGAACTTCTTAATGAAAATAATGAACAAAATGGGTTTCTCGGATACCAGTGTAACCTCATATACCAAAGTGCATATCCACTACAAATCTTTCCATTCTCATGAATGGCTCGCCTTCTGGTTTCTTCAAACCATCCGGGGGTCTAAGACAGGGGGATCCGTTATCCCCTTATCTCTTCCTCCTTTGTATGGAAACTCGACTAGAACCATTATCCATCTTTGAAAACCTTAAAATGATTAAGGGACACAAAATAACTAATAGCACTCCTTCGTGACTCACCTCCTCTTCGCACGACAGTGTCTAGTATTCTCAGAAGCTACAACAAAGGCTAGTAATAACTTGTTGAAACTGTTTGCTGATTTTGGTAAGGCTTCAGGACAGCTAATAAACCTAAACAAATCTGGTGTGTTCTTTAGTGCGCACACTGATCCTAACATTATGAATGAAATCATAACAAATTTGAACATAAATTCAATACCTTTAGAAGACAAATATTTAGGAGCACCTTTGTTTACTCACAGGTCAAAAATTAAATGTTTTGAACCTATTGTCCAAATTATGAAAAAACGACTTCTTGGTTGGCGGAATCTAAGTGCTGGCTGAAAAAAGTTATGATAAAAACGTCACCTCTTCTATGAGCATATACCAAATGACATGTTTTAAACTCCCAAAGAAAGTATATAAAGAAATTAATAAAATACAGCGTGACTTCTGGTGGGGTAAAAATATTGAAAATCCCAAAGGCATATATCTCAAAGCCTGGGAAAGTATGTACATACCATTAGAGGATGGAGGGCTAGGCCTTCAAAACATTGAACTCTTTAATGAAGCCATGTTAGCCAAAATGGGTTGGAGACTTAAAGAGGATCCCCGATTCTCTTTGGGGATCGATCCTAAAGGTCAGTCTACTACCCTAATACGATATTATGCACCTTGACTCCAATCCTAAAAGAACAGATAGTTGGATATGGAAAGGGATCAAAGGTGGGATCAAACTAATCCAAACCAATTGCTTCTGGTCTATAGGGAAAGGAAGTAAAATTAATATCTGGAATGATTTTTGGATCCCAAATTTTCAACCACCTATTGCCAAACCAAACATTGACACAACAAACCTAAATTTAGTCTCGTGACTTAATCACGGAGAGAAAAATTGGGACATAGTAAAACTGAAATGTTCTTTGATACTCAAATTATTAACATAATAAAATGATTCCTATCCCCACCCGATGACACTTTGAGGATAATGCTATTTGGACTATGACAAAAGACAATAAATTCACAGTAAAGTCCATGTATAACAAGCTAAACAGTGAAATCGTTAACCGCGATTTGTAATAAGATATGGAAACCGAAAGTCTCCCTTCCATCAAGATGTTCATGTGGAAAGTTGCCAACTCGATTCTACCCAATAGTATGCGAGTGGCAAAGAAAACTTCCATATATTAATACCATCTCGCCAACTATGTAATAATCACAATGAAACCCTTGCACATCTTTTCCTTGATCGTTGTTTTGCTTCACAAGTTTGGAACCACCTTAATTTCCGGATAAACTACGTTAAGAACAACACGAATGACTTGTCATGATTGGATAAACAGTTGGTTTACCAAGAAAGATAGAGATACCAATTTCATAGGATGGGCGAGAACTTTGCGGTACCATTAGTTGGCACATCCGAAAGCTCGGTGTAACAAAGTTTTTAAAAAGGAAGAACAAAATAGGCTGGAAAACGGCTAATACCATTGTGAAATATATAAATTCTTCGAACCATGTCTTTGAAAATACGAGCTATAACATAAACCAGAGCCTATACTATAATCCCCTTCATGACAATGACCTTAAAATTACTCCCCTGCGGTGTTGGCATTTTCCGGGTCTTTTAGATACTGAGAATCGGCGTAGGCATTTCTATGCTCCCGATGTCTGTGACTCGGCTATTGGACTAACTCTAATTGATTATGCAGGAAACTGCAAAGAAGCAAGAGGAAACTCATCGGTTTGGAGCAATAGGGAGCTCTTAGAACAAGAAGGAGCGGAAGCAGCTTTTCAATGGGCAATGGAGCTTAGCGGTCATCATATCGAATTCCAAAGCGATTATGAACCTATTCGACAGCTGCTTATCGAGATGTATGCTAAGGCCAGAGAAGAAAGATTTCGAAATAGTACTCACTTTGAAGAACAACATTTCAAACTCTTTAATTTCAAAGCTAGTTCCTTCAATCTAGTTAATAGATTTGATAATTTCTTATCTGCAAGTATTGCTAAATTATGTAACAAACATATCATCGACGATAGATGGTCGGATGACAACTTAACCAATCGATTCAGGGATTATCGAATGATCCACGAATACAATTGGGCTTTGTACTATCCCAGCTATATTGCTTAAGTATAGTGTTTCTGGGTTTCTTATTTTCTTTTTTTTTTTTAAAATTTTTTTATTAGATATTACATGAAACTAGTTGGAAGCCTAACAAGCTAAGCTCCAACGACATACTATTACATTAATTGAACAGTTGATGTGCTAGTCTACCAAATTCATGGGAAACCTTGCTTGTGTCACAAGGGGGGCAAATTAACACTACCTTCCATGTTAATTCTGTAATATTACGCCATTGGGGACTCGAACCCAGGACCTCCGGTGCGCATTAAACTTTGGGGAACGAGGATGACCAGCTGAGCTAGGGGCCCGTTCTTAGGGACGGAGGGAGTACTTTTAAGTTAGTTTTCCAGAAAAAGAAAATCAAAAACTCATAATCATGTTGTTGAAGAAATATGCACTTTGGTTTGTTTCTTGTGTCATAAAAGAGTCACGAATTCTGACCATGATCCATTGTATTATGTATATAGCATAGCTAGATTGACAGAAAGATTGTCCAGATTTGGATACAGTTCATGAATGTGAGATATTTAGAAAGATACCATGTATTGTGTTACGTACATTAAGTGACTTTCCAGGTCAAAGTGTTTGCTACTTTGTTTAATTGTTTGTTTCTTTAAATTACACGGTTTTATTACAGAGGAGATGGCATGCGCTTAGTTGTGCAACGTAGTGATTTTTACTTGATATGTCTGCTGCTTTTTAAGTGTGGCATGCGACACAATAAATTGTAAAAGAAGAAGATTAAATAATATGTTATCTTGCAGTCCGATCGCAACCAGCAATATGTTTTGCATCCGAGCCAGCAGGGTATTCTGGCCCCGGGAACAGTAGGTTTTGTTTGGAATATTAGCAATGAATCTAGCTGAAAAAGTAAAGTATGTATTCTCTTACGCGGTGGGAAGATCATATATAGGATGACTACTACATCCAACGTTCTAAGCTATTTAGCAAGAAAAGCATGAAACTTCCAATTAAGTTTCCTTGCAACTATAACTCTTTGTCCCTGTCTATCCTTGCAATGTTAAACGTACCAAATTTGCAAACTCATTTCATGCTTCTCCAACTAATTTATTTCCACCCAGTCTCTTTTACCAACTTTGTACTTCAATAATAGACGTTAATGTAATATACTAGTATAGTAGTATATAGTACTATACTAGTAAGAACTAAGAACATGCTTGCGTTTTGTACACTTTTAACAATACTAGGATTAGACCAAATTTTGTGACAAACCAAGAATCCCTCTTCGCTTTGTAATAATTAAGATGACCAAGTCGGCACAAATACCTTCTTATTTAAATTTCTGAAGGATATTTTCTTTTTCTTTTGGTGTGTTATAGTTCAATGAACTAAAATTCCAAGATAAACTAGGACGAATTTCCACCGAATTCTTCAAACCAAGTTCCCTACTCCCCATCACACAGCAACTATAGTCCAAAGGCAGCTTGTTCCATTGAATATTTGCGATGTCAAAGTGTACTTGCTATTTTCAACATAAATGACATAGAAATAAAATAGACCAGAACTAGAAGTATTCGGACAACGTTACTGAGTTAGTAGTCATCTCATAAACCCCTCCATGACTACAATCTACAATCAGCTTGGACTGTGGTGCTCTGTTGATTCAAATGATTTAGGCTATACAAATATAGTATTATATTAGATGAACCAACGCATATGTGGAACTCTTGAATTGTAGTATTCTGGTTCAAAAAATCAATTAGTTCTAATGTTCCATGAATTAGCGCAATACTCAAATGAACCCACAGAAAGACCCTATATGGGTCCATGAGGTATGGTTCCTTAAAATGGGTCACACCCACACATGATAATACATACTTACTAAGTAAGCTACCATACCATGTCTGAGTAAAAAAAAAGAAAAACTACCATACCATGTCTTTGATCTTGTAAGTACACTAATTTATCTCCATTGCCACGTGCGCTAACAGGGTCCACGTGGATGACATCACTTACAGGATGACACATAGGGGCATCCGTGGCACTCGGTTTCGCGTGCCATCTGTCAAGACCAACGGTCGGAAATAAAGGGGCACCCAAGATAGATAAGTCCGCGTAGCACCCAAGGATGGCCTTAACCCATCACGAGGTAAGACGTAATCAACGGTGAGATAGTCCAACCGACATGGACATGACAAGAGGGCCCGACACCACCGGCGTGGACCGGGACGATCCAACCACCGCATTTAATGTAGCTCGGAGAATACGTGTCGGACGACCGACGATGGAAACAAGGGTTGGTCGGCGTGATGAATCGGGATATAGTCGAAGCCGCGGAGTGACATAGAAGTCCGCGGACCACGCCCAGCGGGATAATATTCAAGCCCGCGTAACAATGCACAGAATACAAGAAGATAAGATCTCAACAACTCATTGTCAGTAGGCCCCACCGAGTTTAGCTATAAATATGTATCCCCCTCCCACTGAGGGGGGGATCGAAAAACAGAGAGGAGAGAGAATAGGGAGAAGTAAGTGAGTTTTAGCTCATATGTTCGATGATCACAAGATCTTGTGATCATCTTTGTAACCATTTATTTTATAATGAATCCCCTTAGACCCGTGGACGTAGGCTTTAGTGCTGAACCACGTATATCGTTGTCTCTTTCACCTTTTGCACCGTTAAGTTCATTTACATACTCGTATTCCAGATCTATCTGGATCCCCGGAAGATGATAATGAGATCATGACAAACTAGAGGGGTTTGGAATCTATGATTTATCTTCTATCTATGCTTATTCCATACTCCTCATACCTCAGTGCATGTATTCAACTTATGTAAAGATTGTTTGTGATCACGTGGAAGCCAAACCCGATTCTCGTGTTCACAATTTGGCGCTAGAAACAGGGACCTTGTCCTAAAAAAGATTTATCTTTTCCTGTGACTTCACAGCCTCAACCTCAAAATTTTTGTATTTAAAAAACACAAACAGATCTATTCATGGATTCGTTTTCGCACACATCTATGTCTATTGTGTTTTCTACCAACAGATCTGAGCATTATATGACTTTTAAACAAATAGATCTGGGTTTTAGCTAACAGTTTCGTTCTTGGACTCGTTTCTCATTTTTTAGCCAACAGGCCTGTTCTTAGACTATAGTGTTTTTTACCAATACATCTAGGTTTTAACTAGAATTTCAAACAAAATTTCCACCAAAAGATTCGGACTTCTTTGCAAATAACGACCCATGGATTTTATCTCGGGCAAGTCCGCGTCCGTCTATGTCTTTCGTGTTGATTCACCAAACTAACAACCCGAATACACCCATTACCGCTAGAAATCTAGTTTATGAAGATAAAGTTGAACTAACGGCTAACCCGCGGACTTTTGGGTCTCGGATTACCTCTCATGTCCTTTGTGCAGATTATTACAATGGAAAGTAACAAAGATACTGGGAAGACAAAGATAACTCCAAGAGATATTCCAAGGACCACACCAGCAATAACAAGGAGCAGACAAAAGGGCGAAGGACGCATAGCCGCGGATAACCTGCAGACCGGGGCGGAAAGCACGTGGCTCTTAGATGCGGGAAACATCGCAATGGAGGCAAAGAAGGCTGCGGCCGCAAGAGCTGCTGCACCAAGCAAGGGGATTTCTCAAGTGGTTGCCTCCAAAGTAACAGCTGCAACCAGGCCAGCCGAGCCTCAGGAGGCTATAGCCGAATCAGTGATCCAGAACCATCCCTACGGAATGCCGCTGAACAATGAACAAGACGAACAACTACCGGCAGGATCCAACGGGATAATCGAGCCGGGCGTGCCATTGATAGACGAAATCAATACCACGATCCCCGAGGGACAAGCTCAACTACAGGAAGGAATCCCCAATCAAGCATCGAACCAAACAAAATATTGGCACAACTGGAGGAGCTACAGCGGAATCAACTAACGTACGCGGATGCGGTGGCCCTATTAGCTCAAGAAACCAACAAACTAAGAGAAAGGATCCTCCGAAGCTCCGAACTAGCGAATCGGCAAGACGAAGCCAACTCGGCGGTGCAGAACGAGGGGACCGAGGACGATCTTCGGAAACATCCTTGCAACAACTAACCAGAGAAGGATACCCCAAAGAAATGCGCGGAATAGTAGAAGGTCTGACCCAGACTACCAACCAGAAGCTCCAGATTACTATGACACGGAGGAGGCCACGGCGTCGCAATCCACAAGAAGGACACGCTCTTCCATTCAAGACGAGCACTGTTTGGCAATGGAAAACCTCCGCGCGGAAATGCTAGCAGAAATCAATCAACTCAAGACCAGGCAAGGAGGTGGAAGACTAGAACAGATTATGAAGGAAGCCAACACTACCCCCCTTGCACGTCAGTTCAACTACGGCTACCATCCCTGCAAAAATGTCCTGGTCCCAACCTTTGAGTGTTACGACGGGTCCGCGGATCCCTCAGCTCATCTACGATATTACAACAGAGTAATGGCCAGGTGGGATTACGACGAGGCTATACTATGCAGATATTTCCCTTCAAGCCTGAAAGGATCCGCGTTATCTTGGTTTGATAACCTCAAGCCGAGTGCATTGATTCATATGATCACTCACCGAAAAGTTCTGGCCACCTACATGTACAACAAAGTTGTGAACACAGGGATGGACAAGCTCTTCTCACTTGCAATTAAGTACAAGGAATCCGTTCGAGAATACACTGATAGATGGCACAAAGTATGTCAGGCCATTGGACATGTGGATCCCGTGGTGAGTATTAACTGTTACAAATGGGGGCTTGATAGGATGAGCCCGTTGTTTGTCGAAATCCACGGTACCTCCCCAACCACTGAGGGAGATTTAAGGATAATCATTGAAAAACATGCGAGGTTGGAAGAAATTCAAAAAGATAACCCCCGAGCGCAGGCACAACGAACCCCACGGACAAATTCCGCGGAACTAGTAGACAGACCCAGCCCACGCCAAAAGGATCGAAAAGACGATCACAAAAGGAGTGGCAGAAGGTTTGAAGACCGGGTCTATACGAAACTCAACACCAGCTATCCACGCATACTGAAGGAAATCAAGGATCGCGAAGACTTAGATTGGCCCTGGTCTAAAGGGAAACAACCACCAACATCGGCGAGAATCCAAAGAGTCTTGCGATTTCCACTTTCTACGGACACACGACGGAGAAATGCAAAAATCTCAAGATAGCAAAGACAAAAGCCGATAGATGCGGGGGGATCTCAAAAAATATGTGGAAAAGGCTGGAATGGAGGATAGAGCCAAACGCAAACAAACGGGTCCAACTACCCCGAGGGTAACCGCACATTGAACTCTATATCCCGCTCGGAAAGCCAAGAGCCAACCCCGACGGCACAAATAGGAAAACGACTGAGAAAACAATTTGAAGATTACTGTGAGCTTTACAGTATAAACGGGAAGGAAATAGAAGAGCACGAGGAGTGGATGAACGCACCTCCTCGATTTTGAAGCCGATGATATTGAGGACGACATGGAAGATCACAATGACCCATTAATCCTCACACTTTGCCAATCGCGAGGATGCAACATAAGGAAAATCCTCATCGATGGAGGAAGCTCCGTAAATGTATTGTTTTACGATACGTTCAAACGCATGGAGCTTAACGATGAGCAACTCGACTTCACACTACACCATCTACGGGTTCAATGGCACGCTCACGAAGCCCCCAGGGATATTGTCTTACAAGTGGATGCGGCCCCATGAAAGTCGACACCCGCTTTAGCGTGGTAAACACGCCCTCACCCTACAATGCCATTATTGGACGAAGATGGGTCCACAAGCTCAAGGGAGTCGCAGCTACCTATCATCAATACCTTAGATTTCCCACTCCCCTAGGAATAATGGAGATAAAGGGTGATCAAGCTTCCGTAAAAGAGTGCCACGCGATGCAAATACAACTCAACAACGAAGAAGATGAAAAAAGGAAAACCCGCAAAGCTCGTAGCAAGGCGGTATCCAAAGACAAAGCCATCGACGAATATCTGGAGGAAATCTCGGGAAAAAGCTTGTCTAAAGGGAATTCTGTAGGAAGCACAGAGGCCTCCACATCAAAGGTTAATCAGGACGAAGAATCTGAGGCTACCAAATAGCAATTAAAGAAAATTCCCCACCTGGGGGAACCAAAGCCCACTTTCACATCCTTGGAAGCAGTGAAAGAGATCAATATAGGGACGGAGCAGAACCCAAGAAAGATCAAAATAGGAACTCTAATGGACTGGAGAACGCGAAGCTTCACTGATAAAACTACTAAAGGAATACGCGGACATCTTCGCATGGAAACTATCCGATATGCCGGAATAGACCCAAAGACAATACAAAGATGAGTCATGCATTAAACCAGGCACATCCCTTGGGCGACAAAAGATACGAAAGGTGGCCACAGAGCATCACAAAGCAAGAGAAACGGAGCTACGAAAGCTATTAGAGGCCGGTTTTATAAAAGAAGTCAAATACCCACGTGGATCTCCAACATGGTAATAGTACCAAAGAAAATGGAGGGGTCGGAAATCCGATCGACTTCAAGAACCCGAACAAAGCGTGCCCAAAGGATAGTTATCCATTACCTAGCATTGACCAGCTAGTCGACGCAAAGAAGGATATGAAGAGTTGTCATTCATGGACGGATATTCCTGGTACAACCAACTATTTTTGGCGTAAGAAGACCAGCAACATACTGCATTTTACACACCCCATGGTCTTTATTGTTACGTAAGAATGCCTTTCGGGCTCCGAAACGCGGGAGCAACGTACCAAAGGATGGTCGATGCTATTTTCAAGCCATGGATCGGCAGGACTTTAGAGGTTTACGTCGACGACATGCTCATAAAAAGCAAAGCAAGAAAGAACCACCACCAGGACCTGAAGGACATCTTCGGAGCTATGAGAGAGCATCACATGAAGGTGAACCCGGAAAATGCACTTTCGGGGTGACCTCGGAAATTCCTTGGATACCTAGTGACAAAAAGGGGCATTGAAGTAGATCCCTAAAAAATCCGAGCCATAACAAACATGCCGTCTCCGAAGAACCAGAAAGAGGTACAAAAACTCAATGGATCACTAGCAAACTGGGAAGATTCATATCACGATCCTCGGATAGGTGCAAACTCTTCTTCAACATACGAAAAAAGGGACTAAATTTGAATGGACGAGAATGCGAAGAAGCTTTTTTAGGCATTAAACAATACCTAGCGAAATCCCCATCCTTCGAAACCGGACCACCGAGGAGGTTTTGGCACTCTACATTGCGAAGAAACAGACGACGCATGAAGCGCGAGTACTCGTCGGAACCCATACGAAGGAGGAGCAACCGATCTATTATGTCGAGAAGACCACCGAATTCCGGAACGAAACTACACGAGAATTGAACAGCTAATCCTAGCCGTCGTATGGTCTACTTTAAAGCTAAGGATCGTATTTCTTAACGCATGATATACGTATCCCATGTCGGGCACCCTTAGAGACCATCCTCAAAGGAGCGGGAAAGGTAGGACGAATAGCAAAATGGAGCACATACCTCGACCAATTCAACATCCACTATGAGCTCCAACACTCCCCGAAAATCGCAGTATTAGCGGACTTTCTAGCGGACACGCCTTTGGACAACGAAGAAGAAGTACGCATACAAGGATGGAAGGCTATGGGCGCCCCAGAAATAGAAAAACCAGAGCCAAATAATATCCTTGAGCCAGTGAACCCACGGCAATGGGAGGTCTTCGTTGATGGCTCCAAAAATAGAGAAGGCGCGGGGATAGGCATCGTCATCACCACACCCACAGGGGACAGAATCGTGCACGCATTCAGATTGGAATTCGAAGGCCATACCAATAACATCGTCGAATATGAAGGGGTGATCCACGCTCTCCGCTTGATAATTGAATTAGGGATACAAGAAGTGCGGGTGACAAGCGACTCACAACTGATCATACGGCAAATAGGCTACGAATACAATGTGTACGACGAAACACTAATGGCATACATGGCTCTAGTGCAAACATTAGCCTCCCAAGTACCAAAAATCAGTTTCCGACATCTGCGCAGAAAGGAACTTAGACATGCGGATGCTCTGGCATATATATCGTCCATGCTTAAAAACGAGGATGTCAAAGCAATCAAGGTAACAAGAGTGTACGAACCATCCATCAAACTCCCGAAACATGCACGGCTAACCAACGCAAACTCGAGGAGAAAGACATCTCTCGACGAGGATGTCGGAGAATACATATTCGACGATTTCCCGAACGAGGATATTACACGGCAAGCGGAGGAAGACGACGATTATAGTCGGGAGGCGGATTGGAGATCGAAATACACTCTTTCCTCAAAGACGAAACTCCCCCAGACACCAAACAGCTAGGAAGGTGCGATCAAGAGCGAGGATGTACGAACTAGAGACCAAGCCTTATACCGAAAATCATTCCTCGGACCACTTCGTCGGCGCCTATCCCTGGTCGAGAGGGGCATGTCGTTTAAAAGATATACACGAGAGGAGATGCGGGGAATCACGGTGGAATGAGATCCCTAGCGGATAAGGCCAAGACGTTGGGGCTATTATCAGCCAACCATGATCCGAGATGCAGCGTAATGGCGAAGAGATGCGAAGAATGTCAAAGATTTGGTAAAAGAATCCATGCCCTGCCTACAAAGTTGAACTCGGTCGATAGTCCTTGGCCCTTCGGGGAAATGGGGTATCGACATAGTAGGCCCACTCGTATCGGGGACGGGGAAAAGAAGATTCCTAATAGTGGCAACGTTATTTCAACAAATGGGTAGAGGCAAAGGCACTCGGCGAGTCGGGATTCTGGACGTCTTCACCTTTATTTTCAAAACATCATCTCGAGGTTTGGCATCCCCACAGAGATAGTCTCCCACAACGATAAACAATTACTGAGGAAAGAATATCGACTTGTTTGTTCGACACCTTCAAGATTCGAAAAACAAATCCACCCCCATATACCCACAAAGCAACGGACAAGCGAAGCCACAAACAAAACTTTGGCACTCATTCTTAAAAAACAGCTAGATGAGTACAAAGGACGATGGTGTGAATAAACATAACGTTCTATGGGCATACGGGACGACTCGAAGATCAGCTACCCAGAATCCCCATTTCTACTCACCTACTGGAGTCAAGGCGGTCCCTCACGGAAATTCTACTTCCAACTACAAAGACGAAGCACAGGAAAAGAATCTCACCACGGACATGATGTTGGAAAGGCTCGACGACCTCGAAGAAAGAAGAGAAGCAGCATTACAAAGAATGGAAAACTACCAACGCAGGCTGGCCAGAGAATATAACAAGAAAGTGAAATTTAGGAATTTTGTAGAAGGGCAGTATGTGTTGAGGACCATTCCCCAATACCAGCGAGAAAAAAAAGTGGGGAAAATTAGCACCAACTTGGGGAGGACCCTACATAATACACGACATCGCAGGAAATGGCTCTTACTATCTGCGTAATATGAAAGGGGAAATCCTCATGCATCCGTGGAATGCCAAATACCTCAAACCATACTACCCATAATCAATCACTGCGTACGCATTTTCGGAAGAAGAAAATGGACTTGCTAATCCACATGTTTCTATCTCACGACAAAGGAGTAACGCGCCTTAATTTTTCAATCAATACCAAGTTTTCATTTTCAAATATCATATCCCGTTCATTACCCACGCACATTTCAATTTATTCAAAACCCACAACCTACATACAACACATCATATGAACCACATGTATATACTACTTACACAATGTACATTGAAAATCATGTCACATCATAATAAAATATTTGTAGTAATCAATCCAAGTTTTCATTTTCAGTATCATATCATTCATTACTACGCACATTTCCAATTTATTAAAAACCACAACCTATGAAACATTCATATGAACCACGTAGCACCATACTACTTACCTGATAGCGCATTGAAAACCATGTCACACCTTAATAAATATCGATGCTATTGTTACCCGTGGATGTAAGCCTTAAGGCCGAACCACGTAAATCGTTATACATTACTATTGTGGGAGGTGACTGGTGCTGCCAAATAGGATATCCTGCACAAGCGGATCATGCCCACTACAGCCTTATCGGAGTATCGTGCTGGCTTCTTTACATGATATACTTGGGACCGTGTCTCTCGAACTACTCAGTGGTATCTATAGAGGTGTACTTGACCCAGGGCGACTTCTACGAAGAATGAATATCGTGCCATCTTCCACAAGCGCGAACTTATTGGGTACATCCTTGAGCATCCGGCCGGACCCCACATCAGAGATCACCGACAGGGAGTCAGTGAATGAGGTGCGAGTCTCAAAACGATTGGATCACAACCTACGAGTTATAGATATTTTACACCTCAAATTCAAAGATTGATATCGCGGGTTACAAATCTTTATGGAATTTTCATCATTTAATGTGTAAAGATGATAGATATAAATTGACAAATTAAAATGAGATTTAACCTTAAGTTTGATACAATACGCGATTGATTAACTGGCCAGAGCGAAAATAACAAAAACTTCAAAAGGATAAACAGGAATCAATCCCTAACCTTTAGCTCGGTCTCTTTTGAGTAGGAGCGTTATCAGCAGAGTTTATCCTTGGCCGATGAAGAGAACATTACCATGAGGAGGTCAGAGAACTTGATGGGCATGAGGCAGGACAGCAGAGTATAATTCTTGATTTGTATGATTTTCTTGAGATCCACATTTCAGTCTACCAAGAATCACATTAAATCTCTTCGACCGATTAATTTTACGGGCCATAATGAAACCTAAGCCTACGCTCATAATCTGGCCGATTTGAAGTAGAAAGTTGGTTTATCCTTTGAGATTAACCTTGCTTCAACATTTCCTCCGGGAGGCAGAGCTAGGCAGATGGTGTGACCTCAGGTTGAACTACCTTAGCCGAGAGCTTGACACGACTTTTCAGCCATGACTTTAAGGCAGCACTTGGGCTACAGGACAGTGAAGAAAACCAGTGAGATTACCTGCGAGATACAATACAAAGCACACTCATGATGTGGCTTGTATACCTTCACAATGATCAGCAGCGGAATCCTCGACAGCGTAATCATCATTTGATAACTTATAAGTAATCTACTGCGGAAAATTATGAACATCACGTATTCCTTGTTTTAGGTCGTTGAATCGTCCGAGCCGAGATGTGGTGTCAGTCTTTCTGTCAACTCTTGATTCAACCCCTTGTTAGACGATACACCATAGTCGCCTCTAAGTCTCACGCTCAACTGACCAGAATAAGCTAGATAGAGGAGCAATAGGATCGCTCTTCTTGAGCGCTACGTGCATACTAGTAAGTCTCTTTGTAACAAAACCTTCATATGGTCACTTACCTCAGAGATGAAGAAGACAGCTCGCCGCGGCTCGTCTTCCATAACAATGGAATTTAAGTACCAGGAGAAATCTCTGCCTGGAGCTTGCTCAGATATCAGCGTCGTAAGAAACCTAGTTGAACAAGGTGAGTCAGTGATTCTTTGATTTTGAGATCTATAAACAATACTTTTTCTTCTACGCCATTCTTGACCATAGCGTTATGAACATCAGTATGGAAGGCATTCCATTTAAATAGGCTCACTCTTAAGTTTTTCAATAACACCGACAATCCGACCCTTTTGTGAGCCCTCTGTTTTCCAGCCTGACAATTCAAGGATACTTAGTGAAATGATCTGACGGGAGGAGGGAAGAAAGAGAGAACTAGAACAAATGAGAGCGAAACTACCAGAGAGGAAGCGCATGCACCGAATAGGCGAGGTTAACCGCAAACCTTGACTAACCAGCCTTAACGGAGCGACCGAGCGTGGTGAGCCTCTTGGTGCCCTATTTACTCAGCTTCTGCAGCAACGAACTCTTGACTAAGTTATTCTTCATCCTTAAGCAGAGCCTGAGCCTCAACATAAATGACGTCTGCCAGCAGTAATAAGCTCCATACAGCTTGAGAGATTTAGCCTTGAAAGCGGGTAAAGATGGTGATTCAGCCTCAAACGTGTATCGGCAAAGCAGAGGAAATTAGCTCATCATAGTTGGTGAAATCGGGGATAAGAAACTGAGGACAAACCTCCAATAACCATTGCTTGGGGATGTCACGATACCATGACAACTAGCCATCATGTCAGAAACAGCAGTGGGGAGGATCCACAGAGTCAAGCCAGCCCAGTCCTGGGTGCCCGCGCCTACGTCTAAAGCGCTCCTGAGAGGTTAACTCCATGTGCCTCTGAGTAAGCTTATCGAACTCTTTTCCCCTTAAATCCTGAGAGCAGGATGAGACTGCTGATGAAGTTTCTTTGTGTGCCAACAGCACATGCTGGCCACTCGCATGCTGCAGGATGGAAATCATCCCAGGAGACAGTGGTGCTTTCCTGAGCATGTTACACCAGCCCTTTGTGGGGTGGTACAGCCTGGGGTACACAAACTGACAGTTGCTGGGATGGGTCACCAACAATCTCGAGAACACTAAATTAATCACAGTGAGGCAGTGAAGTCACAGCTCAAACCCCTCATATTAACCATCAAGTGATTGTTCCCAGATAAAACCCACCAAGGAGAACTCACACAGCAGCAGCCCATCCTTGTCACCACTACTAAGAACAGATTCACACCAGCACCTTCTATAACATCCCCCGCCAAGACTTAAGTAACCCCAGGCATGTCTGCGCCCTTTGATGAGCGAGTTGCCACCACCCAATCCTCCACGGTAATGAATCACCTTCACCACCACCGGTCGCGTTAGTAGGATCACCATGACCACCACGATGTGGGATCACCTTGACCTTTTGAGTGGCAGGATCACCTTGACCACCACCGATGTGGGATCACCGACCACCAGGTGGCGGGATGTCTGTCGCCCGCCACCCGAGCCTGGCCGGATCCTGCAAGCCACAGTGGCTGGATCACCACCGCCTGGCACGATCACCATCACCTTCTTGATGAGGCGGAGGAAGTCTCATTAGCTCTTACTGTGGAAAAGTCCTCCCTTTGTATCCACGGGACTATTCACCTTCTCAGAAGTGTGAGAACCCTCGGTGGGAGGGTGACGATAGCAGGATTGAAATACTTCTTAACCTGGCACCCTCTGACACGTAAATGACAAAAGAAACCCGTGGCATCTTTCACTTAGCATAATCAACATTATTTAAAAACGTGGGAGCATGCTCTCACATAAAACAAGCAACACCGCAGCTGTGATGTCAGCCGGAAGAAGGTTGGCGGCAGGGATATCTTAAATGTACAGTATCCTGTGACTATGCATGCGTCATAGAAGCAGCTCATACATAGGGTGGCGGCGCCAGCAGTGAGAGAACTGGCAGGAAAGGCGTCAGCAGTGAGCACCAACCATGAGGCCAGGACCTGACCATAGGCCTGGACCCAGCGACTTCAAGAGCATGATGGCAGACCCTGCCGTGCGATCACGTTGTTCTTCCTCGTGAGGGAATAGGAAGACCTTCGGCACAGGAACCCTACGCCCGTCTTGGAATCACTTACCTCGCTCAAGGCCGAACTTCCCTTATCACTCAGAGCAATGTTGCATGGGACTCGGAACCTTACTAAACTACAGTATTCATTAGCATGTCTCGAAAAAGGATTGTAATTTGGATACTACCCTTGCTTTCTAATTTAGGAGCATAGCGAGGTCATCATCGTTCACTTTACTTATCTGAAGATGGCATTCTCAGGAATGGCGAAGATAGTTTCTGTCAAGCTGTTGCACCGCGGTTATGACTTTTTCTTAGCGATATCAGCGGCTAGACAAGACCCGATGTGAGAATCATCATGACTTGCTGAAGGCAATACTTATCAGAGCAGCCTCAAAAAGCACAGTGGAGTACGACAAATGGAAAGCATCCTCTTGATAATTGTTAACCATCTCATAAGTGATGATCTTTATCGGAGGCATAAACGCGCTTGGAAGTCATGAAAGCAGATGTTTTTAGCTTGAAGGCCTCAAGATCAATATGCACAGAAAGTAAGCTTAACATTACCCAAGGTAAAAAGGGGGCCGAAAAATAGCAATGAGAATCATCCTGAAAGCATCTCCCATAGTAGTATCCTCCCACAGAACCTTGTCTTCCCTCACCAGGAGGAATTACGCCCCCGAGGATTCTATCTCTCCCCCAACCTTACTCTCTTTAAATAGAGTCTTAGTTGAAAGCTTACTTGAACTGAGCAGGTGGTTGGTATGGTGGAGGCTTAGTATCTTGGAGGCCCACACTCAGGTTCGTGCAGGGATTAGCAGCTGCTTGAGGGAGCTCCACCTCGAGGCCCAAATTCAATATCTAGATCTATGGAGAGATCACCCCTTTTCCGAAAGGCCCTCCGACCCGGGAAGGATGAGGATGTTCGTCCATCCAGGGATTACTGCAGGTAAGTGGAGGCGAAGTTCCACCCCACAACATTGGATCACTCAGGGAGATGGAGGTGAGGACTTGGCCGAGAGGGAGTTTGAAGTAAGGAACCAGCGGATGATCGGACATGTACACGGGCTGCTACGAATAGGAATTAAATCGAGGCGAGGGAAGATCAAAAATCAAGAAATCTCAAGAGCAGCCCTGAGTACAAAAAAGAAAACCCCTGGGTGCCCGTCATGAGTTGGCAAACTCTCAGGACTATTATCAAACTCAAAAGAAGAAATAAAATCAAAGCATGGCCGATGAAACACACAGGCAGGTGGCGTATTAAACTCTCAAAATCCAGGGTATATTTAAATTTAAACTCATCGTGGCTTCTTGTGTAGGAGAAATGACTTCAGCGGGCTTGGGCATGGTGATTAAGCGAATAAAGGTCACTCAGAACCACGAGAATAAATCAAGCAGCAACATGGCGACCTGATGGCAACAACAACAACGACATGATGTGACAGGCAACAATGGTGTGGAAGGAAGTTAAGAAGATGAAAACCAGAAAAACAGAATAAAGCAGAGGAGAGAGTAATGGTCAAGTGCCATTCTCTCACTCTCTTTTTATATATAAATTGAAAGGCTAGTCCACTACCCAGAAAGAGCTGGGTTATGTGGGACATGGGAAGCGTGCACAATAAATACGGGTGCACCTTTTTGGGAGAAGTTATGAGGGAGATAAAAAAATACAGCACAGTTCTTCTTAACAGAAATAGCCTTGATCCTTAAGAGGGCAAATTGTCGGTACACTTATTTATCTCCATTGCCCGTGTACTAGCGAGTCAGCGTGCGGAGGCATTTCTCGAAGAAGGATGACATAGGGGCATCGTGGCATGAACAACGTGCCATACGTGAGACCAACGGTGAGAGATGAAGAACATGAGATGGGTGATCGCGTGCCTGGGATGGCTTTAACATGTGCGAGGTAAGATACGATCAGCCAACGGTGGGGGAGTGAATCCAGTACGGCCTGAGACGTGACAAGAGAATTTGGCGCCCACTCGGTGCGGGCTAGGCGCCCAAACCACCCGCATTTAATGCGCCCGAGCTGCGGTAATCGGACGGCAGCAGGAGGAAACGAGGGTTGGTCGAGCGTGATGGCTTAGGGATACGGTAAGAAGCCGCGGGTGACATAGGGAATCCACGGACCCACTTACCGAGCACAGAAGATAAGATCTCAACGACTCGTTGTCGGTGGACCCGCAATTTAGGCATAAATGTATACCTCAGCTGAGAGGATCGAAAAGAAAGGAGAGAATAGTGAAGTAGAGTGAGCTTAACCATTAAGTTAAATGAACATAAGATCTGTGATCATCTTGCTTCATTTGCTCACCCATAGTAAATGCCTTCAGAATCCCAGTGGATGTAGGCCTTAGTGCTGAA